>CAWUFW010001027.1:2847500-3251411 GCA_963921515.1 Calotriton arnoldi | reverse complement strand
GCGTTTTCAGTTACATGCTGCTTGATTTTTTGGACTGTACAAAAAATGATTCAAAATGTCAATTGGATCGTGCCTCATATTGAATAACCACTTTTTAAACCCTCACAGTGACCAAAATTGCCATTTTTACAGACTTTTCCTCCTACTCAGAAGCTTCTATTTTGACTGATTTCGGGCAGGAAAATTACTCTAAACACACTTATTTTAGTTCCAAAAGTGATAATTCACATGCAATAGCTATTTACAGTCAAAATATTAAACATTAAAAAATCAATATTCCTGACCATCTGGAGAAGGTTCGACAGGTCCTGGGTCATCGTTTTTCATCAGAAAATATATTTTTTGGACTGTACAAAAAATGATTCAAAATATCAATTGGATCGTGCCTCATGTTGAATAACCACTTTTAAACCCTCACAGTGACCAAAATTGCCATTTTTACAGACTTTTCCTCCTACTCAGAAGCTTCTATTTTGACTGATTTCGGGCAGGAAAATTACTCTAAACACACTTATTTTAGTTCCAAAAGTGATAATTCACATGCAATAGCTATTTACAGTCAAAATATTAAACATTAAAAAATCAATATTCCTGACCATCTGGAGAAGGTTCGACAGGTCCGGGGTCATCGTTTTTCATCAGAAAATTGATTTTTTGGACTGTACAAAAAATGATTCAAAATGTCAATTGGATCGTGCCTCATGTTGAATAACCACTTTTTAAACCCTCACAGTGACCAAAATTGCCATTTTACAGACTTTTCCTCCTACTCAGAAGCTTCTATTTTGACTGATTTCGGGCAGGAAAATTACTCTAAACACACTTATTTTAGTTCCAAAAGTGATAATTCACATGCAATAGCTATTTACAGTCAAAATATTAAACATTAAAAATCAATATTCCTGACCATCTGGAGAAGGTTCGACAGGTCCGGGGTCATCGTTTTCATCAGAAAATTGATTTTTTGACTGTACAAAAAATGATTCAAAATGTCAATTGGATCGTGCCTCATGTTGAATAACCACTTTTTAAAGCCTCACAGTGACCAAAATTGCCATTTTTACAGACTTTTCCTCCTACTCAGAAGCTTCTATTTTGACTGATTTCGGGCAGGAAAATTACTCTAAACACACTTATTTTAGTTCCAAAAGTGATAATTCACATGCAATAGCTATTTACAGTCAAAATATTAAACATTAAAAAATCAATATTCCTGACCATCTGGAGAAGGTTCGACAGGTCCGGGGTCATCGTTTTTCATCAGAAAATTGATTTTTGGACTGTACAAAAAATGATTCAAAATGTCAATTGGATCGTGCCTCATGTTGAATAACCACTTTTTAAACCCTCACAGTGACCAAAATTGCCATTTTTACAGACTTTTCCTCCTACTCAGAAGCTTCTATTTTGACTGATTTCGGGCAGGAAAATTACTCTAAACACACTTATTTTAGTTCCAAAAGTGATAATTCACATGCAATAGCTATTTACAGTCAAAATATTAAACATTAAAAAATCAATATTCCTGACCATCTGGAGAAGGTTCGACAGGTCCGGGGTCATCGTTTTTCATCAGAAAATTGATTTTTTTGGACTGTACAAAAATGATTCAAAATGTCAATTGGATCGTGCCTCATGTTGAATAACCACTTTTTAAACCCTCACAGTGACCAAAATTGCCATTTTTACAGACTTTTCCTCCTACTCAGAAGCTTCTATTTTGACTGATTTCGGGCAGGAAAATTACTCTAAACACACTTATTTTAGTTCCAAAAGTGATAATTCACATGCAATAGCTATTTACAGTCAAAATATTAAACATTAAAAAATCACCATTCCTGACCATCTGGAGAAAGTTCGACAGGTCCGGGGTCATCGTTTTCATCAGAAAATTGATTTTTTGGACTGTACAAAAAATGATTCAAAATGTCAATTGGATCGTGCCTCATGTTGAATAACCACTTTTTAAACCCTCACAGTGACCAAAATTGCCATTTTTACAGACTTTTCCTCCTACTCAGAAGCTTCTATTTTGACTGATTTCGGGCAGGAAAATTACTCTAAACACACTTATTTTAGTTCCAAAAGTGATAATTCACATGCAATAGCTATTTACAGTCAAAATATTAAACATTAAAAAATCAATATTCCTGACCATCTGGAGAAGGTTCGACAGGTCCGGGGTCATCGTTTTTCATCAGAAAATTGATTTTTTGGACTGTACAAAAAATGATTCAAAATGTCAATTGGATCGTGCCTCATGTTGAATAACCACTTTTAAACCCTCACAGTGACCAAAATTGCCATTTTTACAGACTTTTCCTCCTACTCAGAAGCTTCTATTTTGACTGATTTCGGGCAGGAAAATTACTCTAAACACACTTATTTTAGTTCCAAAAGTGATAATTCACATGCAATAGCTATTTACAGTCAAAATATTAAACATTAAAAAATCAATATTCCTGACCATCTGGAGAAGGTTCAACAGTACCGGGGTCATCGTTATCATCAGAAAATTAAATTTTGGACTGTACAAAAAATGATTCATAATGTCAATTGGATCGTGCCTCATGTTGAATAACCACTTTTTAAACCCTCACAGTGACCAAAAGTGCCATTTTTACAGACTTTTCCTCCTACTCTGAAGCTTCTATTTTGACTGATTTCGGACAGGAAAATTACTCTAAACACACTTATTTTAGTTCCAAAACTCATAATTCACATGCAATAGCTATTTACAGTCAAAATATTAAACATTACAAAATCAATATTCCTGACCATCTGGAGAAGGTTCGACAGGTCCGGGGTCATCGTTTTTCATGAGAAAATTGATTTTTTGGACTGTACAAAAAATGATTCAAAATGTCAATTGGATCGTGCCTCATGTTGAATAACCACTTTTTAAACCCTCACAGTGACCAAAATTGCCATTTTTACAGACTTTTCCTCCTACTCAGAAGCTTCTATTTTGACTGATTTCGGGCAGGAAAATTACTCTAAACACACTTATTTTAGTTCCAAAAGTGATAATTCACATGCAATAGCTATTTACAGTCAAAATATTAAACATTAAAAAATCAATATTCCTGACCATCTGGAGAAGGTTCGACAGGTCCGGGGTCATCGTTTTTCATCAGAAAATTGATTTTTTGGACTGTACAAAAAATGATTCAAAATGTCAATTGGATCGTGCCTCATGTTGAATAACCACTTTTTAAACCCTCACAGTGACCAAAATTGCCATTTTTACAGACTTTTCCTCCTACTCAGAAGCTTCTATTTTGACTGATTTCGGGCAGGAAAATTACTCTAAACACACTTATTTTAGTTCCAAAAGTGATAATTCACATGCAATAGCTATTTACAGTCAAAATATTAAACATTAAAAAATCAATATTCCTGACCATCTGGAGAAGGTTCGACAGGTCCGGGGTCATCGTTTTTCATCAGAAAATTGATTTTTTGGACTGTACAAAAAATGATTCAAAATGTCAATTGGATCGTGCCTCATGTTGAATAACCACTTTTTAAACCCTCACAGTGACCAAAATTGCCATTTTTACAGACTTTTCCTCCTACTCAGAAGCTTCTATTTTGACTGATTTCGGGCAGGAAAATTACTCTAAACACACTTATTTTAGTTCCAAAAGTGATAATTCACATGCAATAGCTATTTACAGTCAAAAGATTAAACATTAAAAAATCACCATTCCTGACCATCTGGAGAAGGTTCGACAGGTCCGGGGTCATCGTTTTTCATCAGAAAATTGATTTTTTGGACTGTACAAAAAATGATTCAAAATGTCAATTGGATCGGGCCTCATGTTGAATAACCACTTTTTAAACCCTCACAGTGACCAAAATTGCCATTTTTACAAACCTTTCCTCCTACTCAGAAGCTTCTATTTTGACTGATTTCAGGCAGGAAAATGACTCTAAACACACTTATTTTACCGATCCCTAGGATGCTTGGTTCCGGTCCAGGGAGGACCTGGCTTGGCAGTTCGGGCTGGACTGTTCCCATGAGGCACAGGGTCAAGACTGATTTGCATATGGCCAGGTCTAAACTGGGGTGGCATGGTGAGCAAAAGAATGATGGATTTAACCCAGATCTCTTGACTGGGGTGAATGTTTTGATTTGTTCTGCATTCCGTCCATCAATTGTGTGTCATTTGCTTTCTCGCCTAAGTGCGCCGGGTATGCCCAGACGTGGTCCCGAGCTCACTGTGCCACTGGAATCAAGCTATCCTGGCTGATGAGGGTGAAACCCCAAACGGTCCTAGGATGCTTGGTTCCGGTCCAGGGAGGACCTGGCTTGGCAGTTCGGGCTGGACTGTTCCCATGAGGCACAGGGTCAAGACTGATTTGCATATGGCCAGGTCTAAACTGGGGTGGCATGGTGAGCAAAAGAATGATGGATTTAACCCAGATCTCTTGACTGGGGGTGAATGTTTTGATTTGTTCTGCATTCCGTCCATCAATTGTGTGTCTTTGCTTTCTCGCCCTAAGTGCGCCGGGTATGCCCAGACGTGGTCCCAGCTCACTGTGCCACTGGAATCAAGCTATCCTGGCTGATGAGGGTGAAACCCGAAACCGGTCCTAGGATGCTTGGTTCCGGTCCAGGGAGGACCTGGCTTGGCAGTTCGGGCTGGACTGTTCCCATGAGGCACAGGGTCAAGACTGATTTGCATATGGCCAGGTCTAAACTAGGGTGGCATGGTGAGCAAAAGAATGATGGATTTAACCCAGATCTCTTGACTGGGGGTGAATGTTTTGATTTGTTCTGCATTCCGTCCATCAATTGTGTGTCTTTGCTTTCTCGTCCTAAGTGCGCCGGGTATGCTCAGACGTGGTCCCGAGCTCACTGTGCCACTGGAATCAAGCTATCCTGGCTGATGAGGGTGAACCCCCGAAACCGGTCCTAGGATGCTTGGTTCCGGTCCAGGGAGGACCTGGCTTGGCAGTTCGGGCTGGACTGTTCCCATGAGGCACAGGGTCAAGACTGATTTGCATATGGCCAGGTCTAAACTGGGGTGGCATGGTGAGCAAAAGAATGATGGATTTAACCCAGATCTCTTGACTGGGGGTGAATGTTTTGATTTGTTCTGCATTCCGTCCATCAATTGTGTGTCTTTGCTTTCTGCCCCTAAGTGCGCCGGGTATGCCCAGACGTGGGTCCCGAGCTCACTGTGCCACTGGAATCAAGCTATCCTGGCTGATGAGGGTGAAACCCGAAACCGGTCCTAGGATGCTTGGTTCCGGTCCAGGGAGGACCTGGCTTGGCAGTTCGGGCTGGACTGTTCCCATGAGGCACAGGGTCAAGACTGATTTGCATATGGCCAGGTCTAAACTGGGGTGGCATGGTGAGCAAAAGAATGATGGATTTAACCCAGATCTCTTGACTGGGGGTGAATGTTTTGATTTGTTCTGCATTCCGTCCATCAATTGTGTGTCTTTTGCTTTCTCGTACAGAGAAAAGGGCACAGGAGTGTACTCCAACTACTTCCTCGTACCAAAAGTAGACGAAATGTTAAGGCCCATACTGGACCTACGGTTCCTAAACAAATACATCAAAACTCAAAAGTTCAAGATGACGTCCTTACAAGAGGTCATACCTCAAATAAGGCACGGGGATTTTATGTCCACAATAGACCTCAAGGATGCCTACCTACACATCCCCATAAACCAAGGGCACAAGCGTCTGCTCAGATTCACCATCAGCATGACGCACTACCAGTTCACGGCCCTAGCCTTCGGCCTCAAATCAGCGCCAAGAGTATTCACCAAATGCCTAGCTGCCGTAGCAGCACATCTGCGAAGACAGGGGATACACGTATACCCCTACCTGAGACGACTGGTTGGTAAAAGCGAACTCCTACAACCAATGCAAACTACATACTCAGCAAGTCACACAAACGCTGACTAAACTCAGGCTTCTCCATACACAAGGAGAAGTCATCGCTGGAACCAGAACAAGTGAAGATCTTCCTGGGTGCGAAGATCGACACCATTCAGGGAGGGTGTTCCCCAGCGAGAAAGGATCCTCGCACTACTGACGGAGACTCGCCGCTACCTGAAGGGGCAACGTCTGACAGTGAGGACAGTGAGCAAGCTCATGGGCATGATGGCATCCTGCATACATATGGTCCCCAATATTCGGCTACACATGAGACCATTCCAGGAATGGCTGCAACAGCAATGGTCACAGTCAACAGGGAGTTGGGAAGATCTAGTGGTTGTAACGCACGCAGTGCAGGAAGAGATAGCATGGTGGAACAGGGGCAACATAACAAGGGGAAACCCATTCACACCACCAACTCCAACAGTGACCATCACAACAGACGCATCCCAGATGGGATGGGGAGCGCACATGAAACGGCTCAAAGTAAGAGGGTTATGGACACAAACAGATGCCGTCAAACACATCAACTACCTAGAACTCAAGACCGTGTTCCTTGCCCTAAAAGCGTTCCAGAAACAGCTGTACGGCCAAAGGGTATTAGTACAAACAGACAACACCACAACGATGTTCTACATCAACAAGCAGGGAGGAACACACTCAGTGGCGCTCTCAGATCTAGCGCAACAAATATGGAAATGGGCAATTCCATTACAAATAGACCTCCTGGCAATACATCTGCCAGGGAAGGACAATGTGGAAGCAGACAGACTGAGCAGACAGACGTCAATCTCACACGCAGTGGGAGCTCAACGCGCAGGAGACGCAAAACTATTCAAGAAGTGGGGACCCCACAACTAGACCTGTTTGCAACACACCAGAATGCAAAATGCCAATACTTCGCATCCAGGCAGCCAGGCCATCAATCCCAAGGAAATGCCCTATGGATGAGCTGGTCAAAGACATTTGCCTACGCTTTTCCACCAATGCCGCTTATACACAAAGTGCTCAGCAAGTGCAGAACAAGCAACATGACACTAATTCTGGTAGCACCACAGTGGGCCAGGCAGTCCTGGTTCTCGCAGAACGTGGAGATGGCACAGGGACCACCACACAAGTTCCCAAGAAGGAAAGACCTGCTCTCGCTACAAAACGGAAGGGTACTCCATCCAGAACCAGAGAGCCTCAGCCTAGCAGCGTGGCTCCTGAGGACTTAGAGTTCGCTCACCTCAAGCTTCCACAAAGCACGCTGGCAGTGCTGCGAGAAGCGAGGAGACCCACCACACGGAAATGCTATGCAGCAAAGTGGAAGAGATTCACTGAATGGTGCATCAACAAAAGCTCCACAGGAGAATCACTAAAGAATCAACTGTGCTAAAATACTTAACACACTTACTAAAAAGTAACCTAAGCTGCACTTCTCTAAGAGTGCACCTGGCAGCAATAGTAGCCTATACAAGAGGAGAAACAGGGAAAAGCTTCTTTACATCTCAAGTAGTAAAAAGATTCCTAGAAGGAGCCAAAAGAATAGCACCGCCAAAGAGGATGCCACCGCCTGCATGGAACCTCAATGTAGTTCTAACACAGCTTATGAAAGCACCATTCGAACCCATCCACAAGGCATCGCTACATATGCTCACAATAAAGACGGCCTTTCTGGTAGCGATTACCTCACTACGTAGGGTGAGCGAGTTGCAGGCACTCACACTACAAGAACCCTACACTCAGATTCACAATGACAGGGTGGTAATGAGGACGGACCCACACTTCATGCCAAAGGTGGTGTCCAGGTTCCATATAAACCAAACTATACAAATTCCCAGTTTCTTCCAGAAACCATCCACCAGCGCTCAGAGGGCACTGCACACTCTGGATGCCAGGAGAGCAGTAATGCATTACATCGAAAGGACTAAGGATTGTAGAAAAACAAAGCAGTTCTTTGTGTCCTTCGCAAGCAGTTTCCTGGGCAGACCAGTGACTAAGAATACCATCGCACGATGGATCGCGCAAACAATTCAATACTGCCACAAACAGGCAGGCCAAGAGCTACAGGGAGCAGCTCAGGCTCACTCAACCAGGAAAAAGGGAGCAACAATAGCCTTCCTAGCAAACACACCTATCCAAGACATTTGCCTGGCGGCAACATGGGCTTCAGTGCACACATTCACTAAGCACTACTGCGTGGATATACAGATGAACAAAGAAGCACAAGTAGGTCAAAAAGTGCTTCAACATATATTCAACAACCAACGCTCATCTTCCACCCAGCCGCCACAAACATAGCAAACCGCTACAAAATCTATGCACAGCATAGTGAATCCAGAAGGATTCACGCTGCAAAACGAATAGTTTCTTACCTGTCGGTATAGTTTTGCAGCTTGAAGACTTTCTGGATTCACTAGCGAACCCACCCGCCTCCGCCAGAAAGATGAGACAGGAGGAAGATGGGACTAACAAATGGAAAACACCTTTAAAAGGGTAAAAGGATAAACAACACAAGCACAAGACAAGAAAAAAAGAATCCGAAGATGGCGCCCAAGGGTGGGAGCTTCCAGAGGAAGCGCGCCGACGTCACGGGAGGACACCAAATGGTGGGGCGTCGACGCCCACCTGGGCTACACGAAAAAAAAAAACAGAAAAAAGACTACGATTCCAGACCCAAACACTAGACCGCGGACTAATGCACAGCATAGTGAATCCAGAAAGTCTTCAAGCTGCAAAACTATACCGACAGGTAAGAAACTATTCGTTATAAGGCATTTAAGAACCATAGAAGAACAACCGAATCTTAATGAGTGTTTCCACAAAAGAATACCAGCAACTCAAGATTTTGCATGGCCGCTACCGATAGAGATAGGAACTAAAAATACTACTTACACATGATCATAACATTGGGTGCGCAAATGCTTTCTAGCCTCTACGTGAGGTCATAGAATGCAAATCTTAAATTCATTCTAGTTTTGAAAGCATAACAATAGAAATTAAATAATAAATATATGCAGCTAAAAAATATCTAAAAATGCACCCATAAAAAGTGTGAAGGCCGAGTGTCTGAATAATAACTACAGGGGTTACTAATGTGTGCAAGAGGAAAGCCTTTGATTGGCCGGGGTGTTAGGGATCCCACAGTCGACATGATGAGACTTCTTACAATTGACTCATAATGTGAGACATCTTACAATTGACTCATAATGTTAAACATCTTACAATTGACTCATAATGTTAAACATCTTACAATTGACTCATAATGTTAAACATCTTACAATTGACTCATAATGTGAGACATCTTACAATTGACTCATAATGTTAGACATCTTATCATTGACTCATAATGTTAGACATCTTACAATTGACTCATAATGTTAGACATCTTATCATTGACTCATAATGTTAGACATCTTACAATTGACTCATAATGTTAGACATCTTATCATTGACTCATAATGTTAGACATCTTACAATTGACTCATAATGTTAGACATCTTATCATTGACTCATAATGTTAGACATCTTACAATTGACTCATAATGTTAGACATCTTATCATTGACTCATAATGTTAGACATCTTACAATTGACTCATAATGTTAGACATCTTACAATTGACTCATAATGTTAGACATCTTACAATTGACTCATAATGTGAGACATCTTACAATTGACTCATAATGTTAAACATCTTACAATTGACTCATAATGTTAAACATCTTACAATTGACTCATAATGTGAGACATCTTACAATTGACTCATAATGTTAGACATCTTACAATTGACTCATAATGTGAGACATCTTACAATTGACTCATAATGTTAAACATCTTACAATTGACTCATAATGTTAGACATCTTACAATTGACTCATAATGTGAGACATCTTACAATTGACTCATAATGTTAAACATCTTACAATTGACTCATAATGTTAAACATCTTACAATTGACTCATAATGTTAGACATCTTACAATTGACTCATAATGTGAGACATCTTACAATTGACTCATAATGTTAAACATCTTACAATTGACTCATAATGTTAGACATCATATCATTGACTCATAATGTTAGACATCTTATCATTGACTCATAATGTTAGACATCTTACAATTGACTCATAATGTTAGACATCTTACAATTGACTCATAATGTGAGACATCTTACAATTGACTCATAATGTTAGACATCATATCATTGACTCATAATGTTAGACATCTTACAATTGACTCATAATGTTAGACATCTTACAATTGACTCATAATGTTAGACATCTTATCATTGACTCATAATGTTAGACATCTTACAATTGACTCATAATGTTAGACATCTTATCATTGACTCATAATGTTAGACATCTTACAATTGACTCATAATGTTAGACATCTTACAATTGACTCATAATGTTAGACATCTTACAATTGACTCATAATGTGAGACATCTTACAATTGACTCATAATGTTAAACATCTTACAATTGACTCATAATGTTAGACATCTTACAGTTGACTCATAATGTTAAACATCTTACAATTGACTCATAATGTTAGACATCTTATCATTGACTCATAATGTTAGACATCTTACAATTGACTCATAATGTTAGACATCTTATCATTGACTCATAATGTTAGACATCTTACAATTGACTCATAATGTTAGACATCTTATCATTGACTCATAATGTTAGACATCTTACAATTGACTCATAATGTTAGACATCTTATCATTGACTCATAATGTTAGACATCTTACAATTGACTCATAATGTTAGACATCTTATCATTGACTCATAATGTTAGACATTTTACAATTGACTCATAATGTTAGACATCTTATCATTGACTCATAATGTTAGACATCTTACAATTGACTCATAATGTTAGACATCTTACAATTGACTCATAATGTTAGACATCTTACAATTGACTCATAATGTGAGACATCTTACAATTGACTCATAATGTTAAACATCTTACAATTGACTCATAATGTTAAACATCTTACAATTGACTCATAATGTGAGACATCTTACAATTGACTCATAATGTTAGACATCTTACAATTGACTCATAATGTGAGACATCTTACAATTGACTCATAATGTTAAACATCTTACAATTGACTCATAATGTTAGACATCTTACAATTGACTCATAATGTGAGACATCTTACAATTGACTCATAATGTTAAACATCTTACAATTGACTCATAATGTTAAACATCTTACAATTGACTCATAAAGTGAGACATCTTACAGTTGACTCATAATGTTAAACATCTTACAATTGACTCATAATGTTAGACATCTTATCATTGACTCATAATGTTAGACATCTTACAATTGACTCATAATGTTAGACATCTTATCATTGACTCATAATGTTAGACATCTTACAATTGACTCATAATGTTAGACATCTTATCATTGACTCATAATGTTAGACATCTTACAATTGACTCATAATGTTAGACATCTTATCATTGACTCATAATGTTAGACATCTTACAATTGACTCATAATGTTAGACATCTTATCATTGACTCATAATGTTAGACATCTTACAATTGACTCATAATGTTAGACATCTTATCATTGACTCATAATGTTAGACATCTTACAATTGACTCATAATGTTAGACATCTTATCATTGACTCATAATGTTAGACATCTTACAATTGACTCATAATGTTAGACATCTTACAATTGACTCATAATGTTAGACATCTTACAATTGACTCATAATGTGAGACATCTTACAATTGACTCATAATGTTAAACATCTTACAATTGATTGACTCATAATGTTAAACATCTTACAATTGACTCATAATGTGAGACATCTTACAATTGACTCATAATGTTAGACATCTTACAATTGACTCATAATGTGAGACATCTTACAATTGACTCATAATGTTAAACATCTTACAATTGACTCATAATGTTAGACATCTTACAATTGACTCATAATGTGAGACATCTTACAATTGACTCATAATGTTAAACATCTTACAATTGACTCATAATGTTAAACATCTTACAATTGACTCATAATGTTAGACATCTTACAATTGACTCATAATGTGAGACATCTTACAATTGACTCATAATGTTAAACATCTTACAATTGACTCATAATGTTAGACATCATATCATTGACTCATAATGTTAGACATCTTATCATTGACTCATAATGTTAGACATCTTACAATTGACTCATAATGTTAGACATCTTACAATTGACTCATAATGTGAGACATCTTACAATTGACTCATAATGTTAGACATCATATCATTGACTCATAATGTTAGACATCTTATCATTGACTCATAATGTTAGACATCTTACAATTGACTCATAATGTTAGACATCTTATCATTGACTCATAATGTTAGACATCTTACAATTGACTCATAATGTTAGACATCTTACAATTGACTCATAATGTGAGACCCAGTGATCCGGCTCTGGTACAGGTACTTAGCTACAGCACAGACAATCTTCTCCTTGGCATCAGCACGTAGCATTCTGAGTGCAGTGTAACATTGCCTAGTGCCAATCTGTCTACAAATAGGGACTATCCTGTATTTCCTTCGATGGTTATATAGCCTGGACTGGAAAAAAAGAGATGTAGAAGTGCCTCGCCTGCCTGTAGGCAGACAGGGCAAGCATAGCTCTAGTCGCGGGTTCCCTTCCACTTGTTACAAAATATTGTGTACCATAAATGCCTCCTGCTTTTATTTTCTTCCACCCACTTGCCACTCTGTCTATCTAAGGAACGTTAGCCCTCAATCATCCATTTATGTAGCCACCCAAAATGACTCCTATCTCCGTCTGTCTGTGTCGTGGTGTGTTAATGCAGTGCTGGTGATCCATGTTTGTGTTTTTTGCTCTGTGTGTTTGAGAATCTGTGTGAAATGTGTTCGGTGTGTGCAAGGCTGCCTTTAAATGGGTAGTTCCCTCTGAAACTGTACATGGTTCCCTTTTGTCTTTAATTATTTTTCTCCTGTTGGGCACCACCAACCACGCCTCCTTTGTCAGTCTTTCTCCTGTGGCCACTATCCATCTGGTGATCATTTCTGCTTCTCTCTTTTCCAAGACTCCCAGGTCTCTTTTCACCTCCTTCCTTCTGCTCTCTGAATGCCTTGTGTCCTTCAATAGCCGTCTTTCCTCATCTTCAGTCAGACCCGCGTCTTGCGTGCTCTGGGAATCATTTTCTTGAAAGGTCCTTATTTCTTTCCTTTCCTTTTCCAAAGGATTCAACAAGTGTGGCGAGAGGAACGGCGGCTGCTCCCACCTTTGCCTGCCTCGTCCCACCGGCTTCTCCTGTACCTGCCCCACAGGCATCCAGCTGAAAGAGGATGGGAGGACGTGCGATCCTTCTCCAGAGTCCTACCTGCTATTCTCCAGCCGTGGTTCCATACGCAGGATCTCACTGGACACCAGTGACCACACGGATGTCTACGTACCCGTGCCCGAACTCAACAATGTCATCTCTTTGGACTACGACAGTGTGGATGGGAAGATCTACTACACGGACGTCTTCCTAGATGTGATCAGGTACAGAGTGTCTCCGCCACACACCCTCCCCCTCTGGCCACTTTGTCTCAAAGGTGTGTTCAGTTCCAGTTGAGAAGCTCCTGGTTAATCTGAAAGGAAGGATACATTAAATAGAAGAATCTAAATTCATGTAATCAGACACAGTTGTCACAAGTTCAGGATCTTTGTTGTCGTCACACATTGTTTGTTACCATTATCATCACATTATTATATATGGTGTCAATGTCTTCACATTGTAACACAGTTGGTTCAAATGTCTTAGTTCTGCTGCCAGCACCATCCCAAACAACAGGCCCTGAACGGTGTGGCCTCTTGACTGGGCTCCGGCACAGAGATGCATGAACACTTTGGCATCCCCTACAGCTTGTGTCTTCTCGACTGAGCCTTCCTGGGCTCTTTTGAGCAAATGCAAGGTCAGCCCTCTCAGTCCGAGTGAGCAAGAGAATGGCAGTTGTGCATCAGAGGACCTTCATTGATAGTCATAAACACTCAAATAATGATGCCCCGCCTGCGTGCACCACAGAGCACTTCTTTATACCTACAATCCATTTCAAAGTTCCATAGGATGTTAATGTCCATCTCCGTTCATGATGATAGAACACCCTGTAATCAACTATCAGAGGCTCAATTTCTTTTTCTGGGAGATTCAATGACTCTGAATAAGAGTGAAAAAGGGTGCTGTCCCTTTAAGAATCCCTGAAGGTTCTCTACTCACAGTGTACCCTACTGACATTTTGCCTCAGAGAGGTAGTTATTTTTACCTGCTCATGTGAGCAGGAGTTTGAGAGCACTTGAAAGGTTTCCAACCCCAGAATATCACTGCTTTAACATCTTCTCTCGACGTTTTCCAGCCTAGTTTGTCAAGTGACACCAAGGAATCAAGAATCCTTTTAGGTTTGTTCCTTAAAATACCATCCCTTTTCCAGACGTTCTCTTCTTGTGGCAGGAAGAAGGCAGAGTTTCTGAAAAATCTCTGTTCAGTCAACACACAGAGGAGGGAATGCAAAAGATGAAAAATGGGGTACAGACCTCAAAAGCAGTAGGTCTAGAGGAATGGAAGAAATTCTTCTGATCCCAGGACAGATCAAGAGATTGTAGATTTTACCAACGTAGGGTTCAGACCCTTCGTTGGCCTTACATTCAGCAACATCAGTATCCCCAAAGCCAAAGATATCAGTGCCAACGTCAGTCATCTAAACCCAGGACTTTCCAGGCGAAATCTCCATCTTCAAGAGGAAGACAGTAGTCTGGTCGAAGGCATTGACAGCATAATCCCCGCCTCCTCTGTTAGCCACGCTGGTGGGGGGAGCGGTATTGTTACTCATGGCAGGGTGGTCTTTAATCACGAACGACAAATGGGTGCTAAATAATATAGATAGTGGTTATTTTCTACATTTCAAATCCACTCCTACTCCACCACAACCAACTGCACAGCACTGACTTACTGTGCTGACGAAGGAAACATCTACCCTGTTAAAAAAGGAGCCATCAAACCCGTTCAGTCGCGCCAGCATGGTGTAGCAGAATACTCGAGATATTTTCTTGTAATGAAAAAAGGCTTGAGAAAAGAATTCAGACACACATTAGATCTCAGAACAAACAAATTAATCACACAAAAAAGTTTTGGATGTTTGTCCTCCATTAAAATCTACCCGCACTTGAGAGAAAAGGAGTGGATGGGTGCAGTCTGTCCTGGAAAAATGTCATGTCCTCAGGTCTCTCCTCATCCAGCTTTGAAAAACATAGCCTTACTTCTATGATCGATGACCTCTTGTATAAACATTGTCCCCGAGCGCAAAGTTGTATATGAGACCTCTTCAGCGAATGTTTAGAAGACCAATGGTCTCAACGTGAAAACAGTTGGTAAGACAGGGTGACTCTAAACAAAGCAGCAAGACATTTCCTCGCATAGAAGTGCAAAAGGCACAATTTGCTAGTAAGAACCCCAGTTCAGAAACAAAGTTCAACTCAAGTCTTTATAACGAACACTTCCCTTATGGGTTGTGGAGCTCACCTGCAGAATCTAACAATTCAGGAACAGTGGGTGAAGAGGGGAAAATCATGCCACATAAATTGCATAGATCTCAGATTGGTTCAACAAGCTCTAAAAGCCCTTTTCCTGTCTCTAACCATTGACAATTCACATACAAACAGACACTACCACCATGCATGACATAGGCAAGGAGGCATTAGATGAAGACCTCCGTCACTACAGGCACAATCGATTTGGAATTGGGCTTCATACAACAACCTCCCCCCCTCAGCAATTTCATATTCTAGGGATGATGAATGTTCAAGCGGACGTCCTCAGCAGATACTGGGAAGAGTTTCACGAATGAGTATTAGATGACAAGGTTCTAGAAGATATTTTCCACAAGTGGGGTGCACCTTCCTTGTAACTCATCACAACAAAAGAAAAGAAAAAAATGCATAGCCTTTGCATCCAGATTCCGAAAACAGGGATCTCTAGGGAGTGCCCTTTTGATTGAATGGTTGAAGCCATTACTCTATGCATTTTCACAATACCATAACTACCAATAGTGATTCCGAAGCTTCGCAGATCTATGGTGAAGATGGTTCTAATAGCTCTAGATTGGCCAAGTGGTGGTACCTAGGCTTGTTACAAATGTCCAAAAAACCTCACATGAAGGTGCCACACAAACCGAACCTGTTAACGAGACTCCAGGGACCTTCCATCATTGAGGTCAGACAATACAGTCATCTAAATCTACTATTGGTCTGTATTATAATCCTCAAAGAAGCCAAACGTCTATCGACGAGAACATGTTACGCTTTCAAACGGAAAAGATTCTGCATTTGATGTAAGCAGAAAGGACTCAATCCAATCACGTCAAGAGGACGTGATGCTCCCCTATTTATCAAACTTGGCTCAATTTAAGCTTCAGTTTTCCTCAATAAAAGCGCATCTGGGATCTATCTCAGCATACAAAAAATCTCCAATACAGATTTATTTTTCAAAATAACTGTAGTCATAGACTTTTTAAAATGACTGAAAAAGTCTATTCTCCAATTCGACATTCTTTCCTACCTTGGTAGTTAAATGCGGTGCTTTCTAAAGTAAAGGGTCCTCCATTCAAACGTACACACAAATCTTCTTGGCAGCATTTTTCATGGAAAATAGAATTCTATTGCATCAGCTAGAAGAGTAAGCGAACTGCAAGCATTATTAACAGTGGAACCATGCACTGTATTCCACGCCAACAGATTAGTGATGAGAGCCCATCCCTCATTACTCCCCAAAGTAGTTTCGGATTTACATATTAATCAAACAATTACTCCTCTATATTTTTCCTAATCTTTCAACAACTGCAGAGCATGTCCTGCACTCTTTAGACATTAAAGAGTTGTATGTTTCTATCTAGACAAAACTAAAGGATTGAGAAAGACACCTCAATCATTCATTAATTATGGCCCAATAAGACAAAGTAAGGCCAGAAATAAACAGTCTGTAGCTAAATTCATAGTTTCATGTATCACACTATGCTATCAGGTAGCAAACAAACCTTTCCCAGCTAAACCCAGAGCGCACTCTTCCAGAGGAGAAGCAGCTAGTACAGCTGAATTGGTATTCACAGTCATTGTATTCTCCCACAAAAAGAAAGAGAGCCTCTGATAGGCTATCATGGGGAGTTGTATCATCATGAAACCAACTTTGAAATGATTTATACATATTTTTAGGAAGTGCTCCGAGGTCCACGCAGGCAGCACTGATTCATTCTAGTGTTTATGGCTTCAATGAAGACGCCTGATGCAGAACCACGATTACAAGTAAGTAACCTCTTCTTCTCTGGATTCCAACAAACTTCGTGCCCACTTCCATCAGCTGATCTTTCTTGGACAAGTATGCATGTATCTGACACCGTCTGCAGTCCCAGGTACGTGTGAAGCCGGCTTCCTTAATGGTATATGGAGTAGAATAGAATCTCATGCCCCTCTAGGGTGCGTTTGAGCAGGAGTAGAGTAGGATCTCATGCCCCTCGAAGGCCCTTTTGAGCACATCAGCAAATTGATTCTCCCTTTTTTCCCTCCAAACTCACCAACTCTTCTTCCTGTGTTTCTGTGTCCTACATGTTTGGATGCTCATGTTTCTGATTAGAGGAGGGTTTATAGGCTGTTTAACAATAAGTATGAGTAGAACATTATGTAATGCCACACAAGTGTTGATGGCCCGTTTCAGTTTCTCTCAGTGACCCCTCATTTTCCTGTGCTGGTTATCAATACCTGGTACCCCTGTGCAGCCCATACACTGCTGCTAGTTATCGAAGAAAGCCGTCCTCTGTGCCAATATCTTAATAAACGTCTGTCTTACTTTCTCCCCCACACCCATTCCCAGACGTGCCAACCTGAATGGCAGTAATATGGAGACGGTGATTGGGGAGGGCTTGAAGACTACAGACGGGCTGGCCGTTGATTGGGTTGCCAGAAACCTGTACTGGACAGATACTGGACGCAACACCATCGAAGTGGCACGGCTGGATGGTTCAAGTCGGAAAGTTCTCATTAATAACAGCTTGGATGAACCTCGAGCCATTGCAGTCTTTCCGAGGAAGGGGTGAGTTTGGCAGGTTCAGACATTATTAAGTGTTTCTGGTTGTCTTGTGAAGGAGTATGGACAAGAAGCAGTAGAGTTACAGAGGTACGTGTGGTGGGGTGCAGAGGAGACCACGAGGGACTGCAGCATTTATCTGAGGGATTGGTAGTGTCATTGCAGGATTGGTGTGAAGTTAGTGTGTCTTGTGATATTCTTGTGCCTTATTTACCCCCTCTTGTGGTCCCACAGGTACATCTTCTGGACAGACTGGGGGCACATTGCAAAAATTGAGCGAGCTCATTTGGATGGCTCAGATCGCAAGGTGCTCATCAACACGGACCTTGGTTGGCCCAATGGCTTGACTCTGGACTATGACACACGCAGGTTAGTGAAGGGCCAAGAGTCTGGTGATGAAATTCTTTAATGTCAATTGGGATGTAATAGCTTTCTAAATGGAGACAGGGTGGATTCAATGTCAGAGAATGGGGAGGGCATTTCATGCAGTTGTCTGGAAGGCTCTGTCTACACCGCCTTAGTATGGGGACTGTGAACACCTCCCTTACATGCTTCACCTCTCAGCCACAGTTTAGAAAGTGTGTGGTTTCCTGTCTGTCTTCAGTGTTGGCATCTTCCAAAGATACAGAAGATACTGAATTATCCCCAGTAGTCCGGCCAAGGGTCAATGGATGTAGGCGGGGAGTTTTTGTTTCCTTACCATTACACTTGGCATAATTTGAACCACGTGAATCTATGATAACAGTAACTTGTTTATATGAAGTGCTTGCTAATGTATATCAGCCATTTTAAAAGTTTTTTACTAGCATGTGTTACTGTTACCTAACTCATTGTAACTCAAGTTAACTACCTCAGGATGATGACTTTTTCAATGGGTTCCACTGGCATTCAAATCTGGGACGTGCACGTTGCACACACAGCAGTGAGCACATGTCTGGGAAAAAGTGCAAAAGACTCGGTGATTAAACGATCTAGAAAAGGGGGCAGCAGCATGTTCTATCTGTGAAGATAAGATGCACTGAAGGTTCACTTGCATGTTAAAGATACCTCTCAGACGATCCTGTTTCAAAGAATCTCTCCCTTATGATCCTGTTCCATCGTGATGGACAGAAAGACTTGAGGGTAGGTTTGAGGGAGTAACTCTTATTAGTTGCCCACCTAGGTTTTTAACCTAAAGATTTCTGTCCATCCCTTGTCAAATACAGATTAGGAGAGTTAGGCTTAGGAAGAGAAGAAAGGGCCTTGAATACCCTATGCTTCTTGATTGTAGCTTGATTTCTGCACACTGACCTGCCAGACGGAAAGAAGATAATAGAGTGAGAGAAGTGAGGAAAAGGCTGAGCCAAAGGTGTATGCACACTGCAGGTAGCTCTGCAAGTGTCATACACTTGCCTTGCGCTCAGAAGCCGGAGCTTCTTTCATTCTCAGAAGAGACTGGAAGTGGGTGGACCCTACAGAGACCCTTAAAGAAACAACAATTGCAGATGAAATGTTTAGTGTTGTTTACATGCGTTCTTCTCATGTGCGTATGGTCTTTTTGCCCCAGTAGGATTTTCTGGGTGGATGCCCACCTGGATCGCATTGAGAGTGCAGATTTGAACGGGAAGCTGCGGCAGGTGCTGGTCAGCCAGGTGCTGCACCCCTTCGCGCTGACACAGGTAGGTGTTCGAAGGCTTCACCATCTGCCCAGAAAGTTCACATCACAAAGCGTCTTAGATGAGGGCACTGGTGTCGGCCATACACAGATTTACTTGTTAGCTCCAGACACTGAGGCATTGTGATAATTCGATACATGACCTCCCTTGGGTGCTGATGATGTTTTTCTTTGTGCGAGCAGCAAGATCGGTGGGTTTACTGGACTGACTGGCAGACAAAATCCATCCAACGCGTGGACAAGTACTCGGGCCGAAACAAGGAGACTGTCCTGGCCAACGTGGAGGGTCTAATGGATATCATTGTGGTGTCACCGCAGCGACAGACAGGTACAGCAGCTCTGTGTGCGGGTTGGGGAAAGCTCCTTAATTTGTACCTGTGCTGTAGATCAGCCCTGGCTGGATGAGCAAGAATCAAAAATAAAATAGCTGGAAAAATGTGTAGGGTGTTAGGTGTGCAGAGGTGGCTGCACATGAAAAGGTGGGTTGGTGGTGGTTAACTGGTGGTTGATAGTAAAGAAGTGAATTGATAGAAAGGTTGGTAACAAGGTGAAGCATTAAGGTGGTGGATGCAGTAAAGGTGACTTTCCATCCATGCAGGCAAGCATTCCAATTTTCTTACTCAAATAAAGCATCTCTCATAAGGCTGAAATTAGACTTGGCAGCACTGTTCTAATACAGTTAAGCGTGCCTTTTAAGAAGTGTTGGTCCTGTCCTGTTATGTTATCACTAATTCATTGAGCGTATTTACAGGCCGAACATTTCATGGAACTAAAAGAGAGTAAACCATTCACAGAAAAGGAGGGAGTGAGCAGGTGCAGGGCCGTGAATGGAACAATGTGCCAGGCATTTGCCACCCAGCTGCGACCTAGGAAGTCTAATCCTATTTTTCTGCATTGCGAATTACCTGGTGGCTTTTCAGCTGAATTTGGGAAGGATTGCATACGGGCAATTTTCATATCCCAACCATATCCAATATCACTACTTATGCAGCGTAAATGTTTTCTGGATTCTCAAACTGTGCATTATTCCGGGTAGGAGTGAAGAGGGTAGCCCCAACAAGATCGTTACCCACACCCATGTGGTTCCTTAATGCTAAAGGAAACATTCGCAGAGAGCGGAACTAACATTCCTAACCCTTAAGGCAGCCTTTCAAATAGCCATCACTTCACTACGTACGGTCACCAACTTCAAGCACTCACCATCCTCAAATTCATAAGGACAGAGTAGGCATCAGCGCTGGGAGGCCTATGGGTAACCACGCGCTTAAGAAATGCTGATTCATTCATTCATGAGAGCAAACCCGCAATTCCTCCCTAATGTGATGTCACACTTCTGTGTTAATTAGGCTATACAACTACCTGCTTTCTTTCAGCAGCCAAAGACACACTCTGAAGGAGCCCTACTCACCCTAGATGAATGGAGAGCAGTCATGTACGACCTCCATGAAACAAAGTGTCAAAACTTTGACGCCTTTGCATGAGCAAACAAGGGGACACCGGTAAACAAGGGAACCATCACATGATGGATAGTGGAGACAGTGCAGATATGCTTCAAAATAGCAGGTAAGCTGCTAGAAGATAAACCGAGGGTGCACTTCACAATTAAAAAGGGAGCAACACTTGCCTTTGTAGCAAACGTTTCCATCAACAACAAGTCGGGCAGCTATATGGTCCTCCATACACTCCTTCAAAAAGCATTACTGAGTGGACATTCGAATACACAGAGAAGCCCAATTGGGACAAAGGGTATTGAAGCAACTGTTTGCAAGGTCACGCATACTCCAACCCAGACTCCCTAGGTATACAGGTACTGCTGTGAAATCAGTGCACAGTATTTGAATCCAGAAAAGATTTATGCTGGAAAATGAGTGGATTACTTACCTGTAGGTGTAGTTTGCAGCTTAAAGGGTTTTCTGGATTTACATGCGCCCTACCCTCCTCCCAGGAAATGAGATGGGGCTAAACATCCTTGAGACCAGCAATTTAGCTACACAAAGGGGGTTGGAGTTCAGCATCTACAAATCGCCAAGAGGAAAAAAAGAATCTGAAGATGGCGACCATGCAGAGGAACCTCCGGGTTGCACATCTGGTGTCACAGGTGGGCAGACATTAGTTGATGGCTGTTAGACTTGGCATCTTTTGGCGTGTTTCCCCTGAGTTTTTGCTTTCTGACCTCCCGGTTTTGACTCTGTTTTTGCTGGCGTAGTGTTTCTGTGCACTTTCCTCACTGCTGATCAGTGGTAAAGTGCAAGTGCTCCTGTGGTAAATTGTGTTATGGATTGGTGTTTCCATGATTGGACATTTGATTTACTTGTTAGTCCCTAGTAAGGTGCACTGAGTGTGCTAGGGCCTGTAAATCAAATGCTACTAGTGGGCCTGCAGCACTGATTGTGCCACCCACGTGAGTAGCCCTGAAAAGGAAACTCAGGCCTGCCATTGCAGAGTCTGCGCGCAGTCTGGTACTGCCATGTCGACTTGGCCAGTGCACACACTTGCCAGTCCCTAACCTTCCCTTTTCTTACATGTCAGCCACCCCTAAGGTAGGCCCAAGGTACCCCTGTGGGCAGGATGCGGTGTATGTGAAAGGTAGGACATGCCCGGGTGTGTGTGGCATGTCCTGATAGTGAATTACTGCCAATTTCGTTTTTCACTATGGCAAGGCTACCTGTTCCCCATAGGAAAGAATGGGAAGTTTGTTTATAACATCTTATAGACATAACTGGCCCTGGGAACTAGGTAGAAAAATAAAGTTTAGTATGCCTGAACTCAGAATCTAAAGATGCATCTTTTAGTGAAGGTGATTTTTACATTCTGTGTTTGAAAATACCACTTTTAGAAAGTAGGTATTTTCTTGCTCAGTCATCCCGTGTGCCTCTGCTGGAATGTGGAGTGCCTGTCTGGGTTTTGGATGACAAAAGGCTGGGGAGCAGGAGTGGCTCCAGATAGTCTAGGTGGGTCAGGAAAGGGCTGAATAGACCTGGGCTGCAATTGGGGAAGGGGGAGGAGATTTCCTTGCACCTCAAAGGGCCTGGTCTGCCTCTGACCATGCCGTCTCCACCTCCTGCCAGGAAGTCACACCAGAGAAGGCAGAACTGGTTCTGGCTGGGCACAGACACTCTCTGCCTAAGAGATCAAAGGATTTTGGGATATAAATATTGGGGCCCAGACCCCTGAACTTTAGAACTCTTTTGGATCAAGAAGACTGCCAAGAAGAAGAGCCGGAGAAGCTGTGAGGAGGAACTACCACTTTGCTGTGTTGGCCTGCAGTGGCTGCTTCTGTCTTGGGCAGTGAAAGGCCTGGACTGGACTTTCTGCAATCTACTTTTGTGAGTTTCTCCAAGGGCTTGAGGTAGAGCTTGCCCCCCTGTTCAAGAAGTCTCAGGAACAGCAAAGACTTCAAGTTCTTCTGCCCTCAGCACTGGGGACTGTGTGTTTTGTGCTGCAACAGAAGAAAAGTAACCCGACGACGTCTACGACGCCGCTGCCGACTCCGTGTCCTGAAGGCACCGCAGAGGGCACCGCCGCAACACCGCACCGCGACCCTGGTCTCACCGACGACGCCTGCTGATGCCGCCACCAAGCCGCTGCTCGCACCGCGACCTGTGGGCACCGCACTCCGCACCGCCTCGCTGCACGACGACACCTTGGCACCGCAGAGGGCACCGCCGCAACGCTGCACCGCGACCCTGGTCTCACCGACGACACCTGCTGACGCCGCCACCGAGCCGCTGCTCGCACCGCGACCTGTGGGCACCGCACTCCGCACCGCCTCGCTTCACGACGACGCCTTGGTATCCCCAACGACGCCGCCCCACGGCGAAATCTACGCCGCTGCTTGCACCGTGGTTCGAGGGCACCGCTCGTAAAGTTACACGACGCACCGCCCTCATCCCGCACCACAGCCTTGGCCTACCGACGCCGGTTCGTCAGCCGACGACAGCACTTCAGCAACGACGACGCCGCTGCTTGCACCGTGACCTGCCAGCACCGTGACGAGCACCGCCTTCATCTCGCACCGCGACCCTGGTCTCACCAACGACGCCATCCGACTCCGCCACCGAGCCGCTGCTCGCACCGCGACCTGAGGGCACCGCACCGCTGCACTTCGCACTGCAGCACACGACGCCTGCCGACGCCAGCGCTCCTGACTTCAACAGAGAGGAGATCGATCTGCAACGCGTGTGACTTCGAGGGCTCCGGCACTGACCTCCGGAACCGACGCCTGCGGACGCCGTGCTTTCGGAAGCTCAACGAGAGGTCGCCGACGCCCTGCATTTCTAAAAGGTACTGTTTGCGGGTCTTCCCGACACCGTAGCTGGCCCGCGACGCCGCGGTCAGCCAGAACTGTTTGGATTTGTTTGCTCACGACGCCGTGATAGCCCCGGACGGAGCTATCGACATCAAGGAACTGTTTTTAAAGCATATTTTGATAACTGAAGATTTTTAAGTACTGTATTGTGGATTTTTATCGTTTTTGGTCTTGTTTTAAGTATATAAAAATATTGGATATTTTTCTAAACTGGTGTGGTGTCCTTTTGTAGTGCTTACACTGTATTACTGTTGGTTATGTGCAAATGCTTTACACACTGCCTCTAAGATAAGCCTGACTGCTCATGCCAAGCTACCAAGGGGGTGAGCAGGGGTTATTTTAGGAGTGTAACTCCCTTACCCTGACTAGGAAGAAGGGTCCCTATTTGGACAAAGGTGCAAGCCCTTGCCAACTAGAGACCCCCATTTCTAACAATGGCGATGCCCACAAAACCAAAATAAGTGTGCCCACTGACAATGCAGGACCCAGCCACTATATGGCGGAATAAGGCACAGCACGTGAATCCAGAAAACTCTTCAAGCTGCTGCACTACTCCTACAGGTAACTGACCAGTTGGCTTTCTATCATCTGATGTAGGCTGTTGCAAGATGCTTTTTAGCTGCTTAAGATGCAAAAACATCAAATGAAGGTGACAGCTTCTTTGCGCAGAAAGTTGGTGGTTAAAATGGATATGGACTTAGGCCATGTACTCGTTTCAGTTGGCTAACAGTCTGAGGGCCAGCGGTAATAATGATTGCCAGCCTGTAGCAGTTATTAGTGAGCCAGTGGGTGCCTGACCACTGCCTGACCTCTCTTAACCAGTGGCTGAGAGAGTCATCTGGATCCCACGGTACACTTTCCCGTAGATCGTGTCGCAGCCCTGTTGAGAAGCGCTGATAATCAGAGCTTGTCAGTACCTGCATTTTATGCACCACACTTTGGTTATGCACTGCAGTACCCGCACAAGCACTATATTCTAATTGCATTTATATAGCACTGTTTGCCACTGATGAGATGCTGAGATGCATTTGTGGATGGGCAGCAAGTCTAATCCTATTGATTGCTTGGGAGGAAGAGTGTGTCTGTCATGTGGCCAACGTAAGTGGGGTTTCAAGTCGTGCGTGAAGGTCATTGTGGTTATATCACTGTGCCTTCTTGTGTTGTGAATCGCAAAGAGTGACACATCAGAAGCTAGCCCTATAAACGCTAATGTAAGGATAGAAAGAAAACTGCTGAATGCATTGTGACCGGTCTGTGAATCTATTGGTGTCATGCGTGGTGGCCGAGGCTGCTCTTTTCATGTCACAAAAAACGTGACTGCGCTTAGGGTGGCATGTACCAGAGGGCAGCAAGAGAATTATCTGCATATGTGATTGTGCCTACCACCAAGGGATGCAACCAGGATCAGAGGATACTAGACTGGGCACTGTGTTGGCGAGATCAGGGACTTTCCAGTAGACAAAATGGGCTAATCCAGTGAACTTCACAGACCAGACTGGACAGAACAGCAAAGCAATCGCAAGTGACTCTTCCATTTCAGGGACAAACGATGACCGTCAGTGAAGAGAACCAAGGCTAGGTGTGAGGGAGGAATCGATCTATGCGGTGCCTTGACTACAAGCGAAATGCTTGTATGTCCACACAGTCCTGTAGGATCAAAATGCAGGATTAATACAGTTCTTAAAGTCTACAAAGGAAGATTACACACACCTCAATAAATGAGCAATTTTATAAAAGCGCAGTGTGCTGTGGGGTCAGGCACATCCATAAAGAAAATTGGGTTGGGCTCGGACACCTGGGGCAAGAGGTCTAGACTTAGGTGGCTCGGAGGGGGCTTAGAGGGAATCTTAGGTGTGCCACCCTTGCAATTACCAAACAAAGGCTTTGCAGTACTTAGAACAAAAGGAAATGCTTAAAGCACCAGGAGATGTTTGAGCCTGTGAGGCTTTTGTTCGCTCCTACAAGGAGGTGCATTGCCATGAAGTGAGCCCTGGTGTTTGGTGGAGGGCCCAGTCTTCTGATAGTGCCTCCTGTGATGTAGTTCTGAACCTGCTCTGTCTTCTTCAGGGACCAACGGCTGTGGGGTGAACAACGGCGGCTGCTCCCACCTCTGTTTCGCAAGGACGAGTGACTTTGTATGTGCTTGTCCAGATGAGCCCAATGCAAGGCCCTGTTCCACCCGTGAGTTAAACTTTGTTCCTTTCCTTTCCTCCCCCACCCATGAGTTAAACTTTGTTCCTTTCCTGTCCTCCCCCCTTCTGCAACCGTGAGTTCAACTTTGTTCCTTTCCTGTCCTCCCCCCTGCTCCACCCGTGAGTTCAACTTTGTTCCTTTCCTGTCCTCCCCCCTGCTCCACCCGTGAGTTCAGCTTTGTTCCCTTACTGTCCTCCCCCCTGCTCCACCCGTGAGTTCAACTTTGTTCCTTTCCTGTCCTCCCCCTGCTCCACCCGTGAGTTCAGCTTTGTTCCCTTACTGTCCTCCCCCTGCTCCACCCGTGAGTTCAGCTTTGTTTCCTTACTGTCCTCCCCCTGCTCCACCCGTGAGTTCAACTTTGTTCCTTTCCTGTCCTCCCCCTGCTCTACCCGTGAGTTCAACTTTGTTCCTTTCCTGTCCTCCCCCTGCTCCACCCGTGAGTTCAACTTTGTTCCTTTCCTGTCCTCCCCCACCCGTGAGTTCAACTTTGTTCCTTTCCTGTCCTCCCCCCTGCTCCACCCGTGAGTTCAACTTTGTTCCTTTCCTGTCCTCCCCCCTGCTCCACCCATGAGTTCAACTTTGTTCCTTTCCTGTCCTCCCCCCTGCTCCACCCGTGAGTTCAGCTTTGTTCCCTTACTGTCCTCCCCCCTGCTCCACCCGTGAGTTCAGCTTTGTTCCCTTACTGTCCTCCCCCTGCTCCACCCGTGAGTTCAACTTTGTTCCTTTCCTGTCCTCCCCCTGCTCCACCCGTGAGTTCAGCTTTGTTCCCTTACTGTCCTCCCCCTGCTCCACCCGTGAGTTCAGCTTTGTTTCCTTACTGTCCTCCCCCTGCTCCACCCGTGAGTTCAACTTTGTTCCTTTCCTGTCCTCCCCCTGCTCCACCCGTGAGTTCAACTTTGTTCCTTTCCTGTCCTCCCCCTGCTCCACCCGTGAGTTCAACTTTGTTCCTTTCCTGTCCTCCCCCTGCTCCACCCATGAGTTCAACTTTGTTCCTTTCCTGTCCTCCCCCTGCTCCACCCGTGAGTTCATCTTTGTTCCCTTACTGTCCTCCCCCTGCTCCACCCGTGAGTTCAGCTTTGTTCCCTTACTGTCCTCCCCCTGCTCCACCCGTGAGTTCAACTTTGTTCCTTTCCTGTCCTCCCCCTGCTCCACCCGTGAGTTCAGCTTTGTTCCCTTACTGTCCTCCCCCTGCTCCACCCGTGAGTTCAGCTTTGTTTCCTTACTGTCCTCCCCCTGCTCCACCCGTGAGTTCAACTTTGTTCCTTTCCTGTCCTCCCCCCTGCTCCACCCGTGAGTTCAACTTTGTTCCTTTCCTGTCCTCCCCCCTGCTCCACCCGTGAGTTCAACTTTGTTCCTTTCCTGTCCTCCCCCCTGCTCCACCCGTGAGTTCAACTTTGTTCCTTTCCTGTCCTCCCCCCTGCTCCACCCATGAGTTGAACGTTGTTCCTTTCCTGTCCTCTCCCCTGCTCCACCCATGAGTTCAGCTTTGTTCCCTTACTGTCCTCCCCCCTGCTCCACCCGTGAGTTCAGCTTTGTTCCCTTACTGTCCTCCCCCCTGCTCCACCCGTGAGTTCAACTTTGTTCCTTTCCTGTCCTCCCCCCTGCTCCACCCGTGAGTTCAGCTTTGTTCCCTTACTGTCCTCCCCCTGCTCCACCCGTGAGTTCAGCTTTGTTTCCTTACTGTCCTCCCCCTGCTCCACCCGTGAGTTCAACTTTGTTCCTTTCCTGTCCTCCCCCTGCTCCACCCGTGAGTTCAACTTTGTTCCTTTCCTGTCCTCCCCCTGCTCCACCCGTGAGTTCAACTTTGTTCCTTTCCTGTCCCTCCCCCTGCTCCACCCATGAGTTCAACTTTGTTCCTTTCCTGTCCTCCCCCTGCTCCACCCGTGAGTTCAGCTTTGTTCCCTTACTGTCCTCCCCCTGCTCCACCCGTGAGTTCAGCTTTGTTTCCTTACTGTCCTCCCCCCTGCTCCACCCGTGAGTTCAACTTTGTTCCTTTCCTGTCCTCCCCCTGCTCCACCCGTGAGTTCAGCTTTGTTCCCTTACTGTCCTCCCCGTCTGCACTTGTGGCTCCCAGGCCGCGGTTCATGCTTTGCCATTCCTCTCTACCTGCTCCTTCGGGCGCACCACCAGCTACCCCGTATGCCTCTTCCGGTCCTACATTGCACCCCTTGCCCCTGTTACAGTCTCTACTGCTCCCTAAGTTGTAGAACTCCCTGTCTACATTGCACCCTGTCTCTCCCTATGTCCATTGCACTCCCTCCACATCAGGGCCGGACTGGCCATAGCGGGCACCGGGCGTTTCCCTGGTAGGCCGCTAGGTTGGGGGCCGGTTTTGGACCCCTGGGGGGCCGTTTTTGTTACCGGGAGTCGGCAATATAGGCCCCCGGTGACAAAATCGGCCGAAACCGGCCCTCGCAAACTGCTCGGCTGCACTCCCCCTCACCCCAGGGGGGGGGGCCGGCTGAGCAGTTTGCCAGGGCCGGTTTCTGTTCCCAGTCCGGCCCTGCTCCACATGCTGTATTCTGTGCAATCCCTGCATGTGCTACGCCTCATGCTATCCCCTGTTCCAACAGTTTCTCCTGCCCTCAGATGAACCTGTTGCACATGATGCTGTTCCAGGATTTTCTTCATCACTCTTGTCTTCTGTTTTAGTCCCTGGATTTTCTCCACTTGTGCCTGAAATGACGAGTGCCAGTGGGAGGAGCGTGACCCCGCCTCGTCGGCCACAGACATCCACAACCCGAACTCACACCTCTCTGGAAGCTGCCGCAGGAAAGTATGTGGCTTTTCTCTATTGTGGGTCTGTTTTTTGGCACCTTTAATAATACTTCTTTCTGATGGACACTTCTACCTGCAGATTCCTCACTTCTTGAATATCCCAGGTGCCAGACTGGATTCAGAAGCTTCTGACAACTTTTGTGCGCCGGTAGGGGACGCCGGCTCCATCGCAGCGGCATAAGTAGAGTTGCAGTGACATCACTGGAGCCATGCAGTGCGCACCCCGGCGCCCTGACATGGCTCCAGTGATGTTATTTCCGTACCTTTCGACTCTGGTCCGTATCTTCTCTCCTGAGCTTTGATTTCATTGCTCTCCAGATTGTTTTCATAGTTCGTGCAGCAAAGACATGAGGTTAATGCCCGTCGCAAGTGCAACAATCAGACTTCGATCACACAACACTATGACGAATGACTGTGGTGCCCGGGTTTGAGGCATGGTTCATGTGAGGAAATGGGGTGTGTAATATGGTGTGGTTGTGCGACCTCACTGTGTAATACACCCACCAACCCCTTTAGGTTCGGTAGGTTTCGTCTGTAAAACCCTCAGCTCAACCCTGGGTAGCTGTGGCCCTGAGCAGCTGTGGCCCTGAGCAGCTGTGGCCCTGAGCAGCTGTGGCCCTGAGCAGCTGTGGCTCTGAGCAGCTGTGGCACTGAGCAGCTGTGGCTCTGGGCAGCTGTGGCTCTGGGCAGCTGTGGCTCTGGGTAGCTGTGGCTCTGGGCAGCTGTTGCTCTGAGCAGCTGTGGCTCTGGGCAGCTGTGACTCTGGGCAGCTGTGGCTCTGGGCAGCTGTGGCACTGAGCAGCTGTGGCTCTGAGCAGCTGTGGCTCTGGGCAGCTGTGGCACTGAGCAGCTGTGGCTCTGGGCAGCTGTGGCTCTGAGCAGCTGTGGCTCTGGGCAGCTGTGGCTCTGAGCAGCTGTGGCTCTGAGCAGCTGTGGCTCTGGGCAGCTGTGGCTCTGAGCAGCTGTGGCTCTGGGCAGCTGTGGCTCTGGGCAGCTGTGGCTCTGAGCAGCTGTGGCACTGAGCAGCTGTGGCTCTGGGCAGCTGTGGCTCTGGGCAGCTGTGGCACTGAGCAGCTGCGGCTCTGGGCAGCTGCGGCTCTGAGCAGCTGTGGCCCTGAGCAGCTGTGGCTCTGGGCAGCTGTGGCACTGAGCAGCTGTGGCTCTGGGCAGCTGTGGCTCTGAGCAGCAAGGCTCTGGGCAGCTGTGGCTCTGAGCAGCTGTGGCCCTGAGCAGCTGTGGCTCTGAGCAGCAAAGCTTTCACAGAGGAACAAGAGTAAAACATTTAAACAATTGAAGAAGAAATCAGCACGACACTCAAGAAGTCTGACACCGATTTATAAAACTAGACTGTATTTTTATAACATTTCAGACACTAGAATGAAAAGATCCACCGGATGGTTCTGGAGATATTCATTTTACAAGCAATAATAAATCAAAGCAATTTCAGACAACCGCGAACAAGCCTTGGTAAAGTCAACTGATTGGACACTTAGAACCTTTTTCAAGGAAAAATTTACATAAGTATCAATGCGATCGTTACAAGTACTTGGAGCAACCAACTCCGACAGGGAGCTAATCAGCGGGACCAGCAAGGTGCTCAAGAACAGTTACCTTCACAGAAGAAGCAATCATCGTAGTTCGAGGCACTTTACCCGCACTTCAGTGGATTGCTATAGAGTGCTCTATAGAGTGCTCGAGATGCAAGAGTTGAAAGTAGATGCTCTAAGGGTAAGGATGCTGAGGATGCAACAGGGTTGACGGAGGTCTTCCTGCAGGCATTCCTCGGTCTACGAAGATGGTGTGTGGGTCCTGGTTGCAGGGTCTATGTCTCACAAAGTCCTCTCCAGCCTGGCCGAAGTCCAGTCGTCACTGGACTACTAGTCACCCGTTGTTGCTGTCACAGTCCAATCCTTCCTGAGTTGATAACTCACTTCTGAGGGTCCCTGCAGCTTTCCAACAGCACTCCCCAGCTCAGCGAACTCGGGTGCAACTCTGCGTCTGGTTTTGGTCCTCAGTACTCTACGACGGGGTGGTAGTGACTTGAAGAACCTGGGCTACCAACTTGCTCCAGCAGGCTTCTTCAGCTGTTGTGTCGCTGTGCTGTTAACAGGAGGACAGTCAGCTGACCCTTCGTGTTCTCCTGTCTTGACACGGGTCTGGAGGCAGCTGGTCCTTGAGCAGGACACTGCAGGCACAGCCCCTCTCTTCGCTAGTCACCGGGTGCAGCAAGTGCAGTCCTCAGCGGTGCAGCATCTCTTTGCTGGTCCCTCAGTGCAGCAGGGCCTCTCCTTTCGTCATCGTAGTTCTTCAGGGAGAAGAGGAGGGAAACGTCTCAGGCTGCCCCAGGAGGCATTCGAAGGGTAAAGCCCTACTTCGTTCTTCTCCTTCCGGTCCTTCTCCAGACCCAGATTTAGTGAAGATTGTTCTTCCTCACTGGCTCCTCCAGCCCCAGCGCTGCTTCCATCACCGGTGCCTTTGACAGTTCTGACACCGGGTTACCACAAGTTGCTGGTGTCTGAAGCGCACCCAACCTCCATGCGATGATGGAAATGTTCAGGCAGACATTAGTCCTTTCTGGTATGCCATCATGCCCTATGATACCATATGGGATCCTGTTCAAGGTTCGTTGAAGGGTCCTCCCTCAGTGCAGAGCGTCCCTCTGGCTCCATTGAAACCACCTCTGGCACCATCTGATGATGTTCGAACAGAGGGCCTTCGCCAGCTCCTTTCATCCTAGTGCTGATACAAGTCCTGATTTTACCCAGTCTACCACTGTCACCTGCAACCCCTCAGGAAGTTCCGCTGACCCTAGTTAGCACACTGTGATCCAGGAAGGAGGCTCCATGATTGCTTGAGGAGGAAAACTGCAAGGTGGATGGCGCTGGCACCCATCGGCTCACTTGAGACACCGTGAATTACATGTTTGGCACAGATTCCGATTTCTAGCAGCTTTCAGAGTAGGAGCCTTCAGACACAGATGCAAGCCTTTGCAGCCTCGCCAACCATCTGAGATAGATGATTTGCTAGTGCTGCAGAATACAAGTGGGCTAGAAACATTACCAGATTTAGACATAGGCCCTGCCACGGCACCTTGCCCCAGCAGAGATTGTGCTGTTTCACGTGGTTCTCGAAGAAGGCAGCAGAGATGCTGGAATTGTCCCTCCCTTCATAGAAGCTTAGACCAAGCCTCATCACTGAGGTCCTGCAGATTGCCACCATGTCGGCAGAGCCTCTGCTCCCATGTAATGAGGCCATTCTTGAGTCTTTGAAGAAGGAAGGGGCGCACAGTGGCAAGGCGATACCGGCCTGCCCCAGGGGATCCAGCCTTTCCTTTGGTGCACCCTTCACTAGAGAGCCTTTTGGTCCAGGCTACCTCCACCACTAAACTTATTTCAGGTTCTTTCCCCACCCATCCACCGGATAGGGAGTCAACAAAGTTGGGAGAAGTGGGAAAGAAGGTATTTTCTGCAAGTAGTCTACAGTTGCGCTTCCTCAATGCTGCTTGCCTTCTTGTGCATTACACACATGCCCTATGGGAGATGGCCGCAATGGTTGTGCCCAACTTCTCTACCCAACAAAAAGGTCATTTTATGGAAATTGGCCGCAATGGTCAGGATGCGCCCTGACACGTAACCAGGGGTGGGGTTGGTCATGGCAGATTCAGTCAGTCGGCAGGGCCATTGGGTCTTGAGTGGCTCTACGCCATCACCCCTGGTTGCATTCTAGAGGCTCTTCCGGTGATGACCAAGCCACACTTATTGACATGCCGGTTGAGAGCAATTGTCTCTTCAAAATTAAAGCAGATGTGCAATTGGAATGCTTTTAAGCTGGATGAGCAATAGCCAGGTTTCTAGGGCTTCAATCTCGGGTGAAGGAGTATCATCAGTTTTGAATATTCAGAGATTTCACCAAGGGATTTCTATATATTGGCTGCCCAGACCGTACAACATCAGCAAAACCCCTTTGTTTGGCAGTAATTTGTCCTCCTCTTCTTCCTCTCCTGCACCATCAGGGAAGCCTTGTTAGCTCGCCTCTGAAGGAGCATGTGTGGCCCGTGGGAGAGCGGGTATCCTCTTTTCTGCAGGCTTGGAGGGCCATAACATCGACTCAGTGGATTCTTCTAATTGTAGCTAGGGGCTATACCCTACCCTTCCTGGCACATCCTTCCCCATCCCAGTATCCCTCCCCAACAGTCCCTTGAGTCAAAGGACCTTATGCAGATACTGAAGCAGAAGTTGACCGTCCACTCACCGAAAAGAGCAGTGGGGTTGGTGCAAGAGCAAGAAATTGTGAAGGGTTGCTACTCTCTGTACTTCCTGGTTCCCAAGCACAGTGTTCTTCATCCAGTCCTATGCCTGAGGCTCCTGAACTTTTATTTGCACAAAGAGAAGTTCAAGAAAGCGGAAGACTTGATGGTGCCCCTCAACTTGTAGGAGGTAGGATGGTGTCCCTCGACTTGTAGGAGGTAGGATGGTGTCCCTCGACTTGTAGGAGGTAGGATGGTGTCCCTTGACTTGTAGGAGGTAGGATGGTGTCCCTCGACTCGTAGGAAGTAGGATGGTGTCCCTTGACTTGTAGGAGGTAGGATGGTGTCCCTCGACTTGTAGGAGGTAGGATGGTGTCCCTCGACTTGTAGGAGGTAGGATAGTGTCCCTCAACTTGTAGGAGGTAGGATGGTGTCCCTCGACTCGTAGGAAGTAGGATGGTGTCCCTTGACTTGTAGGAGGTAGGATGGTGTCCCTCGACTTGTAGGAGGTAGGATGGTGTCCCTCGACTTGTAGGAGGTAGGATAGTGTCCCTCGACTCGTAGGAAGTAGGATGGTGTCCCTTGACTTGTAGGAGGTAGGATGGTGTCCCTTGACTTGTAGGAGGTAGGATGGTGTCCCTCGACTTGTAGGAGGTAGGATGGTGTCCCTCGACTTGTAGGAGGTAGGATGGTGTCCCTCGACTTGTAGGAAGTAGGATGGTGTCCCTCGACTTGTAGGAGGTAGGATGGTGTCCCTCGACTTGTAGGAGGTAGGATGGTGTCCCTTGACTTGTAGGAGGTAGGATGGTGTCCCTTGACTTGTAGGAGGTAGGATGGTGTCCCTCGACTTGTAGGAGGTAGGATGGTGTCCCTCGACTTGTAGGAGGTAGGATGGTGTCCCTTGACTTGTAGGAGGTAGGATGGTGTCCCTTGACTTGTAGGAGGTAGGATGGTGTCCCTCGACTCGTAGGAGGTAGGATGGTGTCCCTCGACTTGTAGGAGGTAGGATGGTGTCCCTTGACTTGTAGGAGGTAGGATAGTGTCCCTTGACTTGTAGGAGGTAGGATGGTGTCCCTCAACTTGTAGGAGGTAGGATGGTGTCCCTCGACTTGTAGGAGGTAGGATGGTGTCCCTTGACTTGTAGGAGGTAGGATGGTGTCCCTCGACTTGTAGGAAGTAGGATGGTGTCCCTCGACTTGTAGGAGGTAGGATGGTGTCCCTCGACTTGTAGGAGGTAGGATGGTGTCCCTTGACTTGTAGGAGGTAGGATGGTGTCCCTTGACTTGTAGGAGGTAGGATGGTGTCCCTCGACTTGTAGGAGGTAGGATGGTGTCCCTTGACTTGTAGGAGGTAGGATGGTGTCCCTCGACTTGTAGGAGGTAGGATGGTGTCCCTCGACTCGTATGAAGTAGGATGGTGTCCCTTGACTTGTAGGAGGTAGGATGGTGTCCCGCGACTCGTAGGAAGTAGGATGGTGTCCCTCGACTCGTAGGAGGTAGGATGGTGTCCCTTGACTTGTAGGAGGTAGGATGGTGTCCCTTGACTTGTAGGAGGTAGGATGGTGTCCCTCGACTTGTAGGAGGTAGGATGGTGTCCCTCGACTTGTAGGAGGTAGGATGGTGTCCCTCGACTTGTAGGAGGTAGGATAGTGTCCCTCGACTCGTAGGAAGTAGGATGGTGTCCCTCGACTTGTAGGAGGTAGGATGGTGTCCCTTGACTTGTAGGAGGTAGGATGGTGTCCCTTGACTTGTAGGAGGTAGGATGGTGTCCCTCGACTTGTAGGAGGTAGGATAGTGTCCCTCGACTCGTAGGAAGTAGGATGGTGTCCCTTGACTTGTAGGAGGTAGGATGGTGTCCCTCGACTCGTAGGAAGTAGGATGGTGTCCCTTGACTTGTAGGAGGTAGGATGGTGTCCCTCGACTTGTAGGAGGTAGGATGGTGTCCCTTGACTTGTAGGAGGTAGGATGGTGTCCCTCGACTTGTAGGAGGTAGGATAGTGTCCCTCGACTCGTAGGAAGTAGGATGGTGTCCCTTGACTTGTAGGAGGTTGGATGGTGTCCCTCGACTTGTAGGAGGTAGGATGGTGTCCCTCGACTTGTAGGAGGTAGGATGGTGTCCCTTGACTTGTAGGAGGTAGGATAGTGTCCCTCGACTCGTAGGAAGTGTACTTCCTCGTACTGATACTGTAGTCAAACAGTAGGTACCTGCGTTTCATGGTAGGTGCCACTCACTACAGTTTGCGGTCCTCTTGTTTAGGTTGACATCAGCCCCTCGAGTCTTCATCGAAGTGATGGCAGTGGTCGTGGCCCCTCTCAGTAGCTGGGGCATCTTGCTATCACATTACCTAAAGAAGACTAGCTGCTCAAAAGCCAGTTTGCCGCTGAATGTGTCGCTTCAGGTAAAAGCATCCCTGCTGTTCTGTTTTGGCTTTTCCATCAACTTGCCCACGTCTCACCGAGAGCGCTCTCAGCACTTCCTGCTCAAGGGGCAGTACTGGAGACTATATTGCTCCCAGCCGTCCCTCCTCCACAGATGATCCAGGGCATTCGGGAAATATTTCCCATGATTTAGGTGTGGGTTCAGTTTCCAGTCCTGACAGTTCTGCGCCTGATAAGTCGATTGGCTTCTTGCGTCAAACTGGTCACGCATTTACAGTGGTACATGAGGGCCTTCCAGTGGTGCCTCCACAGGCAGTAGTTCCAGCACCAGGGAGAGGTGGCAGTCAGTCGAAAACTCCAGGGACACTGCAGCGGATTTGAGCTGGGGGTCAACCTTTGAGAACCTGCCTTAAGGACATATTCTTCTGTCCATCCCCCCTGAACTTGGTTTTAACTTTCTTAATAGGCGCGCCGTTTAAGCCCCTCCATTGTTGCCTGTTATATTTATTGACCCTCAGGACAGTCTTTCTTGCTACTGTGACGTCAGTGAGACGTGTCAGAGAGCTGTAGGCACTAAGTGTTCACCCACCATTCACTTGCTTCTTCCCAGGCATGCGTGTCCTTAAAACTAAAGGACGTTTCTGAAGTGGAGACCCCATTCCACTTGGGTCAGTCTATCACTCTTCCCACTTTTCATCCTCACCTCATCCATGCTCCGGAAGAGCATTTGCACCGGCTGGACTCCAGGATGTCACTGGACCGAGGAGGCTGCAGTTAGTTATTAAGTAGACCACACAAGTGAGACCAGGTCTGACGTCCAGTCCTTGCACTATGTAAAGCAAGACGGGAAAGCTGCTCCAGAGAAGAGCCTTGGTCTGCTGGATAGTGTTCCGCATTACGATATGCTATACCTTCGGGGAGGAGCTGCTTAAAGAAATTGGGACCCGTTCCACCTAGGCGAAATCTTCCAACGCAGCCTTAGGTGTTCCTTTAGTTGAGATTAAAGAGCAGCAACAGGGACTTCCTTGACACCTTCGCCAAGCACTACGGTTTGGACTCAAAAGTTAGAAGGGATGGCCATCTCGCTTGCTCTGTCCTCGTCTGACTTTCCTGGACTCTCTATCAGAAGAAAAAGTTACTTACCTTTCGTAACCATCTTTCTGGTGGCTAATCTCTCCATCTGCAGATTCCGCACTGACACCACCCTCCTCCCCGTTCTGAAGGAAAGGCATAGGGCTGTTAGTGATTCCTATTATTGTCTCTCCTTCGAAAGGTGCAATTAAAAATAGACAAATGCTGATTTCACTGGACCGAGGTGGCTGCTGTGAGGTTATTGCGTCTCCACTTCCGGCGTCAAGAGCTATGTGAGAAATGTCCAGATCCACTCTGGCACCAGAGATATTCAAGAGGTGAGTAACTCACGGAGGTGAGTATCCACCAGAAAAATCATTACTGAAGGTAATTAACTGTTTCTTATTTTTTCCTAAGGTGAACTTTTAAAACACTTTTTGTGCATATAAAATGTCAAACTTGAAGAAAGATCAAAAAGTACAATCATGACATGCGACAAACATATTAAACTATTATAAATATTTGCCTGAAGGAGTCCCTATATCTAAGCAATTCATTGTGACCGAGAGGGTGACTGCCACTTGGCAGCAATTAACTTGAAATTTTAAAAACACTGACTGCAAATCCAATCTCCTGGCATACTGCAGTCAAGCAGTTGATGAAACATAAAAAAATTACTTTCTATTCTCTAACAATTTACTCTGAAACTGAATACCCCACATTTAAGAGAACCACGCCCCTATCACTAGGGTAAAAAAGAGCTTGTAGACATCTTACTGGGAGAATCTTGTTTCAAAGAGTAGCTTACCACTGGGTTGCAGTTTGAGGGGACTACAGCCAGACTCCAGAATCATCCTGCCATGCTATCTACCAGCAGCCCAGAGGATTTCTATATCCCCTTGGAATAGTTTATGGATCTGGATGTAGCTGAAGGTCTTACGACCAACATCCCAGTTGCAACCTAATTCTGTGCATCATAGCCGATGTTCAGACGTCCAAATCCATTTAAAAACTTCTTCTTTATGCAGTGCAAAGGTCATACACCCTTGTAATGCTATTAGTGTGCTGCTGTTTGATCTTACCTCTGGTTTCCCTTAATAAAGGATTAAGTGAGGAACCGTACAGATCATTCAATTTCTTGAATTCTGCGTGAACACTTGTGGGACATTGATTTCTGGTGCATATCCCAGTAGATGTCACTGATGCATAGCATGCTGAGATGCTGGAACATATCCACTGTTTTTAGCTCTATTTCCTCTCCCCCGCTAACCACCAAAGCATTAGTCTTTTTCTTACCAAACACCAGCACCTCATTTGTTTTGGTGTTGGTTCTTAGATCGTCGCACTGGCAACTCTCATACAAAGTACTGATCTTTCACTGGAGGCGTGTAAGAGGCTCCTAACAATTTGCTTCCTATTTTAGGACATAGAGTTGGATGATTACATTGTCTCCAGTGAGTCTCCTAGGAAGAGGCAGAAAAGTGCACAGAGACAAGGTAGTCTTGCTTTGGGCCAGCACCAAGATAGATTTTTGATGTCAGACTACTATCGCTTGAAACTTCTACCTTTGGCCACTTGTCCAAGCAGAGTGGCTGAATTATGGCAAGAAGCCACAGTGATATATACCATTCTTTTACCTTTCCCATAGCCTCTCCTTACCAACAAGTCAACGAAGCAGCAATACAATATCCTCATCTGCTTAGCGGATGTCCTTGTGACCTTCCGAGTGCTAAATAGTGATCGGTAGTAGCGCAGCCCTGCTGAAAACCTGCCTCTTAATCAGAAGTAGAGGAAGATTGTCGAAATTAAGTTAGCGACGATCTTAGCTATAGTGTCAAACAAAGGAATGCATCTTGAACGGGCTGCATTCGGGTGAGGGTTTTTCTTGAAAATGGGTTAAACTTGGGTCCCCTAGGCAAGAACCTGGACCCACTCCATTAACGAGGACCCATTTCTAAAACGGAATGGAGTATACTCGTTGTCAACCGCTGCTGAATCTAAAACTACTGCTTACACTGCTGCCCAGACAGGAAGGGGTGCTTCGTAAAAACAAGCTTGGTAGTCAGGGACATTATTTTTAGAGTGCAAGGAATGGTGACTGGTGAGAAATCTCATACAGCATTCACTGCAAACAACCATGCAGAGCCCTAGAAGCAGAAGAAAGAAAAATCCAAGCAATGGGCAGACTAAAAATAGTCTTTCCTACTTTCAGTTTCTATTTGTCGGGAATTCTGGTGGGTTTTTTCAGTGTCTTCCAGAGTTTCAAAAATTGTAAAAATACGTGGTTTAGGGTGTTAACTCTTTTTTGCTCAATAAAAAAATCATGCCAATGTTGTTTTTTCAGAACTTAATTAGAATTTGGTATTTATTTCCTTCTTTCTCTCATTCCATTGCTCCTAATTCTCTTCTCTCTTTTCCTTGTATTTTCTCTGCACATTAACATTTCATTCTCTCCCTCACCTCCCTGCATGTCTTATTTCCCATTGCACAAACTCCTCTTTCCAGCAGTCCAGTCCCACACTATGTACAGCATGCACATAGAAGGGTACATGTTCTTTGCACCCATTAAGATTTGATTACAGCAGATAAAACATTATTGGTGAACATTCAACACACCTTCCTGCTGCTGTCTTCTTCAGACAAATGACAAATATTGATTGAAGGAAGATGTTCTGCTTGGAACATGAGATGTATAATGTGGGGTGCTTGGCACTTTGTTACTGCTAACCAGTGGCATGCTGCCCAGTTCTTTGTTTCAAGATACCAAGAAAGGACTGGGTTAATAAATGTGCTAGTACTTTGTGATTCAGGCATATTTCTGCTCTATGTGGTCACAGAGGAGATGTCTGCTAAGGAATTAATTTGCTGATTATTAGATATACAGTATTTATTGCCAACAAACACTGATATTGTGCTGTATGCCTTGGGCTGTTTGCTAGTGCTGTTCACATCATGAAATAAGTTTACTTTACATTGTTGGGCCATGCCTATGAAAGCCAGCACAAGGACCTCTTAGAATGTGTTTTTACCAGGCATGCGGGCCTTTGTGTATTTTAAAGCAGTCCAGGAGCTGGAGTTCTTCCAGGCATGTGCGCGAGTTGTCCAAGACACTTTACCTATGTGCTCTAAGCAGCCATCCCTGTTCTAAAGCGCTTTCTGAAAAGAACGAGCACAGCTCAGTATGATTCCATTAAATTCATCACTGTAATTTGTACTTGTAATTTTGTCACACGCTAGGTCTTCTTTCAGAAGCTTTTGAGCCTAGGTCTGTATCATGAACAAGTTCTAAGTCAGTATGCAGGATCAGAATGGGTCCAAATACCTATTTTCGATGAAATTGTGCTGTCTCCAGCACATACTTGGAAACGTCAGAGCAGTGATGGTCTCTTCGTGTTTCTAAGCTGCACTGTCTGCAGTTTATACACAAGCTCATCGATTTTCTGAGTTAATGTATGCTCTGCAGGCAGCTCAGCTTCAGCAAAGCAGGTGCATGGGCCTCTTCGGAGCCTGTTCTTGGTTGTTGAAGATGTTTATGAAATGGCCCGGCCCTTTTGTATGAGGTGTTGCATTTTCTTTAGGAAGGCATTTCAGACCATCGCCATGTAAATGTAAGAACAAGAGTCTTAGGTATAGCAATTTCTGTGAGGACGTTCATTCTAGATGAGTCGTTTGCACAGTGATCTTTGTTGCCACAACCTTGATACCTGAGCTTTCAGAAAGCAACGCTCCTTCCCACTCTCAGTGATAAGAGGATAACATTGTGGCGGTGCCTCCTCCCTGGACTGAGACCCTGCTCATACTTCAGCTGCCAATCTGCTGGCCACTTCACAGCAATGTGCAGTGAACAGTGAGCTGAATCCATATGAGGTGCAACATTCTCCCAAAGTAGGCGTGAAAGTAGGTCCAGGGAGGCCTGGGACGTTGAGGCTTGTCAAAAGGGCATATAAGCTGGCTTGTCATGATTCAGAAGGGTCATAGCAGGAGCATCCATCACAGCAAAGTGCTTTGATAGCAGAGGGCGCCATAACAGAAAAAAGCAGCAAAATCAAGTGTTTTGTGGTTTCTACTGAATGGCAAATATTCCCTTTGGTGGTGTTTTATCTGTTAAAGTTGGTTTTAACTGAATACTGGAAACCCTAACTAAAAAGATACAATTTCAGCACACAAGCAGGACAATTTGTTAAGAAAAGAGCTAGTCTCCAGTTTTGAAAGCTCTACAAGCGAGGGTCTTTTACTTTGTCTTGTCACTTCTTTGGCTGTTTGGGAACCTCTTTCAAAGCAAGAAGTTGTTAAAACAATAATTGTCAGGTTTATTGGTAACATAGATATTTTGAATTGCTGAGTTACTGCAGGTCTGGCAACATTTCTGAGATTTTATGAGGCCTGATGGAGTCCTTCAACCTGTTAAGGGACCAGTTGATTGTATTTTCTGTCAGTGTGACCAATGGAGCTGGTCACAGGTGCAGGTTTCTTTCCAGGACTCGCAGACTTGGGCCCATCTCTTTCAAGATGACCTACCAAACCCTCAAAAGAGGAGTTAGAAAGACCAACCAGAAGGCCACTTTATTCATAAATACAAATACTCAATCCTGGCGAAGTAGATTGCATATCAGGCTGATCACTGTATATGTTCCCTTTGCATTGGAGACCAGTAGCAAAACAGGAAGAGAAAGATGGGTGCTTCTCGCTCAGGCAGGGGAAACCTGCTGTAAACAAAGGTGTGGCTGGTGGCATCTCTCTCTCTCTCTGCCCACCACCGTTTAGATTGAACCAGTGTCAGGGTGGAGAACTGAGAAAGATGTACATTTAGGCTGGGTTGCCCAACATTGGCAAAGCTGGCCTTCTCATAGAAAGAAGCACTTCTTGTGTAGCATGCACATGGGGTCCAAATAGACCCCACCCTCCATCTAGTACCTACAAATCAAACACATAAGTCTCCCAACATGATATATGCAAAAGACCCCCATTACAAGAGGCCAGCAGGCTGTCTCTCCTCAGGAGTACAGGTAAAAGGCATGTGCCTGTGACAACTAATTCATTTCCACCACCACCAGTCAACGCATAGCCTCAGGTGAAGTGGCAGTTGTCTGTCAATCAGGGGGACGCTTTCATTGTATCTCAGTCGCTGACTCCCCCACTCTGATGACAAAGATTAAAGGTAAAAAATGTCACACATCCAGTGGACTTGAGTGAATACTGCAGTCACTGGAGTGAAAAACAGGGATAACCGATGAAACGTCTACGGCCGGACATCACAGCTTTCCCAAGCAGTGCAAAGTGCTTTTGTCCCAACATAGAGCAGGCCAGATAAAATCAAACCGGGCAGAGTGGGAGTTTTACCAAGCCATGCAGGGCACGTCTGCCTCAAAACAAGGACATCCATGAACCGACATACTTCTATGAGAAAGAAGCTTTGTTTAAAGCTCATGATCAATACAAATCCGAAATGAAATTCCAAAAGCCTTTAAATCCGTTCAGGAGACAAAGGGCCTGGTTTAGATCTCGACGGACGGTTACTCCATCCCAATGGTGACGGATATCCCATCTGCTGAAATATAAATCCCATTATATCCTATGGGATTTATATTTCAGCGAACGGGATATCCGTCACCGTTGTGATGGAGTCACCTGTACGCCAAGATCTAAATCAGGCCCCAAGGCGTGTACTGCTCCATCCTAAAGTTTTGGAAATTGGACAGCATCAGATTAACTCAGTCACTCATACCTTTCTGTAGGGTTCCTAGAGTGCCCTTGTAGTGCATGGTTGAAACGGTGTGGGGTTGTTTGACCTGCATAGGAATCAAGGTGGTGGCACTTGAGGAGTGCGTGCTGTAATCATGGTGAAGCTTAAGCATGAGGCGTTGTAGAGACGCGTGAATATAGATCCAGTTCTGCGTCTTATTACCTCCCATCGTCTTTAGCAATGTTCTGTGTCATAGAATTAGTGGTGAATATGAATTCTTTAAACGTTATTGTTAAAGCAGTTTGATGTGATCTCATAACCTTGGGGAAGGTGTGGACTCTGTGAAATCATTCATAACTTTCAATAGGTCAAGTGAGCTTTGAACCCATTGTTGTGTGAAGACCATGTATGCTCTGCCTGGTTACGGTAGAGGCTGATCCCAGCTGTTCCTGGTAACCCTCCTCCGCTCTTGGTGTCCTCTCTGCCTGGGTGACTGGAGGGGCGGATCGAGAGAGGCCAGTGACAGGTTGTGTTGAAAACAGCTTTGCAGGCCTTTCAAGACACGTCATGTTAGGAGCCTGGAGCAGAGGGCTCTTTCATGAGTGGAAATAATTCAGGACCTGCCCCAGCAGATATCCATCCATTTCATCACTCCACTCCTCCTCTTGGCCTGGTCAAGGTGTGCCTCCACTCCTCCTCTTGGCCTGGTCAAGGTGTACCTCCACTCCTCCTCTTGGCCTGGTCAAGGTGTGCCTCCACTCCTCCTCTTGGCCTGGTCAAGGTGTGCCTCCACTCCTCCTCTTGGCCTGGTCAAGGTGTGCCTCCACTCCTCCTCTTGGCCTGGTCAAGGTGTGCCTCCACTCTCCTTCGCCTTACAGACTCTAGGTGCTCCACAAGTCCAGCATGTGTTTTTGCCTCAGAGCACAAGGTTTGGGATGGGTTGCTGTGGTGTCAGTGGGATGAGGCTCTGGGAGAAGCAGTACACACATCCTCAGTCCTCAAGGGCACAAAGGAATGCTGTGCAGCCCAGATCTCTAACTGCCACTCTGCTTGTCTTACAGCTGTTCAGAGAAGGATGCCAGCCATGGCCTGTGCCCACGACAGAACGGTGCTGTGCCTGCCACCACAGGTAAGGCACGGGACCAACAATAATTTAAGAAAGAAGGCTTGGCATTTGGGATCTGTCAGACTGTCGTGGAAAGTCGGCCCAAGGTCCTCTTGGTTCATCCTCTCTTTTGTTACCCTCTCTCCATCCAGCACCTTCCCCTCTCCCTTGCTCTTATTCTCTCCCTCTATCCCCCCTTCTCTCTTGCTCTCATTCCTGCACTCCACGCTTCTCTAACATATTAATTCCTAAATTTTACATCCCATCCCCTCTTCTTTCACTTCTAGTCCTCCTTTCTCGCTTTTACTTCCTCTCATTTTCCCTTTCGAGTTTATCATTCCCTCCTCATTCGTCCATGTTTCCTTCTTTATACGTAATAGTTCCTGCTATCTCCATCTCATTGCCTCCTCTATTTTTTCATATTCCCATCTCTCTTGTTTTCTTTATCCCTGTTCTCTCCAACTCTTGTTCACTTACCTCACTGAGTGCTTGTTCCCTCCTCTCCCTTGTACTCCGTCCTCTCCGGAGTGTTGCGTCTTCCCTCCCTTGCACTTGTTCCTTCTCTAGCTTCACTCTCTGTCTTCCCCTCTCACCCTTGTACTGTTGCCTCTGTCCCTCATGGTTCCTCGTCTGTTCCGCTCTTAAACTGAGATGTCCCTCTTTCTCCGCAGCGGATGGCCTTCACATCAGTTACATCATCGGTGGTTTCCTGAGCATCCTGGCCCTGCTCCTGCTGGCCGCAGCTCTGCTTATATACAGGTAATGCTTCACCCAATAGGCTCCCTGCTCACATACCGATTAACCATTAGTACATGTTTTTGATTCACCAATGTGGCCCCGCTTTTATACACTTCAACCAATAGGTGACCTAATGATATTAACCAATGGGGAGCCATTAACATACAGGATATGACTCCACCAGGGGTGGCCAGGCTTCTATAGAGAAATAGATCCACTGTTGGAGGCCCTGCTTCTACCCTTTTAAGAGATGCACAAATGGACACCCTGCTCCATTTCAGGCAGCAAATGACTTCATGTTATGGGGATCCTGGACATATATAAGTTACAGTTCAGCCAGTGGGAGCCCCTTTGATATACAGATCTGCCAATGGTAACTTTACTCATATCAATCAAGTGAAACTTGTCCTAAACTGTTAACCATTCAGCTGATGGAGTGGGTGCACCAGCTTGTGTAGAGCGACCAATCCTGGGGCTCCTTACACACACCAACCCATCCTGGGGCTCCCGACACACACAAGCATATCCTGGGGCTCCTTACACACACCAACCTATCCTGGGGCTCCTGACACACACCAACCTATCCTGGGGCTCCAGACACACACCAGCCTATCCTGGGGCTCCTTACACACACCAACCTATCCTGGGGCTCCTTACACACACCAACCTATCCTGGGGCTCCTGACACACACCAACCTATCCTGGGGCTCTTTACACACACCAACCTATCCTGGGGCTCCTTGCACACACCAACCTATCCTGGGGCTCCTTACTCACATCAACCTATCCTGGGGCTCCTTACTCACACCAACCTATTTTGGGGCTCCTTACACACACCAACCTATCCTGGGGCTCCTTACTCACAGCAACCTATCCTGGGGCTCCTTACTCACACCAACCTATCCTCGGGCTCCTTCCACACACCAACCTGTCCTGGGGCTCCTTACTCACACCAACCTATCCTGGGGCTCCTTACACACACCAACCTATCCTGGGGCTCCTTACACACACCAACCTATCCTGGGGCTCCTTACACACGCAAACCTATCCTGGGGCTCCTTACACACACCAACCTATCCCAGGGCTCCTTACACACACCTACCTTTCCTGGAACTCCTTACACACACCAACCTATCCTGGGGCTCCTTACTCACGCCAACCTATCCTGGGGCTCCCTGGGGCTCCTTACACACACCAACCTATCCTGGGGCTCCTTACTCACACCAACCTATCCTGGGGCTCCTTACTCACACCAACCTATCCTGGGGCTCCTTACACACACCTACCCTGGAACTCCTTAAACACACCAACCTATCCTGGGGCTCCTGACACACACCAACCTATCCTGGAGCTCCTTACACACAGCAACCTATCCTGGGGCTCCTTACTCACACCAACCTATCCTGGGGCTCCTTACACACCAACCTATCCTGGGGCTCCTTACACACACCAACCTATCCTGGGGCTCCTTACACACCACAACCTATCCTGGGGCTCCTTACACACACCAACCTATCCTGGGGTTCTTTACACACACCAACCTATTCTGGGGCTCCATACACACACCAACCTATCCTGGGGCTCCTTACACACGCAAACCTATCCTGGGGCTCCTTACACACACCAACCTATCTTGGGTCTCCTTACACACACCAACCTATCCTGGGGCTCCTTACACACACCAACCTATCCTGGGGCTCCTTACACACGCAAACCTATCCTGGGGCTCCTTACACACACCAACCTATCTTGGGGCTCCTTACACACACCTACCTATCCTGGAACTCCTTACACACACCAACCTATCCTGGGGCGCCTGACACACACCTACCTATCCTGGAGCTCCTTACACACACCAACCTATCCTGGTGCTCCTTACTCACGCCAACCTATCCTGGGGCTCGTTACACACCCCAACCTATCCTGGGGCTCCTTACACACACCAACCTATCCTGGGGCTCCTTACACACACCAACGTAACCTGGGGCTCCTTAAACACACCAACCTATTCTGGGGCTCCTACACACACCAACCTATCCTGGAGCTCCTTACTCACACCAGCCTATCCTGGGGCTCCTTATTCACACCAGCCTATCCTGGGGCTCCATACACATACCAACCTATCCTGGGGCTCCTGACACACACCAACCTATCCTGGGGCTCCTTACACAGACCAACCTATCCTGGGGCTCCTTAAACACACCAACCTATCCTGGGGCTCCCTGGGGCTCCTTACACACACCAACCTATCCTGGGGCTCCTTACTCACACCAACCTATCCTGGGGCTCCTTACACACACCTACCTATCCTGGAACTCCTTACACACACCAACCTATCCTGGGGCTCCTGACACACACCAACCTATCCTGGAGCTCCTTACACACACCAACCTATCCTGGGGCTCCTTACTCACACCAACCTATCCTGGGGCTACTTAAACACACCAACCTATCCTGGGGCTCCTTACACACACCAACCTATCCTGGGGCTCCTTACTCACACCAACCTATCCTGGGGCTCCTTACACACACCAACCTATCCTGGAACTCCTTACACACACCAACCTATCCTGGGGCTCCTCACACACACCAACCTATCCTGGGGCTCCTGACTCACACCTACCTATCCTGGGGCTCCTACACAGATCAACCTATCCTGGGGCTCCTTACACACACCAACCTATCCTGGGGCTCCTTACACACCAACCTATCCTGGGGCTCCTTACACACACCAACCTATCCTGGGGCTCCTTACACACCCCAACCTATCCTGGGGCTCCTTACACACACCAACCTATCCTGGGGTTATTTACACACACCAACCTATTCTGGGGCTCCTTACACACACCAACCTATCCTGGGGCTCCTTAAACATACCAACCTATTCTGGGGATCCTTACACACACCAACCTATCCTGGGGCTCCTACACACACCAACCTTTCCTTGGGCTCCTTACACACACCAACCTATCCTGGGGCTCCTTACACACGCAAACCTATCCTGGGGCTCCTTATACACACCAACCTATCTTGGGTCTCCTTACACACACCTACCTATCCTGGAACTCCTTACACACACCAACCTATCCTGGGGCTCCTTACACACACCAACCTATCCTGGGGCTCCTTACACACGCAAACCTATCCTGGGGCTCCTTACACACACCAACCTATCTTGGGGCTCCTTACACACACCTACCTATCCTGGAACTCCTTACACACACCAACCTGTCCTGGGGCTCCTGACACACACCTACCTATCCTGGAGCTCCTTACACACACCTACCTATCCTGGAGCTCCTTACACACACCAACCTATCTTGGGGCTCCTTACACACACCTACCTATCCTGGAACTCCTTACACACACCAACCTATCCTGGGGCTCCTGACACACACCTACCTATCCTGGAGCTCCTTACACACACCTACCTATCCTGGAGCTCCTGACACACACCTACCTATCCTGGAGCTCCTTACACACACCAACCTATCCTGGGGCTCCTTACACACACTAACCTATCCTGGGGCTCCTTACACATACCAACCTATCCTGGGGCTCCTTACACACACTAACCTAACCTGGGGCTCCTTAAACACACCAACCTATTCTGAGGCTCCTACACACACCAACCTATCCTGGGGCTCCTTAAACATACCAACCTATTCTGGGGCTCCTTACTCACACCAACCTATCCTGGGGCTCCTTACACACGCAAACCTATCCTGGGACTCCTTACACACACCAACCTATCCTGGGGCTCCTTACACACACCTACCTATCCTGGAACTCCTTACACACACCAACCTATCCTGGGGCTCCTTACACCAGCCTATCCTGGGGCTCCTTACACACACCAACCTATCCTGGGGTTCTTTACACACACCAACCTATTCTGGGGCTCCTTACACACACCAACCTATCCTGGGGCTCCTTAAACATACCAACCTATTCTGGGGCTCCTTACACACACCAACCTATCCTGGGGCTCCTTACACACACCAACCTTTCCTGGGGCTCCTTACACACACCAACCTATCCTGGGGCTCCTTACACACACCAACCTATCCTGGGGCTCCTTACACACGCAAACCTATCCTGGGGCTCCTTACACACACCAACCTATCTTGGGTCTCCTTACACACACCTACCTATCCTGGAACTCCTTACACACACCAACCTATCCTGGGGCTCCTTACACACACCAACCTATCCTGGGGCTCCTTACACACACCAACCTATCCTGGGGCTCCTTACACACACCAACCTATCCTAGGGCTCCTTACACACACCAACCTAACCTGGGTCTCCTTAAACACACCAACCTATTCTGGGGCTCCTACACACACCAACCTATTTTGGGGCTCCTGACACACACCAACCTAGCCTGGGGCTCCTACACACACCAACCTATCCTGGGGCTCCTTACTCACACCAACCTATCCTGGGGCTCCTTACACAGACCAACCTATCCTGGGGCTCCTTAAACACACCAACCTATCCTGGGGCTCCTTACACACACCAACCTATCCTGGGGCTCCGTACACACACCAACCTATCCTGGGGCTCCTTACACACACCTACCTATCCTGGAACTCCTTACACACACCAACGTATCCTGGGGCTCCTGACACACACCTACCTATCCTGGAGCTCCTTACACACACCAACCTATCCTGGGGCTCCTTACTCACACCAACCTATCCTGGGGCTCCTTACACACCCCAACCTATCCTGGGGCTCCTTACTCACACCAACCTATCCTGGGGCTCCTTACACACCCCAACCTATCCTGGGGCTCCTTAAACACACCAACCTATCCTGGAATTCCTTACTCACACCAGCCTATCCTGGGGCTCCTTAAACACACCTACCTATCCTGGAACTCCTTACTCACACCAACCTATCCTAGGGATTTTCAGTGAGTCTGCCCTATCCTTGGCTCCCTAGGCAGTGTGGTATCACTGTGTGTGTCTGCATGCTTGCATCAGATTAGCAGGCCGCTTATCCCTGTTGGACGTAAGCAAGAGAGTGAATGTCTGGTAAGATCAGAAGAGACTCACCTTATTGAAAGAGATGTGAAGGGCCGCCTGTTCTGCTGCTTCCGCTCTTTGTGCTGTTGCGTTCAGGAATCAGTGTTGAGTGAGTGTATTGAATCCTTCAGGTGTCCCCGCCACTTATATCTGCTAACAGCACGCATACATAGAGCGCTGTCACTGCCACGACAGGCCTTTGTTTGCTAAGAAGTGATGATGGGCAGTGCCAATCGAGCGGTCATTCGTTTGGATCGGGCTCTCTGAGGGCTCCCTAAAATAAGAAGCTGGTCAGATTGGAAATGGTCGTTTTTTTCTTGTCAGTGTAGCGCTTGAGGCACCTGATGCAGCGCGTACAATAAAAACTATTCTCCTCCCAGGTCACTTATAGGTCATCCAGGGGCAAACTATATTTTCTCACATCAACATGACGATGAGGCCCATAAACATCGCCTAACACACACTCCTGGATTTCCCTTACACCTTTATGAAATTCTGTACTCCTAGGAGAAGCATGAGAACTAAATGGAGAACACCATTTATGTACCGCTGGAAGGAGCCGGGATATCTTATTACCTTAATTTGTCGCTTTCTTTTAGTTATTTCTTAAGATATTCCTGCTCATTGTTTTGTCGATGAATCATTCATGTAAAAATTAGTTCATAGTGATTAAGACCAGCTGAACCACAATAACCAATTACTGATGTCACAATCATTTAGGAAAATAACCACTGAGTCATTTTGGTTTAAAGAATCTTAAATTTTATATAATTTTAAAAGCATGAGAAAGAATTTAAACTTTATTCAATTATTCATTCTTAAATTCAAATATTTATTAAGCATAATCAATTTATTGCAGAAAGGAAATTTTTGTCATGAAGCCAAAACTCTAATTACCTGCCTACCTTCCTAATTTAGACTAATGATTTCTAACCTAAGTTAAGAATTAGAAATAACCTGATTCTCATACTCAACTGGAAAATTAAGACAGCAACAGCAACTTCAGCTCGTCAGCATCAGCTACCTGCAACCCGTCTCATCTAACAGTCTTTCGGCATCTCCCGCTCAGTAAGGGATCGATAAGGACCACCCAGCACTGGAAGCCACCAACACGACTCTCCAACTCCGCTCCTGACTGTGACTGCAACTGCGACTGACCCCCTCCCACTAAGAGTAGGCCCTCTTATACCCTAATTCTAACTTTGCTAACTAATTGTTGCAACATTAATAACACGCTTTTCTTTCATTGGTCCATACATGTCATCTTATTCATTCTTTTAATCAAGTTCTCTTGGATCCAAGGGTCCTTGGATCATTTCCTTTCCCATACGCTCAAACATGTTTTCATCCGTTTCGATCAGTACATTTGTAACTTCTTTCGATACATTCGTGAACTCCGCAGTCATTGTCCTTTCTCTTAAACTGGTTTCCCACGGGTCTTCTGCTGATCATCACGGCACACTATCAGTTCAATTAGGTCACATCAGCCTTGACCATTTCTCGCATCCTAGCCTCTCAGTAACATCACGAGGTTTCGTTTTTTTCTCCGATTTCATCCCGTGTCACATGTCCCCTTGCGCCTGCGCACATCTTCCCACTGGCGGCCATTTTATATCACCACTCGGTTATACTTTAGAAGCACTAATTTGAGGCAAACAAAACATAATTAAAATAGAGAAAAATAGCCCTTTCGTTTCCCTCCCGTCATCTACGTACCCCAATTAGTTATTACCTAGCAAAAAGCAACATTTAAGCTGTTCCTTACTTACCATCACTATTGTTTTTGCAACGACACATTTTATTTTCTATGAAGCACAAACATGCATTTATTTTTAATTAGTACGCATTTATTTTTACGTTATAATTAGACACACGGACATCCATTAATAGATTATTTAGCACACACATTGGCATGTTACCATTCCCACACATACAGTGTTGATTAATACATTTAAACGAACATTTTATTTAATTAATTATAAAATTTGTTAGGGGTTAAAAAAATTATTTTCTCTGCTCCATCAACTCCCCCTTTGGTGATTTTTAAATCACCACATAAAACCAAGTCATACTTCTTTTCAGGCAGCATGTCTTTCATCCTTTGCTTTCTGTTATTTACACATCTGTTTCTTCTTCATCTTGCCTTTTAGTCTCTTTATACATGCTTTCTTTCATTTTCTCCAACTCAATTTCACCCATTTCTCTCTCTCTCTCTTTCATTATTCTGTTATTTCTTTTTATCTTATTTTGTCTTACTTTTCTTTTTATACATGTTATTACTATTTTCAATACCATGGCTAACAGTATTACTACAGTTGCTATTATTATAACTTTCCCTATCATTAGTCTACTCATTCTGGTCAACCAATTTGCTACTGAAGAAAACCCTCTACCAAGTTTTCCCAAAACACTTTCAACCTCCAGTGGGACTAGTTCTTTGTGCAAGTTTGTAATATTTGTAATATACTTCTGTATATTTTCACTTTTATCAGGAATGTAAGTACAACAATGTTGGACTTTCAACATTCCACAGACTCCACCCTCTTTTGCCAAAAGAATATCCCCGCAGTATCTGTAGACAAACGATCTACTACTGTGGATAACTTCCGAATTTTAAATGCATTCAAAGATATTCCCACTGCTGGTATTAATGCTCCAAAAATATCACCTACAATTTCTGAAAAACTTTCCCTCTTTCTACGTGTAAAGCTATTAATCATCTTGTATGTTCCCTTTTCTTCTCTGTTCATGTGGAAAAAATTTTGGAAAGACCAGGCCTACACAGCAAGTTCCATACCAATGGTCCGGTAACCTGTAATAAGCTCTATTCCCACAAATATAATAGATACCTGGAAATATTGGATCTTTTCCACCTTTGAATCCCCAACCTCCCAGAATTTGATAATTGTCATGGCAGATACTGGAACCTACAAAGTAATTGTCATAGACTGTCTTATTTCTCCTAATACACAACTTTCCTGTTTGCGGCCAATCTAATGTCATTGCTGCATTTATCTTTTCCCTTCATGATTTCCTTCCTTCCTCAAACGTCCATAGGTGTTTTCCTTCCTCTTTTATTGCTTCTTTTTGAAATTTCATTCTCCTTTCTTCAACCATTTCTAAAAATACTTTTTCTTCTTTCTTTAACTCACAGGTAAGGTTGTTACTAACTATTTCTTCTAACGTTAATTTTCTATGTTCTAAAAGAATTCTCCTAAAACTTTTGCTGGTTTTACTTTGTTAAGTTCTGGTACTACTGGAATGTTTGCAAAAATCTTATCTATATCAGTATAATAAGATTCTAATCTACCTGTTTTATAAAATAAACTTGCTATTATACTACATGTTATTCCATAAGTTAGAGGTAGGTGATGATAAGTCACACCTTCTGACACTGATGCAGGCAACTGCATACAAACATAACAATCTCTCACATCCATTGTCTCTACATATTCATACAACAATTTTGTAAAAACATTTTTGGAAAAGTCTGTTACTGACTTATCTTTATGTAACTCTGCACTACTTCTTAAAATAACTGGTTCTTTAATATTAGTTTCTTTTTCTGGTTTAGTATCATTTTTTGCTTCTATCACAGCTATACTAATAGGAATTGTGATTGCTAAAACTATCCATATGGTCATTAATAACCCTGTACAAAAGCAGCACATTTTACACCATCTCTTTATAAACTCACATTTATCTCTTCTATCCCTATTATTTTCCATTTTTCTTTTTTCTATTTGTTAAGTTTCAGAAAATTGTGTCACTACACCTCAGAAATGACTTAGATGCCACTCTGCTCTCAAAAGTCTTTGCTTGGTACTTTCTTTAATTCTCTCCAGAATTCTTTCGTTGTCACATCCGGTGATTTGTCACATCCAGTAAAATTGTCATGTCCGGCAGAAGCACTATAAGTTTTCACTTCAAGTTTGTTGCATCTCACCTTTTCCCATCCGACTTCTCAGTCTCTGGTTCTCGTGAGTGTTTTCTTCTTCTTTGTAATCTGTCAGTGCAATATACAGCCACTCAGGTGACTTATACTTTGCATTCACTTTCTTTGTCCTTTTGGACTTTTGTAATCTTTTTCCACTTGGTTTTTCTTGTCCCTTTTGACTTGTTACTTCATTCACTTGTTCAGCACTTCCGTCTCCCGCTCTTATTATTCTATATCTCAATTTTCTTATATAGCTATTGGGCCAATTTTCTCCTTTTCTTGGCCTTTTGGCTTCACCTTCTCTTTCTTCTCTTTCTGATTTCCAATTTATTTTTCTTGATTCAGTTTTTACCTTTTCCTCTTCTCCACTTTCTTCAGTTTCTGTTTCAACTGTTTCACTATTGTCTCTTATTTTAAAACTTATGATCTCGTCATCTCCTACTGGTGGATCTGTCTTCTCCTTCTTGTTTTCCCTTATTACTGTCCCTCCTCGGTGTTCTTCCGATTTGGTGTTTTCCTCCCTTTCTGCTTCTAAATTTCCCTGTTCTTCTGTTTCTCTATCTGTCCCTATTGCTCCTCGGGGTTCTTCTCGATTTTCTAACTTTTTGTGTACTTCTTTCCCTACTTCATCTATTAATATTGTTTCTGAAGGATTTCCACCATAACTTGTACTTGGTTGTTCATCTAACTCAATTTGTTGCTCAGTTTCTTCTCTAATTGGTTAATAACCCCAAGTTCTCTTTAGGAATTCTTCACGGTTTTCAACTGAATCATCAGATTCTGAAGTTGTGTCAGATATTTCCAGATGTCGACTTACAGGTCGATCTTCAATTTCTGAATTTCTTTCTTTTTCTTCTTCTTCCTCTTCTTCTCTAGAGGTGTTTGCCGTTGGGGTTTCCAGATGTCGACTTTCAGGTCGATCTTCAAGTTCTGGCACCCTTTCTCTTATCCTTGTTGTCCCAGCCGTTAAACTTTTATCCCACACTTCCAGACGTCGATTCACATGTCGATCAGTAGGTTCTTGAACTCTGATTGTGTGGCTGGCATGGACCCAGTTCTTCACTCCTGCACACTTGACTGCAGTCGTTGTCACTAGGATTACCTGTCGTGGTTCGTCCCAGCGAGTAACTAGACAGTTTCTTCTCCTGTGGATTTTTATACGGACCCAGTCTCCTGGATTCAAGTCGTGGGCTGGTTTTCTTTCAAGAGTGGTCGCATCCGGTCCAACCTGATGAAACACAGAACGCACCACATCAGCCAGTCCCTTGCAATAATCCAGTACTAGATCATCAGTTATAGTTAATAACTTGTTGACAGGTACGTGTGCTTGTCTCATTGCTCGTCCCATGATCATCTCATGAGGACTGAGTCCCGTTTTCTTTTCAGGGATGCTTCTGATGGTCATCAGAACAAGAGGCAGTGCATCCGGCCATTTGAGTCCTGTAGCTTGACACATTTTTCCCAATCTGTTTTTAATTGTTCCATTAATCTGCTCAACTACCCCAGAAGCCTCTGGTCTGTAAGCACAATGTAGTTTTTGTTTAATACTCAATGCTTCACAAATCAATTGGATCAACTCATTTTGAAAATGTGTTCCTCTATCTGTCTCAACCGTGACTGGAAAACCATACCTTGGAATGAATTCTCGCAGCATAAGTTTTGCCACTGTTGTTCCATCATTCCTTCTTGTGGGGTGTGCCTCCACCCAACGAGAGAACAAACAGACGACCACTAGAACATATCTTAATCTGTTACTAGGGGGCATCTCGATAAAGTCTAACTGCATTCTAGTGAATGGACCTCCTTCTCGTCCTATTGTTCCTAGACTCACTACTGTTTTTCTTCCTGGGTTAAACTGCTGACAAATAAGACATCTTTGACAAAGACTTTCAGCAATGGCTCTGAATTTTGGGTTATACCAGGTTTGTCTAAAAAGTCTGATCATTGCATCTCTCCCAATATGAGCTTGTCCATGGTACATCCGTGCCATGTCTGCAATCATGCTATCAGGCATAACTGGTCTTTCATCTCTGTATACCCACACACCATTATTTTCCTGTCTTCTACATCCTGCTTTTATCCAGTAATCTTTTTCCTCATCTCTTGCAGTTTCTTGTAACTGCCTTACTTCATCCCATGTCTCGACAGTATTAGTAAAAAGCAAAGGACAAGAGACATGCTCCCTTTCTCTATTTTTGTTCATGGACACCATGTTCTCTGCACAATATTTAGCGATCTCATCGGCATAATTATTGCCGACGGCTATGTAATCTTCGTTTTTCTTATGCGCTTTGCACTTCACTACAGCTATTTGTTTAGGCAACTGTATCGCCTCAAGCAGCTTTTTAACAAAATCTCCATTTCTGATAGGTGTTCCTGCAGATGTCAAAAATCCTCTTTGTGACCAAATCTGACCGAAGTCATGTACGATGCCGAAACCATATTGGCTATCGGTCGCAATCGTGACTCGTACATTTCTTCCTAATTTACATGCTTGAATCAAAGCAATCAGTTCCGCAACTTGTGCAGACCTTATTCCTTTCAGACAAGACGCTTCCATCACAGTTGCCACTGTGCACACTGCGTAAGCTGCGCTTAAAACTCCTTCTTTTGTTCTCAAGCATGAGCCATCCACAAACATGACATAATCAGATTCCTTTAACGGTTCATCTTTTATGTCAGCTCTTGGTTTCGTGCAATATTCCAGCACGTTCAGACAATCATGATCTACTTCGTCCTGTTCAATTATATTTTCCTCATCTGGTAATGATGTAGAAGGATTTACATTCATGCATCTATCTATGGTCACATTTTCAGCACTCAAGATGACTTTTTCGTACTTAGCCGACTATGTGTCATGTACTGTGTTTTTGTTCTTGTCAAAAGAATTTCTACTGAATGGGAACATATACTCTCAGTGGATACCCCATCACTATACCTTCACTTTGTTCCAGACTTACACAAGTAGCAGCAACTGCTTTCAGACATCCAGGCAATGCTTTTGCTATAGGATCTAAAACAGCTGAAAAATAAGCGATTGGTCTTTTCATGTCCCATGTTTTTGTACCAGTACTGAAAATGCACATCCATCTCTTTCACTGCAGTATAACTCAAAATCCTTCTCATAATCAGGCATGCCTAATGCAGGTGCCTCACACAGTTTCTTTTTCAATTCTTTGAAAGATTTCATTTCTTCTTTGTTTAACTCAAAAGGGTCTTTTACATCTTTCTTGGTCAATTTTTGTAATGGTTTTGCAATCAAAGAGAAACCACTTATCCACTGTCGACAATATCCAACCATTCCCAAAAACATTCTTACCTCTCTCTGAGTCATTGGTGCTCTCATTCCTTGAATCATTCTTACTCTTTCTGTCGCTATCTTTCGCACTCCTTTCTCAATTTTATGCCCTAAATACTGGACTTCTTTCTGACAAAACTGTAATTTTGAAGGAGACACTTTATGTCCTCTTTTCTCTAAATGGTTCAGTAAAGCAATTGTATCACTTACACATGCTTCTTTGGTTTTCGATGCCACCAATAGGTCATCGATATACTGCACCATTACTGATTTTTCTGGCATTTTCAAATCTTCCAGAGATTTCTTTAGAATCTGATTAAAGATTGAGGGCTTTCTGTATACCCCTGAGGAATTCGGCACCATGCCAAAATACGCTCTCCAAACCGGAACGCAAATAATGGCTGGCTATCTGGATGCAAAGGAATAGAGAAAAATGCGTGACACAAATCTATCACAGTGTACCACTCAGCTTCATGTGGAATTTGATATAGAATTACTGCAGGGTTTGGCACTATTGGACAACAGGGTACAACTATTTTGTTGATCTTTCTCAAATCCTGTACTATTCTATATGCTCCATTTGGCTTTTTCAGTCCCATAATAGGTGAATTACATGGACTGCTCATGATTTCTTTTAGAATTCCCTGTTCAATCATTTTATTTATCACAGGAGTTATTCCTTCAATTATTTCTGGAGTTAATTTGTACTGTGGCGTATTCGGGTAAGTTGTCCCTTCTTTTACTGTCACTTTTACAGGATCAACTTCTTTCATTAATCCAATGTCTTCTCCTGTAAAATCCCACACACTTTCTTTTACTGCACTTTTTAGTTCTTCTGGAAGTTTTTCTGCATCAAATGCAGGAAACAAACCATTCGTTTCAGGTTCTTGATTCATCAAAGTTACTTTATACAAAACATCTTCATCTGAAGTCTGAAAACCTATTCCATCTGGCGTACAATAAATTGTGCAATTCATCTTGCACATGAACCATTCTCAGGAAAAGCTAAAGCACCATCATTCTTCGTATATTTTGCCCAATTTTCCAACCATATGCACGTATGATATCCATATTTCAGCATCATATGTGAAGCTGCTGATTTCGGCGGAGGAATTACTTGTCCCTCTCTAGTCACAACCTTTTTGTCTTTCTTAAAGAAATTCTTTAATTTTGTTGTCCATGACGTTCTCTCCCTTTCATACTCGTAATACGGCATGTTTTCTATTTGTTTTCTCTTTACTCTAACGCTGTTCTGTGTACGGAACTTCGACCAATTACAGCGCGACTCACACTAACGTACCAATCAGAACAATTTCCACCGTCCGCGAACCAACCAATCCTAGCGCGGCACTTTTCTACGTCACTCCTGCTCTGTGTTCACGTGACTAGCGCACTATCCAATCCTAGCGCGGCACTGTTCCACGTCACTTCTACTCTTTACCCCTCCTTTACAAAATTTATCGGCAATTTTTCTTTTCGCTGTTTTCTTCGTTAGTTACAACAATTAAAACAATTCCATAGTCTGATTCGCTAAACAAAAGTGACAGCTTTGTCCTTTTACACAAGAATCCTGTATTTCCAGTAGGCAGCGCTTACCTCTACCCTACCACAGAATTATGTACTCTCGCCGATAAAGTAGCACTTCCCTCTACCTTACCCTTCTTTCAAACAAACAATTTACTCGTTTCTCTGGGGATAAGACACATGTGGAGACTAGGCTCCTGAGAATTAAGGCCAAAGTTTCACAAGTAAACGTGATTTGCTATTTCAATTACACACTTTTCGCACAGAAAATCCCTAACATAACACAACCTGCGTTATTACCAAAAATGAATTCAGACCATGTACCAAATTCCATGTGACTTCTCTTGCCACACGTGTTCCACTTCCTACATCCCAGAAGCGTGAAAACTCACATATAACATAACGCGACTCAACATATAGAGTTAGTCATCAAATAATCAATAATCAATAAACAATAATCACTAAACTAATCTATAGAAAACCATCCTCTGCTACCAAGAAATCTGATGCAGCGCGTACAATAAAAACTATTCTCCTCCCAGGTCACTTATAGGTCATCCAGGGGCAAACTATATTTTCTCACATCCACATGACGATGGGGCCCATAAACATCGCCTAACACACACGCACACTCCTGGATTTCCCTTACACCTTTATGAAATTCTGTACTCCTAGGAGAAGCATGAGAACTAAATGGAGAACACCATTTATGTACCGCTGGAAGGAGCCGGGATATCTTATTACCTTAATTTGTCGCTTTCTTTTAGTTATTTCTTAAGATATTCCTGCTCATTGTTTTGTCGATGAATCATTCATGTAAAAATTAGTTCATAGTGATTAAGACCAGCTGAACCACAATAACCAATTACTGATGTCACAATCATTTAGGAAAATAACCACTGAGTCATTTTGGTTTAAAGAATCTTAAATTTTATATAATTTTAAAAGCATGAGAAAGAATTTAAACTTTATTCAATTATTCATTCTTAAATTCAAATATTTATTAAGCATAATCAATTTATTGCAGAAAGGAAATTTTTGTCATGAAGCCAAAACTCTAATTACCTGCCTACCTTCCTAATTTAGACTAATGATTTCTAACCTAAGTTAAGAATTAGAAATAACCTGATTCTCATACTCAACTGGAAAATTAAGACAGCAACAGCAACTTCAGCTCGTCAGCATCAGCTACCTGCAACCCGTCTCATCTAACAGTCTTTCGGCATCTCCCGCTCAGTAAGGGATCGATCAGGACCACCCAGCACTGGAAGCCACCAACACGACTCTCCAACTCCGCTCCTGACTGTGACTGCAACTGCGACTGACCCCCTCCCACTAAGAGTAGGCCCTCTTATACCCTAATTCTAACTTTGCTAACTAATTGTTGCAACATTAATAACACGCTTTTCTTTCATTGGTCCATGCATGTCATCTTATTCATTCTTTTAATCAAGTTCTCTTGGATCCAAGGGTCCTTGGATCATTTCCTTTCCCATACGCTCAAACATGTTTTCATCCGTTTCGATCAGTACATTTGTAACTTCTTTCGATACATTCGTGAACTCCGCAGTCATTGTCCTTTCTCTTAAACTGGTTTCCCACGGGTCTTCTGCTGATCATCACGGCACACTATCAGTTCAATTAGGTCACATCAGCCTTGACCATTTCTCGCATCCTAGCCTCTCAGTAACATCACGAGGTTTAGTTTTTTCTCCGATTTCATCCCGTGTCACATGTCCCCTTGCGCCTGCGCACATCTTCCCACTGGCGGCCATTTTATATCACCACTCGGTTATACTTTAGAAGCACTAATTTGAGGCAAACAAAACATAATTAAAATAGAGAAAAATAGCCCTTTCGTTTCCCTCCCGTCATCTACGTACCCCAATTAGTTATTACCTAGCAGAAAGCAACATTTAAGCTGTTCCTTACTTACCATCACTATTGTTTTTGCAACGACACATTTTATTTTCTATGAAGCACAAACATGCATTTATTTTTAATTAGTATGCATTTATTTTTACGTTATAATTAGACACACGGACATCCATTAATAGATTATTTAGCACACACATTGGCATGTTACCGTTCCCACACATACAGTGTTGATTAATACATTTAAACGAACATTTTATTTAATTAATTATAAAATTTGTTAGGGGTTAAAAAAAATTATTTTCTCTGCTCCATCACACTTATGGCCATCTGAGGTGTGCAGCGCTTTGTTCCCTGCATAGGTTGGTTCTTGACAAGTCTTTGGAGTCACTGGCTCTTTGAGGTGGGATTGGGCGTTCTGTGAATGAAACGAGGATCCGTCCTTGAGACGACTCCTATGTATTGGCTCGAAGGACTGACAAGGTGTTCAGGTGCTGTGCGATCGATCAGTGACGTCACACTATAGGACCATCGGATGAGTGCTGTGGAGAGACCCTAAAGCTGTAGCTCTCTAGCTCCTAGTCCAATGATAATTGCAGAATAAAGGAATGCTGGGGTAGGTTTACCTCCGAAACCAGAATGAACCGGTTCCTGCATGGTCTCACCAAATGGATTTGGGCTTAAAGTTAAATTCCAGTGATGCAGAGGGAAGACAGTGCTGGTGTCACAGTGCAGCACTGAGGTCCAGTGGTACCCCATCCGCTATCCCCTCTTGACCACAGTCTGCCTTCTTTTCTCCATACTTCTTTATTGAAATACATATAGCATGGCATCCTAGAGTCTACTGTCCATATGTTCAAACCGGAATGCCACCTCCACAATGCATCCATTACCAATGCAGCCATTGTTAGATACGTTACAACGCTAGACTGTACCACTCAGGTTAAGTTCATTTTTTTTAATGTCATAAGCACCTGTTTTTGTGTGTGCATGTAAATATATGTTCATAGCATGTGTTGCCATAGATACACATGCTCTGCAAACTCCTGCCATCTAGTGTTAGCGCTGGACGTTCGCAGGTTGTTTTTCTTCAATGAAGTCTTTCGAGTCAAGAGTCCTGGCTTCGATGAAGCCATGACTCCCTTAAAGGAAGCAAGGGCACCAGGAGTCAAGAGAAATGTACAAGACGCTTTATTGACACAACAGGAAGGAATGCCCGAGGAAAGACAGGATACAGCCATGGTGGAAGAGGAAGAAGGTATCTTCGGCTTCGTTCAAGAAGACATGGGGATAGATGAACCATAGGAGGACATGCTGCGGCAGGACGTCAAGGCTTTCTCACCTCAAGAGGAGATAGGATCCTATCCCTAGAGGCCTTCTCCACCCGACGACATCTCCACATACCAATCAGTTGTGAACAAGACAGCAGAAGCCTTCGGGGTGGAGATGGAGGTCAAAAAGGAGGAGACATGCTTCCTTCTCAAGACACTAACTTCTTTCGCATATGAAAGGAACCAGTATCTTCCCTTGCCCCCCTCCAGCGTTGTTAAACAAGGCAGGGATAGCGAAGGCAGTCACACTGCACATAGAGAAGAAATACAGGGAATCAACACAATACCCCAAATATATTCAAGGCCATGGTCGCTGAATAATCAGCGTCCTGGGTGTGACAGTGATGGCTCTTTTAGCTTTGTGATAGCAGCTCTGGATTCATTTGACTGTCGATCTGGTGATGCCCGCTTTGGTTTGGATGAGTGCGGCCCTTATGAGGGTATAAACAACGGGTCCGCTTTGCGAAAGGGCTTGGTCCTATCAATGTAATTCATTAGAGCGCGTTTGACATATAAGATGTGTAGGGCTCTCTCTGCTGCTAGTTCTGATTGGAGGGGGGCACTGGGAGCTCTATGGTTTTGTTGCGATGTAAAGGGAAAACTGTAGGAAAGTGGGTTTCTGTTGCAGTAGCCCCCCCACTTTTTGCCAGACTACTGATGCACTTTTTCTTGGTGTGCCCTGGGTCCCTGCCAATCAGGTTCCCAGGGCCTGTGTTCTTTCCCCAAAACTAACCCAATTGGCATCTCTGGCCACAGGTCAGCCCCTGGTAAATGGTACCACAGGTACCCAGGGCACTGTGGCCAGAGAAGGCCTCCAAGGGCTGCAGCACTTATTGTGCCACCCTTAGAGGCCCTGTACCCTGACACTCACACACTGCCTTTGCAGGCTGCGTGTCTTGGTGCAGAACAAAGTGAAGAGTCGACATGGCACACATCCCTGTGTGCCATGCCTACAAACCACTGCCCTGGCATACGTCAGTCACCCCTCTAGCTGGGTGCCCTATGCCAGTGGTGAGGGTACAGGTGCATGAGCCCTGTACCCCTACAGTGCCCAAGTCAATTCCTGGGCACTGTAAGTGCAGTGCTTCCATTAAGAGTATATGGTGCTGGGAGTTTGTCATTACGAACTCCACAGCACCATGATGGCTACACTTAAGACTGGGAAGTTTGGTATCAAACTTCTCAGCACATTAAACCCACACTGATGCCAGTGTGGGATTTAATGTAAAATGCACCACAGAGGGCATCTTAGAGATGCCCCCTGAAACTCGACCAACTTCTAGTGACCTGACTGAGTGGCTGCTTAGGCTGCCACCAACAGACATGTTTCTGGACCCCTGGGTCGAGAGCCTGCTGCTCTGGGGGCCTGAAACAATGCACATCCTGGGACGAGGTGCCAAGCCTCCTCCCCCTGGATGGGCAGGGTTCACGAAGGGGAATCTTCAAAGGCATGCCGCCTTTGTGAGCCTCTCCAGACCATTTGCTACTTTCTGCAACTGGTCCCCACTGGTTCTACCTCCCACTTTGGGCGGGAGAACCGGCGGGAGAAACAAGTGAGGAAGGGAGGTGTGCCCACCTCTGCCAACTCCACCCCTCAGGTGGGGGAGGCGAGGTGAAGCACAACCTCGAGTCCCCGCCATCTTGAGGATGGGGGGACCCAGCCAACCAGGGACAGGCTCCTGTCCCGCTCCCACTGGAGAGTGGCAGAATAGGGGGTGTACCCACCCCAGGGAAGGGACCCATTGGTCCCTGCCCTTTACCTACCTGTAACGCCCCTAAATCTAGTATTTAGGGGGCACCCTGAACCTTACTTCCTCAGATCCAGCAACAACAAGAAAAGAAGATAAGAAGAAGGACCGAAGAGCCGTGCAGAGCTAACAAGAGTACGACGCCCACTGACTTGGCCCCAGCCCTACAGGCCTGTCTCCCCTCGAACCTGCTCCTGCGAAATCCCGGTGTGTCCTGCAGCCAGCTACCTCAAAAACCCCGGAGGACCTGCCTGCCTTCACTTCAAAGACTGAATCTTCCGTGAACACCGGACTTGTTCAAACTGCAGCTTCTGGCTCCGGCCGGACACCGCGAATCCAGCCCACCCTGCACCCGCCGAACCCGGCCCGAGCTCGAGTGGAAAAACACCACGAGGAGGTTACCCCGGCGATCCTGACCCGAGATCCGGCGACTCCTGACCTGCCTCAAGCCTCCAGACGACGCCTGCAGCCTCAATCCAGAGGATCCCCCCTACCCCGACCAGAGTGGGTAAGAAAATCCGACCCTAAAAGGCACCCTTGCACCCAGCGCCCCACGGCCTTGTATGCCCAAACCAACGGTGCCTAACCAACCCAAGACATCCCAACTTACCCCTCGAAGTGGTGGTTGCACCCAGAAGATCCTCGTCCCCGAGCCTGCCGTGCTTCTTCAAACCGGGGGTTCTCCATAGAAAACAACAGGGCGTCCGACGCCGAAACAGCACTCTGCACCCGGCCGCCCCAGTGCCGCTGAGGGTGCACTTTTTGTGCCAACTTGTTTCCCCAATTGCCCTGACCTAAACCCTAGGAGCTTTGCTCCCACAACCCAGTGGCCTGCTTGCCAGCAGCCACCAACCGGAGACCCCCCTATCCTCCATAGGAAAACATTGGGCCTCAACACTCTGCACCCGCCCGCCCTAGTGCCGCTGAGGGTGCAACAACAGTGCATCACTGACCCTGGGGTAACCCTTGTTCTAACCCCAGAACCTTAACTCGCACAGTCGTTTACTTACCTGCAAACCGATAACCTGTTTTTCCTCCATAGGATAACATTGACAATTTTTCTTCCAAAAAAACGAGTGTGTGGAGTTTTGAAAACTAAAGATATTCTTTAAAAATCGTACAATTAACCAAAACGTGTTTTCTCACCTGTTTGCAGGAAATGTCACAGTGCGGAATCTAGGCATCCAGCACTGAGTTAGAAAAAGTAACGTAAAAGTAACTTACCTGCAATTTACTGACAAAGCCTATTCATTTCAATGTACCGCTCCAAAAAGTTTCTAAGTGTGGAGTTTTGAAATCAGAAAATATTCTTTAAAAATCGCACGAATAACAAAAACGCATTTACTCACCTGTTTTCAGGAAATGTCCCAGTGCTGAATCCAGGCATCCAGCACTGAGTTAGAAAAAGTAACGTAAAAGTAACTTACCTGCAATTTGTTGAAAAAATCCCATTCATTTCAATGTACTGTATTTGCTAAATGTTGCATACTACTGCTCCCCTGTAAGTCAAACAAAGTACAATTTCTATTGCATTTTTCAACTGTTCTATATCCAGTAACTTATTACTGAAAAGTATTTAATGCTTACCTGTGCCAGGCTTGCTTGGTTCTAAAAATAAACAACAGTATATTTTTATACAAAAACAATTGGCCTAGAGTTCAGTTCTTGAGTGTGTGAATTCATTTGCTGACTGAGTGTGTACATCAAATGCTTAACACTGTCCTCTGATACTGCCTTACTGCTCGACCAAGCTACCACTATTAGAGAGTAAGGTTCTATCTAACTTTCACCTCTGCCTACCTTTGGGGACTCTTGGACTCTATACACACTGTACCTCACTTTGGTGCAGTATATAAAGAGCCAGTTTCTTACAGAAACCACCTGGAGGAGGAGCTTAGGGTTAGTTGTAGCGAGTCACAACATATGTCTGACAACCCTCACGAGGTATGTATTTGGTGCCTGAGGTCGGAATACTGCTCCAGATCCTATGATGACTATGCCCAGGTAAACTGGAAGGCCACATGGGGCCGCTTGGCCAAACTTTACGTCGCCCACACAATAAGACTCAATGATGCGACCAGTCGTAGTCGAAAGAAAGGTCCCTTTCCCACTCCCGAAGTCACGGCAGATCAACGTTGCATTCAAAGTCTTCTGGTAAGTCCAAGAGAAGGCATACGAAGTCGAAGCGGAGTTGGCCTCTTCCCGCCACTCTTGGACTCCGGAGAGCTTGCAAGGGCATCATTGGGCCTCCTGGTTTCGCTCCCTTTTCCATTGAAGCCGATTCCAAGTCTAGTCCCAAGTTTTCTGGTCCTTTGGCAAGGTCACAGCAAGTAGATGCCTTCGCAGACCCCATGCTGCACATTTTCTGCACTTTATCAGCTCTCTCTCTGGTGCACCTTCGGGCACCAAGGATCATCAGGGGCCTCCTGTAAGATGTCCACCAACGGGTTCCCCTCACACCATCTGTGCCCCTTCTGCCCACATCGATTCAGCACTGGTTCCATTGCCAACTTTGGTTCAAGCACCACTGCCCTGTGCCAGTTCTATTCATATCAATGCAGACGCTGCTGATGCCGGAGGAGGATTTACAGACCATTGTGCCATCCAACTCTGAACAGATTCCACCACAACCTCGATGGAGGCCATTCCCCGCCCTGACCGGCACACAGCCAGTTCTCTCCAATTATGGGCCCGATTCACAGAACTAACTTAAGACAAAATCCTAAACTTACTACCATTTTGGTGTTCACAGAAGGCACTTACTCATTTTGGTATTCACAGAAGGCACTTACTTACTCATTTTGAGTAACTTACTAATTTTGAGTAACTTACTCATTTTGTGTAACTTACTCATTTTGGTATTCACAGAAGTTGCGCTCCGGTAACACTCCAGCTTTACCTCCCGCATCGCACGGTCCAGGAGGACCGCAACAACCAGTTTCCCCTGCGGCCCTTGCCCGCCCACCGCGTCACCATCTAGCGCCTGGAGGCGCTTAAAGCTGATCCAGGGCTCCCGCAGCGCGGGACGCGCGCGGGCTAAGCCCGGGCCAAGGGCGGGCCCGTCCGTGCCCGTCAGAGGCCGAAGGAGGCCGGGCTGGGCCCACTCTCTTGGTCCGATGAATGAATTGGCTATCTTTGAATAGACTCTGGACACACGGTAACAACTGTTTAAGCTATACGTGCCTTTATACTGTATGAGCACACTGTTGTTAGAACTATACCCGGAGGTGTGTAATTAATATAATGGGGAAAAGAAAGGCCATTGCAGGTGATATTAAAAAGGGGAACGAAGTAAAAGTGCCTAAAAATCAAACGCTATTGAGCTATCTGACAGGGGCAATGGGGGCATTAGAGAAGCAAATAACTACGGTGGAGCAGACATTAGCAAATGGAGTGCCAATTGTATTAGCAAGTCCAAAAAATAGGATTATACAAGGTGATGAAACTCAGGTGGTATCATCCCATAATGGCTGCATCCTTGTGGCAGCAACCGAAACAATATTAAGTGATCCAGATTCTTCTTTTACTCAACCCCCGCAAAAGAGGAAAAAGAAGACAAGTAATAAACTGGAAAATAAAATAGGCGAGGGGGAGGCAATATTAAAAATAGACGAGTCAAATAAGGTTACTACAGATAAACCTGGGAAAAGAGTGTTTGGGGGGAAAAAGGCTGTAGTAAGAAAAACCCAAGAGCAAGGTTCGAAGGCTAAAACCAAAACTCAGAAAGGGGAGTTGGCCATGCTGATAGACTTAATACAAAATTTAGAACTTTTCTGAGGGGTTCTTTTTCGAGCATAGAGGAAAGGTTGAGCCAGGTGGAGGCTTTTATTCTAAAAACTGTGGGTGGGAGGAAGGAAGATAACCAAACCAAGATAGAACAAAGATCAAATGGTAACGCCGAAGTAATTAGCTCTTCAGACGCTTCTGAATCATCAGAGCAATTAAGTGACCAATTAGCTACAATTCAGCGGAGGAAACCGAATGAACTTAAGATTAAACCGCCGCGCCCTGTATGTATGTTTAAAATCAATAACCCTCCACACAATCCTCCTTCCCTGCAAAATGAGTTAACCGTGGCACCAAAGGGAGGTTCTATTCTCCCTAAACAGCATAATGTACTTCCCCGGGATCAAGTTAATAGGCCGCTTGACGGAAAGATTATCCACTTTGATCCCCCCACCTTAGATCTGCCCCCAGCCTGTACACCGTATACAGGAGTATTAGCGAATGTGCCCAGGTTGGGGACCCAGGAGGTGGAGACATGGGAAACGTTAAGAAATAAATCACTGCACTGGTTGGGCTCGAGAGCAGGGCCTACGGTACAACTCTTCAGGGAATTTAAAATGGCTCGTAGGGTGAGTTGGGTAGGCAAGGATAGGAAAAGCCTACAAGGAGATTGTGTGTTGATGTTCTGTACCCCCCCGTTTGTGGAAGAGATTTTGACAGTGGGGAGGATTATCAACCCGGCAGGGGGAGGCATTACTATTTTACCACTTAGCTTCTTTTACCAGCCTTATCTCCTCTCAGTGAGAAGTCGCCCTAGCACAATTACTGGTTATCGTAAACAAGCAATACGTACTGAGGATAACACACAGTCTGTATATGCATACCGGTGGAAAATCGCTTTGCGATCCTCCCATCCTTGGAGGAAATTGATTGACTGGGCCGTCCAGTAACACCGATATTCTTTAACTCTCAGATCTTTGGGAGGAATAAACAGGAACCTGATAAACAGGGGCAAGCTGAATTGAGTCTTGAAGAACTATGTTCAATTAATGTCGGAAAAATAACTGAAAAAAGCGAAGCTAAATTAAATAGTGCCTTTATATCTAGTGCTCCGATTACCAATAGTCAAGGTGTAGATTGTGAACCTGAAAAGGTCAGTGTGTCTCCTAGCTTAGCCAGAACATTGTGTAGGGCTCCACCAATGAATGATGGTATAAGTGAAATTCTTTTTTGGAATATAGCGGGCCTAGCCTCCAAGTTGATGAATCATCTTTTCCTTGATTTTATAAGGAAATTTGACATCTTTTGTCTGCAAGAGACATGGTCCTTAAAGGAATTGCATATAGAAGGTTATAAAACATACCACACACCTGCTATTCCATCAACCCAGGGGAGGCCCAAGGGAGGTTTATCGATATATATTTCTAACACGCTATCAATAAGGGAAATTTTGTTTACCGCCTCAGAACCTAACTATTAAATTATTACATTGAAACTGGATAAGGGTAACTCAACGACCTTAGTGAACTTTTATAATAATGCTGCTAAGGAACAAGTGGTGGACATATTGAGGCAGCTAAGATATACATTGCAGAAAATCCAGAATTCAAATTTGGAGAATACGATGTTTGTTTGGGGTGGGGACTTTAATACTACTTTATGCTCATTTAACAATGAAGTAATATGTGGTTTAGTGGATGAGGAAGACAGGAATCTCTTCCACTTTCCACATAGTGCATTGGGAAACGCACTAAATGAGATCCTTTTTTTGTTAGATTTAGGCTTTGTTAACGTTTTGAGGACACCCCCCATCCCGTTTACACAGACTTTTAATGGTAGAGGTTTTAGTTCCATTATTGATTTTATTTTATTCTCGAATTGTTTTTCGTGCTGTGTGAGAGGTTTTAAACTACACAAGATATCCATCAGCGATCATTTCCCCTTGAGCTTGAAAATATTTTTCAAAATGACAATGCAAAATTTCAATAATGAAAGGGTGCTGATGGCCCCAAAATTACTTATGGATAAAATGAATGGCTATTCCTTAAAGTGGGAAAAGGCTGATCCTGAAAAAATAACAAACCTGGTGGTCATGAAAACGCTAGATTCTATAATGAATTGTCTAAACGAAAATACAAATCAGGAGGAGGTCCTCAGCGGTTTTGTTCATATTACTGAAGCAATAAAAAACTCCCTGAAAATTGAGATAAAACATGGGTCTAGGGGAAAAAAGGGGTGGGTCGACTCAGACTGTACTAAGGCACACTCGGATTTAAAAAGAGCACTGCATAAGAAGGAAAGGGATATAGGCGAAATAAAGCAGTGTAGGAAGGCATATACCCATGCAGTAAAATTACGGAAAAGAAAAATGAAAGAAAAATCCTGGGTAGACTTGCTTAATGCAAGCCTTAATAAAGACAGTAGCGCTTTTTGGCGCGTGGTAAGATCCCCATTCCTGTGTGCAGAAGCAACCCCCTCAATTGAAATAGCTATCGACGAAAGACAGTCGGTGAACCACTTCTCAACCATCTTCCGCCTTAAAGGGGATTGCGATGGAGACCAAGAGTGTACCCTTAGATTAAATCCAGATCCAATAGATTATCCAATAGAAGTCCTTTTTACTTTAAAAGAAGTTCAATCAGCTTTACAAGCTAGCAAGGGCAGCAAGGCCCCAGGGCCTGATGGAGTCCCAGTAGACATTTATAAATATAACATCGAACTCTGGGCTCCATTATTGACATGTGTCCTAAATGCTGTTAGTGCAAAAGGGATAATTGAAACTTGGACTGAATCGACCATGGTACCAATCTATAAGAAAGGGGACAGACAGGATCCAGCATGCTACCGACCCATTTCTTTATTAGATTCATTGGGGAAGGTAGCAGGCAGAATAATTCTCAACCGCCTACAACAATGGGCGGAGGATAAAAATATTTTATCAGACCTTCAGTTTGGATTCAGGGAGGGTTTGAGCACCATTGACCAGGGCCTAAATCTATCCATTGTAATAGAGAAATATACAAAAGCAAAGAAGGGGAAAATATACTTGGCGTTTGTTGATCTCTCCGCCGCTTTTGATTGTGTATCTCATAAACTATGGAGAATTTTAGAATCAATAGGCGTTGAGGTCCCAATAATTCACTTTTTAAAAGCACTCTACTCGGACGCTAAAGCCAGAGTCCGCTATGGATCTAATGGTGAGTGCACGGAGCTTTTTGCGGTGGAGAGAGGGGTCAGACAGGGCTGTGTCCTGGCACCCTTTCTCTTCACACTATACATCAATGGATTAGAAAAAGTGATGTTGGAAGGGTGCCAGGATTTACTGCAGCTGGAAAAACGACCGATTCCCGTGTTATTATACGCGGATGACGCCGTTATAATGGCTAGGACCCCACCAGCTCTGCAAAGAGCACTTAACTCCTATAATGGTTTTATGGAAAATCTGGATCTTAAAATTAATGTTACTAAAACCTATGTGATGAATTGTGGAAAGGGAGGCAAAAAGCAGAAAGATATTTTTTTAAATAATAAGAAACTGATGACAACCCCCACCTACCCCTATTTAGGAATTTTATTTGATGACAAAGGCTCATGGCGTCAAGCCGTTATTACTAGAAAGCTTTTGTTTATGAGAACTACAACAGCACTTGTAAAGTTTGCACAAAAACTGGGAAAGAGGCCCCCAAATGAATTAATAAAAATATACAAAGCGAAGTGTATAACCTCAGCCACATATGGGGCAGGGATATGGGGCTACTGTGAGGTCTCCGAAATACAGAAAGTGGAGAACGCCTTTTAAGGTACCTTTTAGCAGTCCCGAAAACAACATCCACATTTATCTGCCACACGGAACTTGGTTTGCCATATATCTCAGATATTATAAAGGTGCAACCGGTCATGCTGTGGCATAGGATCTGGACCTCAGAAAAATCCTCCTTTAACCAGTCTGTACTACAGGACAGCCTAAATTTGGAACATACTCTTGAGATAAGATGGTTAAGATATATTAAGGAATTTATGGATGACATAGGAGAACCAGAATTTTATCAAAAACCCAAGACAATGAGCAAGATTTCCAAAAGTGATTTTAAAAAACAATGTATGCATCACTTGGAAGTAATTAGACTCACGAGTGAGGCAGTAAAAACAACTGTCCATTTGAATCAACAGATATGTATTTCTCCTTCCATCCAGCCATGTTTGCTTTTTAGTCCACACGGTTATGATAGATTTGTACTTACACGTTTGAGGCTGAGTGTATTTCACCGCTTGGTTAGTTTTCCTTTGATTAATGACTGGTCACCAAATTTATTGAACTGTCCCTGTGATGGGGCCTCTTCCCCAATCGACTATACATGTCGTACTTTTCTGCAAATTTTATCTGGTATTAAGGAAACGGTGGATCAAACCAATATTAAAATTATGGGGATTAAGGCAGTGTCGTCCAGCGTTTATTGCTCTCCAGTATTTAGACAATGAGATAGTTACTAATAATATTGTATCATTTCTGAAGAGCACGATTAATCACAGAAAACTAAATGAGGCTGGACTTTGTTAGGAAACCACTTGAGAGATTTATATTCTCTATTTTAATAAATGATTGATTATATAAAAGTTTGTTGTAATGAAATATGAAATTAATTGGTTAGGATATTTAAATGAAATGGAAGATAAATTTGTTGCTGCTTGACTTTTTTAGCCTAAATGAATTTTGGATAAAGTTTTAACATTTTAAATGTATAATGCAATATGGTGGATGTTATTAACTATGGTTATTTTTTAAAATTGTTTGTATTAATATGCATGTAAGCTTTTATGATTTTTCTGTATCAAAAATCGAATAAAGCTTTTTTGATTTATTGATTGATATTCACAGAAGGCACTTACTCATCAATGAGTAAGTGCCTTCTGTGAATACCAAAATGAGTAACTTACTCATTTTGAGTAACTTACTCATTTTGTGTAACTTACTCATTTTGGTATTCACAGAAGGCACTTACTCATTAATGAGTAAGTGCCTTCTGTGAATACCAAAATGAGTAAGTTACTCAAAATGAGTAAGTAAGTGCCTTCTGTGAATACCAAAATGAGTAAGTGCCTTCTGTGAATACCAAAATGGTAGTAAGTTTAGGATTTTGTCTTAAGTTAGTTCTGTGAATCGGGCCCGAGGATACTGCTCTTACCATGCGGTAGGGCTCAAACTTTACAATGTCTTCCAGCACTAACTAAGACAGTGGCAATTATGATGAGGGGGATGTTTACTCCAACAATATGAGGATAACTGGTATGAAGAACTCCTAAGATGGCAGTGGTGTGGATACTTCTCCAGATACCGGGTTTTGTATCTCTCCCTGGCCCTGCTATAGAGGAAATCACCTCCTTCGCAGTCGTAATGCGGAGGGTGGCAGAAGTTTTAGACCTACAGCTCCGCAGCATGGTGGTCAAGACTAATGTTTTAACTGAGGTACTTCAGCCAAGTCAGGACCCTTCAGACCCTCAACTGCCATTTAACGAGGCCCTTATGGACGCGCATTAGGCCACTTTGACAAAGCCATGTTCGAGTCCACCAGAGAGCGAGCAGAGACGTTCAACAGGCAGGTTGCTCATCACCATTGTCGTGCACCAATGCCAGAGAGCTTGGTGGGACAGGTGTCCACCAGCAAAGCACATCCTAATGTCTTTCCTATCACTACGTCTGATCATGAATTCAAACGAATAGAGACATCTGGCAAGCGGACATTCTCCTCTGAGAGTCTTGAACTGAGGTCAGTAATGACAGCTTTCTCCTGTGTTGCTACTTTCCATGCCCTTTGGGACACAATGACACAGGTTTTACCGGCTCCCCACCTGGGGCACCCACAGCATGCCCATTGTTGGTGTCTGCTGGCTGAAGAGGCCCTTGGCCCCTGCCGGCTCCCCGGCCGGCTGTGGGAGTCGGCTCTGTCACTTTGTTCCTGCCTGGTTGGAAGCAGCTTTTTTCTCTGCTCTCGCTCAGCGTAAGCAAGATGTGTTCCGTGCCCGGGAGAATGCTGGCAGGGAGTTCGCCAGCCACCCCTCATCATATCTTCTATTGTACATAGGTTCTTGAAAGATTTGCAACATATGTTTCCTCCTTCAACTTTATTATGCCCCAGTGGGACCTTAATCTAGTACTTACGTTCCTGATGTGCGCTCCCTTTGAGTCCCTGCACAATTGTCCTCTAAGGCTCCTTACCATCAAGACGGCCTTCCTGGTGGCAATAACTTCTGCCCGGAGGGTCAGTGAGCTTCAGGTTTTGTCATCCAAGCTCCATACTTGCACATCTACACAGACAAGCTGGTTCTTCGCACTAGAGTTTCCTTTCTGCCGAAAGTTATCACTCCCCTTCATGTAGGCCAGTCCATCACCCTGACTACTTTTTACGCTCTGCCACATCCCTCTAAAGAAGAGTAGCAACTTCACCAACTGGACCCAAAAGAGCGTTATCGTCTGAAATAGTGTTGGTAAATTTCAGAAAAGGGTTCAATGTATTGATCCATGTACAGAATTCCTCACATTTTGTGCGTTCTCCTTTCCATAGGATCAAAATATCATCAATGAATCTATTCCACATCAACACGTTAGTTCTATATGGATTCCTGGGGTTGTGGATCTCCCTGTCTTCGAACGCTGACATGTACATACACGCCAGGCTCGGTGTGAACGTGCTGCCCATCGAAGTGCCCTGCGTTTGGTGGTAGAGTTGTGTGTTGTATTCAAAGAAATTTTCTGTTAACGCTATGGTGGCACACTCCAATATGAAGGCCACTGGGGTTGGTGAGTTCCAATCACTGTTGCTAAGTGCATCCTCAATTACTTCAAGGGTCGCCCTTTGAGGAATGTTAGTATAGAGGGCCTCAACATCCAGGGTGACCAGTAGATCCACTTCTTCTGGATGTTGGGCCCCCTCAAGTAGATGTAGGACATCTGTGGGATCCCTGAGGAAGGAGGGGGTTGCTCTTACCAGTGGTTGTATGAAATGGTCAACAAACCTGGAAAGGGGTTCCAGGATAGACCCGATCCCTGACACAATGGGACGTCCGGGAACCGGGGTGACCCCCTTGTGGATCTTGGGCAAGCAGTAGAAGTATGGGGTCTTGGGCTCTTTAGTTATTAGGAATTCAGCTTCCTTTCTAGTAATCCAACCTTCAGTCTCTGCAGAGAAGACCATAGAAGATATAGTCCTACTCAATCTGGGAGTGGGGTCTTCTCTCACAGGAGTATAGTATCTCCTGTCGCTCAACTGTCTACGACATTCCACATCGTAGTCCACTGTGGACATGATAACCGTGGCCCCACCTTTGTCTGCCTGTTTGATTGTAATGTTCACATCATTTGCCAGGGCCTTGACGGCAGCGGTTTCGCTAGAGGATAAATTGTGGTAGGGGTGGTCATTTTATTCAGATCTTTCAACACTGCTTGCTCGAATGTCAGCACCTCGTTGGGAATCATGGTTTCCCCGGAAGTATCGCCCCTTTCACTCAGCCGGCCGGGGGTATAATTAACCGAGCCACAACGAACTCGGCACCACCCGGACCGGCAGAGTGAGGGGTAGGACAACCGCCGACTCGTCTTCGACAAAACTGTAAGTATTGCGGTAGTGCTGAGGCAATCTCCCTGAGTGACTCGAGTCATGCGGATATAGAGGCTATTCGAAGGGCTCCGCTCCGAATCTGAAATGTGCAGCCTGGTTCTATGTGGTTTTTATCATAGCACAGACGCGTCCCAGCACACCCGACTGCCTCCGTAAGGGTGTTGGGATTAGCTTCTGCATTTTAAATTTCCGTGGTGTAACTATGGAGCATTTGCTCAGCGCGGACTGGTTGTTCTGGACACTGCGTGGGCAATGAGGAGCATGCGCTGATTTATCTCCCGCGGCGTACGCCGGGTACCGATCTGACACTAACCCTCGGTTGGTTTCTGAGGAGCCACCGGTTGGCGCTGGCGGGGGGTCTTTGTACGCAGCCCACATGTCACCATGACAGAAGGGGAACATAGAATCTCCCTTTGAGGCGCTTATACCTCACCATGATGAGACACAGCAAAGGAGCACCGTTGTTGTGTTTTCTGCCTCTGTTCTTGATACTGCCCACAGGTTACTGTACCTAATTATCCATACTTCAACTCTCCTTTCTCTTATTCATCAGGACACTACACCTTAGTGTCTACACCTGCCGGTACACGATGCCGTGCGTTTTTGACCCAAATAGGGTGAGTTCCACGACTGTGCCATCAGCACAATAACGCTCTACTTCGCTGCTGCTTTTTAATGTGTTTTTAATCGTACCTAGTTCTCAAATGACGCATGCCACCGCTCACCTGTGTTCAGCATGCGTGTGATGCACCTTGGATTATGGATGGTGCACCAACTACAGTGTAAAAAACTAGAGTATTCTGACATGATATAGTAATGTTTGTTATTCTGTTTTGTTGCAGGTTATGTTGTAGATCTACAGGTACCACTTTTTAGGGTGCTGTATGGGTGGTCATTACTTCACTTCACTTAGTTTCTGACCACCACCAAAAAGTGTAGGTAGATCTAGGTTTGGTCCTGAAGAATTGCCATCGAATTGATAATAGGCAAGAAACATGTTGACCCATATCACAAGCGTATAACCTCACAAACCTTAGAGTGAGCATACGCGTCTTTTTCGTTTTAATCAGGGTGGTGGCCACAATTCATTAAAATTGTTGTGAGTGGACCACCATTTCTGTTTTAAATTTCACATCCCTACACATCACTATCACCTACACTGACCTAGGGCCCTCACACGCACTACACCCTACAGCTTAAGGAATAAAGATCTCCGCCAAGAAGGCCCCATCACGGTTGCCGATTGGGTATTGCAGCTCCGACTCGATAAGGAGCAGACCCGATGATGAAGCAAGACACCTAGCTGGCTGGGTGTTTGAGGGTCTTTTTCCGAAAGGAGGAAACTTTTTTCCTGTTTATTGACTATACACTGTCATGTATACCCCCAGATCACATACAACTACCTGCTTTGTACAATAGGAACTGCATTCCACTACTGTAAAGATGACTTACAAATATAACATGCATTGTTAGGGAACATGTTACACAAGGATGTGACATGTCACGTTTTCTCTTTTGTCTGCACCAAGTCATGCAGCCTGCAATAGCAGCCCTGCATGTGCTTGGTGAGGGGTCCCTTAGAGTAGCACAATTCATGCTGCAGCCCTTAAGGACCCTCTTTAGTACCTCAGGCCCTAGGTACCAGGGGTACCATGTACTAGAGACTTACAGAGGGTGCTAAAGGTTTTGCCAAGTAGGGGAAAGAATGTTACAGTTTTGGGACAGACCCCTGGCACTGGGGACCTGGTTACTAGGAACCCAGTGCACTTCCAGTCGAAATCACATCAGTTACTAGGCAAAAAGTGTGGGTGGTGACCATGTCAAAAAGAGCTACTTTCCTACACCATCGAATGAGGTGAGACACACAATCCTGTCAACCGATTAATTGGAAAAGAGATTAAGACTTGAACATGCAAGCCCTACCCTGTGGAAATCCCTTGCGCTGAGATCCTCTGCCAACCATTGGCAGTTTCTGTCGTATCCTCCCTGATAACTGCCCCGGTCAGTCAGAGGCTTCTCAAAAGGCTCCAGCTCGGTGGAGTGAATAGACGGGACCTTGCTCTCTTGCAGATACATCTCTCTGTGCTGTTCTGAACTCTTTCCTTTTTCTCCGCTGTAGACATAAGAAAGCCAAGTTCACAGACCCCGGCATTGGGAACCTGACCTACAGTAACCCGTCGTATCGTACATCGACACAGGAAGTGAAGATCGAAACTCTTCCGAAGCCCACCTCACACAACCAGCTGCGCTACAAAAAAGAGGTGAGATTGAGGAGTGTGTTAAATGTTTCAGGTTATTGTGACCTTTTTACAGGGATGTCGAGGGGGTGGGGGTGGAAGAGGTGTGATCAGTTTCTAAGGCACTAAAAGCCATGGGAAACTTGAGGCCTTCGTGCAGGAGGAGAAACACAGCATTTTTAGGGTACGGAGTGTGATATCATAAGAAAGAATAGTTTATTAGGGCAATTTGTGTGGTGTGTGCTATGTGACTCCCAATATTTCAGCATTGACGTAAATAAACCTTTTTCCACCAGGTGTGATGTGTGACCCATTTTCTCCGAGTGACTGGCTGTCTCACGTTGATTTATAACCTGCTTTTTGGGCATTTGTCTCTCTTCCTGTTTCCTTCTCGCAGTTCTCTTCCCCCTCTGACAGCCTCTCACCTTTTCTCTTCTGAATCGTGACCGCCCGACGTTCGCCTCCTAGGGTCAGGTACATGATGCAGCGATGCGTGCACGTTTGACTGCCACCCTAACTGTGTGACTCTTGAAAAGCTAACATTGTGATCCACCATGGTGGAATACATATAAAAGTTGAGAGGTTGGTGATGTTATGGCTGTATGTGGGAGGTGATGGGTAAAGAAAAGTTCATAGGCACTGGAGGTATGAGTGCTGCAGCACCCTGGAGTTCCAGGTGAATGTCGGTAATGGGCACATGAAATCTGCCTACGGTGCCTCTGCTCCAAATACGACTTGGCGATGTGCTGGTGCTGCACTAAGATGAACAAAAAAGGCCACTTGCGACATTAAGGCCAAACTCGCTGTTCCGAACTCCATCAGTGCAAAAAGTGCTCATGGTCGGGGTTATGGCGGTCCCGGTCGAAGTCAAGGATGCGCTCCTGAGGCTGCTCCAGTGACAGGTCACGGGCCTCAGGTCAGTACAAGAATTCACACAAAAAACATCAAAAATCAAGCATGTGTCTCCCTCTTCCCGCCACTCCCAACACTTAGATTTGAGCAACACTCCATGCACCTCTATGCAGCGGAGTTGCTCCCCCCCCCACACAGAGCTGATTCTTATGCTAGTCCCGCTTTACCCTTTCCCCAAACTGACAGCGAAGCCACAACAGCTACATCAACTTAATGTAAGCATGGAGGATGCTGCTTACAGGTAAGTAGCACGGTTTAGTAATCCAGTCTCCGGGGGTAAGCACAGGGGGGTCCACAAGGCAGCACCAAACTTATACCCTCAGCGGCACAGGGGCTGCCGGGTGCAGGGTGCAGTTTTGACGTTGGGCGCCCACTGCATTTCAATGGGGATTCTTCTTTCAGGCAAGACGCTGCAGGCGTGGCACCGGAGGTTGCAGGAGTAGGACCAACGACAGCAGAGGTAAGTAGAGATGTAGGGAGTTGTAGTGGCACTATCAGTTCAGCTCACCACGGCCCAGGGGCTTCGGGTGCAGGGGTTCAGAGTGCCGTCACAGCGTCTGGCGCACAATGCAAATCACTGGGGGAGATCAGTTTTGGAAAAGGGCTGCAAGTTCTGATTAGGAGGCTGGCCGAAGAAAATCCACAGGTGCCCAGGTAAGTACTGATGCTTGGGGACGTAGGGACATCATCGGTCGAGCTCCCCATGGCCCAAGCACTTTGGGTGCAGGGGTGTCCTTAGACGTCGGAAAAGGCTTACCGGAGCAGATGGTTAGGGGGGTTGTCGTGCAGAGGCTGCAGGCATCAATGCGGAGTTTGGCAGGGGTCAACCTATGATGGACTCTCGCTCAGAATCGGTGGGGAACCTTCGCAGGACTGGTGGGCCACTTGGACTCGACTGTGGGCATCAGGTGCAAGGGTGGGTCCGGTGACCGGTTTCATGGTTCCTCAGGGCAGAGCTATTGTTCTTTAGAGATGGTTTCTTCTGGACAGGTCCGCTGTCCATGGGAATTCTTGATTTTTATTGAAGGCAGGCAGCTCTCCCAGGGTTTTGGAGGTTGCTGGGCCTGCAGGACGAGTCAACTTTTGTAGCGGGGCGAAAGACAGCACGCACGCCGGCAGGGCTAGAGCCGAGTCAGTCATTGGTCCTTCTTCTTTCTTGCTGTTGCAGCACTTCGGTGTCCGGTCTTCTTAATTCGTCTGGAATCTAACTCCAGGGCAATGGGGGTGCCACCTAAGCACTCGATTTAGAGGCGTTACAGGTGAGTGACATGTAGGGACCAATGGGTTCCTTGCCTGGGGTGTCTACACCCTCTATTATGCCACCCTCCTGTGGGAGGGGGGCATAGTCCTAGCCCTGATTGGATAAGTCCCACCATCTTCAAGATGGTGGGCACTGAAAAATGTGCTTCACCTCACCTCCAGCACTTGAGGGGTGGAGTTGAGAAAGGGGAGCACACCTCCTATTCTCACTTAGTTTTGTCGCCAGTTCTCCCGTCAAAAGTGAGGGTTTGAACCAGGGGCTGCCATCTGCTCCTAGCAGCAGAAGCTGAGGTCGTAATACAAAGGCAGCAAGACCTTTGAAGCTTCCCTCTTCGAGCCCTGTGCCTGCCTAGGGGAGGACGTGTGACACCTCAGCCCAGGATTGGCTTTGTTTTTGGCCTCAGAGAGCAAGGGCTCTTGACCCCAAGGGTCCAGAAACATGTCTGGTGGTGGCAGGCTACCTAAAGCCAGTCAGAGACCACACCAGGGTTGGTAGGTTTTCAGAGGGTTTCTCTGAGGTGCCCTCTGGGTACAAGTTTTAATAAATCCAAAACTGGCATAAGTGTGGGTTTATTAAGAGGAGTTGTTTGGTACCAAACACTCCGAGGGCCCGATTCACAGAAATAACTTAAGACAAAATCCTAAACTTACTACCATTTTGGTATTCACAGAAGGCACTTACTCATTTTGGTATTCACAGAAGGCACTTACTACTCATTTTGAGTAACTTACACATTTGAGTAACTTACTCATTTTGTGTAACTTGCTCATTTTGGTATTCACAGAAGGCACTTACTCATCAATGAGTAAGTGCCTTCTGTGAATACCAAAATGAGTAAGTTACACAAAATGAGTAAGTTACACAAAATGAGTAACTTACTCAAAATGAGTAACTTACTCAAAATGAGTAAGTAAGTGCCTTCTGTGAATACCAAAATGGTAGTAAGTTTAGGATTTTGTCTTAAGTTAGTTCTGTGAATCAGGCCCTTAGCTTCCGTGAAGCCATCATGGTGCTGGGGAAATCGAGTTGTCGAGTTTCCAGTCCATGTACTCTCTTTGACTTCCCTGGCACTTACAATATTAAGAATAGCCTTACATATTGTTGGGGCACATCTGCTCATGCAGATATGCCCGCATCTGAGATAAAGTGCACCCTGCCTTAGGGCTTGTAAGGCCTGCTAGAGGGGTGACTTGCCCATACCTGAGGCAGTGCTGCTTGACATGGCACACAGGCAGTGTTCCATGCCAACTTTGTCGTTTTTCTCTGCACCAAGGCATGCAGGCTGCAGTGGCAGTTTGCATGGCCTTTGTGAGGGGTCCCTAGGGGACCCTCTTCAGGCCCAATGTCCTAGGTACCATGGGTACCATTTACTAGGGACTTACAGGGGGGTCTGAAGTTGTGCCAGTCATGGTACAGTTTTAGGGAAGGAGCTCTGGCACAGGGGAAATGGTTGGCAGGGACCCTGTGCACTTTCAATCGAAACCACACCATGTTCCAGGCAAAATGTGGGCTAACCATGTCAAAAGAGGCACTTTCTCACACCACCTCACAGGGAATCCAAACGGATTGAGACATTCGTGAAACAGATATTGCCCCCCGCCATCCTCGCCCTAAGCTCAGTTAATACGACATGCCTTCTGGGCAGCCATTCACATGTGTTATGGGAGAGGGTGGCAGACATCTTGCTAGCTGTCCTATCGGACCTCTGTCCAACCTTACAAAGGCTTATTTTGCATGGATAATGAAAGGAAATGCCTCTTTTTGTATGGTCACTCCCACGTTTTTGGACTGATGTTGCTGGTTTTTTCACTCTGAGTGCCTTGAGGCCTGCTAAACAGACCCCAGTGCCAGTCTGTGTCAAATTTGCTTACACCAGATTGCCATTAGCTAACTTACTTGTAAGCCCCTAGTATATGGAACAAAGGGTATCCAGGGCATGTAAGTTAGAGAGTCACCCCAGGGATTGCACAGGGGGTGTGACACAGGTTAAACAAGTCCCACCGGTCTGCCATTGCAGACTTGAAGAGCAGTTTTAAACTGGTAACCCTACTTTGCCATTTAAGCGGGAGATTTTGAGCCTGTGACCAGGACCGCCTCACCCTCTTTGTGGACCCCCGTCAACCTCATGGCATCCACAGCAACCTTGAGCATCTTGTATCTGTTGCATCAGGACCACTTCCACAGGAAACCACAGCCAAGGATAAAAATGTTCAGAACTAACTGAAGAGTGCTTCAACTGCTGAGGTAACGGTTTCTGAAGACCTTGCTGGTCCTCCTGACAGGCTCCCTTTTGGAGTAGGTCGCCCCAAGTAACTCTAATCAACCACAATACAACTTGCCAAAAATGCTTGCTCAAAAGGTTTCTCTGTGTCAAATTTGTTGAATTTGGCAGTGCTTGTTTGTGGTTCAGTAAAAAGTGCATATTTACTGTAACCTTGTAAAGTCTATATCTCTGGGACATCCGAGATATAGATAAGGTGGATCTTTTTTGTTGTGGTTTCTAAAATTCATAAAATTACATCGTTTTTTTTATAAATTGGTGTCGGATTTCTTGGGTTTCTCATTCATTTCTTCTTCAGATGTTTTAGTGCTGTTTAAATATTTTACACTTGTTCCTCTCTGTAAGCCTTACTGCTCAGAGCCATTGCTACCCAGGGTTGAGCTAGTGGGTTTAACAAACAAAACCTAAAGAGGGTGGTAAGTGTATCACACGGTGAGGTCGCACCACCACACCCTATTATGCACCCCATTTCCTCACAGACAGAACACAGTGAAATACTCTATCAGATCCGGTCTGGACACCACACTGACTGCTTGGGTAGGGCAGTTGTCACCAGCGTGGTGCATGGGCACCACCAAAGTTGGATTCGCTCCATGGGCTTCTCATCTGACGTGCCGCAGTCCCTCATACACTTGTCCTTTGATGGCTCAAGGCTGTTTGGAGCAAAGGCGGACTCAGCCCTTGAAACATTTAAAGAGAGTAAGCCACTTCCTGTTCTCTGGCCTTACCTTCTCCAGTTCGGCAGTTTCACCAACAGCGGCACCCCTTGCGAGGTTTCGGATTGGTCTACCGACAGAGGAAGAGACAGCATGTGCTTCAGCAACAACATGTCTCTGTACGAAGCTGGCTCTCTATATAGTTTACCAAAATAAGTTACACTCTATAGAGAGTCCAGGGAACCCTGATTGGTACACAGAGGCAAAAATGATGACACTAAGGGGCAGATTTACAAGCCCCCTGCGCCACCAGTACGTCACTTTTCGTGACGTACTGGTGGCGCAGAGGGCTCCTCGATATTTACAAGGAGAGGAAAAGCCACCATGCGTGACTTTTCCTCTCCTTGTAAATACCGTCCCTTCACACGCAGCACTTTGCGTTGAAGGGGCGTTCCATGGGTGTTGCTGTGGGTGTTCCCACGCAACACCCATGGAACAAGACACATCTCCAGATTTACGAGAAATCGTAACTCTGGAGATGCGTGTGAATGCTACGCCACCCTAGAGGTGGCGTAGCGAGGCGCACCGAGGAGAAATGTTTTCATTTCTCCTCGTTTTTCTCTTTCAATGCGTGCTGCATTCTGCAGCACGCATTGAAAGAGGAAAAGCCTGTACTGATTGTTTTTGTGCAGAAAGGTGCCCCTTCCTGCACAAAAACAATCTCCCCATGGCGCAGGCATCCTTGCACCATGGTGCAAGGGAGCCTGCGCCAGCGCTTGGCAGCTGTTTGTGCGCCAGCGCAGGGGAGAGCACAGGAATGCGACATATTCTTGTAAATATGTCGCATTCCTGTGCTCTGAAAGTGCCGCAGCGTGGCGCAGCCAAAGGGCTTGCAGCGCCACGCTGCGGCACTTTCTTGTAGATCTGCCCCTAAATGCTCTCTTTTGTGGTAGTGTTTGTGGTAGTGTGGGGGAGCAGTTTAGGCTCATCAGAGGGCAGTGCTAAGCACTTGTTGTACTGACAGAGACACACACTCAAAGAATAAACCCAAGATCAATTTTGAAAAATAACAGATTTTTCTATAAATTTTGATACCAAGAACATCGTTATCAGGTAAGTACTTTTTAAAATATTGAATTTCACAGGTAAGTAAGATGTTCACTTAAATGTGGGAGAAAAGGGCATATAAGTGGTAGCGGAGTATGGTCCAAAGTACCACCAGCAGTTAGAGTTTACCTGCGCATGAGCATCCATGTGTAGAGGTGCTGGTCGGGTTGGTAGCCTTTCACACTACACCGAAGGAGAGGGGGAGGGCACCTAAAAACAGGCTGCACAGGGGGACTTTGGGACAAGTCCGGGAGCTCCCAACAGGACGCATGGTTCACAAGGGTGCTGGGAGCAAGGCAGCACAGTGGGGTCTCAGTAACCCGGGCTGTGCGCTTGGGTGCAATGGGGTTTGGCCGGCTGGGCTGGTGCATCGCAGGGCCTTGCGGTTGTCGGTCTCACCAGTTGAGGGTGCAAAAATCAGGTCAGCTGGGCCGCTCTGGAAGTGGGTCTCTGGACGTGCTGACGTCCCTCGACACATAACAGGTTATTATTACTCCACGGTGGCTCAGTCTCCGTGCTGTTGGAGTCCCAACTGGACTTAAACAGGCCTTGGTTGCTGCAAGGGGCCCGGTACCCCAGATAGTGGTGCTGTGTGGCTCTGGTTGGTCCTGGTGTCTTCTCACTTGGTGAGGAGATGGATCTGACCTTCTGAAGCCAGCAACCTCTTCTGGGCAGCTGCTGCATCGGTACAACCGGGGAGCGGCAATTTGGTAAACTGGACTCTGCAGGGGAGTAGCTCCTCTACTCCAAGGGAGATTGCTGGCTGGTTGTCTACTGGCTTCTTCGTAGAGGCTCAGCTGCAGGACAAGTCGGTTGCTTCATGTTTGCCGAGACTGCTGCAGGCAGGCAGGGTTTGGGGCCAAAAGTCCACAGCAAGTCTTCAGTTCTCGTTTTTGCGGCTCTTCTTTGTCCTCGTTTTCTGGATCCGTTAAATCTAAGTTCCTGGTATCAGGGGTGCATCCTAAATACTCAATTTATGGGCTTTAAGAGGAGTGACAGATAGTAGCTAATGAGCTACTCACCTTTAGGGTGAGTACACCCACTATATGACTACTTCCAGTGGGAAGAGGGAATAAGCCTGACCCAGTGATCCTAATTCCACCAAACACCAAGATGGTGGAATGCTAGTTTTTGTGTCCACATCAGGTAGCCCACCTTCGGGGTGAAACTAGCCTCATAGAGAACACGACTCCTGACTAGCTAATGTTCCTGCTTGTCCTGGTGTGAAATGGGCCCAGGCATGGGGTGGCATTTCCCCTCTCTGAGGGAAGCCGGCGTTTCATATCAAAGGCATCTGAGGCCTTTGAAATCTCCTACCTTGATCTGTTGATTTTTCGCCATCCTGCTTGGAGGAGGTGACAACACCTCCGGCCGGAGTAGGCATTATTTCTGCCCTCAGAGAGCTTGGAATCTTACTTGCAGGGGGTCAGAAACCTGTCTGGGGTGGCAGTCTGCTCTACACCAGTCACCCAGTACACAAGAGCTTGTTAGGTTTTCAGGGGGCACCTCTAAGGTGTCTTCTGGGTGCATTATTTTATAAATCCATCACTGGAATCAATGTGGGTTTATTATCATGAGATGTTTGATACCAAACATCTTTGGTTTCAGGAACTCATTTTCACCACTGTCCAGCACATATACTTAAAATGGCTTCTCTTTTTACTTTCAATATCTAAGAATCCACTTGCATATCACAAGGGCTTATCTGCTCTTGCAGATATGTCCACACATGTAGTACAGTGCACCCTGCTTTAGGGCTGTAAGACATGCAGTAGGGGTGACATACATATATTACGTGCAGTGTATATTTCACAAGTTGTTTCTTTATCTTTTTATCTATTCGTATGTCATGTTTGCGTTATATTATCTTCTCATGTAAAGCGCTCTGATACCTCTGGGTCTAGCCAGCGCTATATAAAACTCTCAAAATAAAAAAATAAAAAAAGTGTCTGTAGGCATGGCACACGAGGTGTGCGCATGGCACACAAGAGGTGTGCCATGTTGTTTCTCTGCACCATGCCACTCAGCCTGCAATGGCTGTGTGTGCGTGTTAGGTGAGGGGTCCCTTAGAGTGGCCCAATACATGCTGCAGCCTTTAGTACCCATGCCCTAGGTACCTGGGGTACCATCTACTAGGGACTTACAGGGGTGCTAAAAGTCTTGCCAACTGGGGGATCAATTGTACAGTTTTAGAGAGAGAGAGAGCTGGCACTGGGGATCTGGATAGCAGGAACCCCCAGTGCACTTCTGTCAAAATTACCTCGATTGCCAGGCAAAAAGTGGGGGTGACCGTGTCAAAAAGGGGCACTTTCCTGCAGCCTCCCAGTCTTTTGATGTTGAGGCCAGGGATTAGGCTGACAGTGCACAGGCCTCCAGGGGCAGCGAGCTACCCAGACCCCCACCCTCCCTCCCCGCAAACCACTTAAATTTTTTGATTTGTCCTTGGTGGCGCATGACTGACCGGTAGGGGGTCGCATCTCCTTTCACCTTCCCGGATAGAGGCGCAACGCTTCTGATCAGCAGGTGCTCCAGATCATCCAAAATGCATTCTCCCTACCCTTTTTAATCATACCCCCCATACATACAACACATACATCAACACCTCCTGGAGAGGACCACTTGTCCATATTCCGTGGAGAAGTTCAAGCTCTCCTGGCCAAGGGAGCAATACAGAGGCTACCGGCATTGGAAATCTGGACTGGTTGCTACTCATGTTACTTTCTGGTGCTAAAGAATCACGGAGGCCTTTGCCTCATCCTCTGAACTTCTTCCTCCGAAAGGACAAGTTCATAATGCTCACCCTAGCCCAAGTTTCATCTGCCCTCTATCCAGGAGACTGGATGGTAACGCTGGATTTGCAAGATGCATATTTTCACATCCCCGTCCTGCAGTCTCACAGACATTACCTGCTTTTTTAGGTGTCCCAAGAGCACTTCAATTTCACAGTGCTACCATTTGACCTTACCAGTGCACCTCAGGTGTTCACAAAGGTGGTGGTAGTGGTCGCAAACCCATCTGCGGAGGTTGGGATTACCAGTCTTCCCATATCTTGACGACTGGATGCTAACCACCACGAGACGACGGCCGACCTGTTGACATCGTTGGGGTTTGCCATTAGCGTGCCGAAGTCACACTTGACTCCTTCACAGTGGCTCCCTTTCATTGGAGCCATCCTAGATATGGTGCTCTTCCAAGACATCCTATTCCAGTCCATCATTTGTTTCAACCCTTGACTTGGGTCTCAGTGAGAGCAGCACATGGGTCAAGTTTTGCTCCCAGGCCTGAACAGTCTACACCTCCATGCATGGAGAAGAAGCAGCGACAGTTGATGGCTTTTGATCTTCTCTCCCAAAATGGTTGGTGTCATCTTGGCAGCCAGGCATCAATAAAACAAGTTGATTTATGCAGGATGCTGGGAGACGTTTGTTGCCCTTTTCAAGACATACAACCCCTGAATGTGCAGTTATCGGATGCACTATTCTTTTTGTCGTTGGCCCAGCAAGTTCTTGTTGTGGCACCAGTTAAAGGTTGCCCTTCCAGCTTCTTTTGTTTACCTGACAGCCATTCCTTTATTTTTTATTTATTTATTAATTAAACTTATAATGCGCAACAGCTACCCAAAAAGGGTTTCCCGGCGCAAACGCAGATACAGAGGCTGATGTCAAAGCAAAGGCAGCAGGCTAATGATTAAAAAGCCATGTCTTCAAGGATTTACGGAAATGAATGTAGTTAGTTTTGGTTCGAAGAGTTAGGGGCATAGTATTCCAGAGTGAGGGGCCAAGATGTGAAAAAGACCTACCGCCCATCCTTGCTAGTTTGATTTTTGGGACAGAAAACCTCCCCTGCGTAGATGAGCGAAGGTCACGAAGAGGGACATAGGGATGAACCAGTGATTGAAGGTATTTGGGGGCCGTACCACTTTTGATTTTAAACATGTAGCTCAGGGCTTTGAACTTAACTCGGTTCTCCACCCTGAGCCAGTGTAAGTCACGGAGATGGCCGGAAACAGAGGAAGTTCTGGGGATCCGGCATAAGAGCCTAGCTGCAGAGTTTTGAACCAGTTGCAGCCTGCGTGTCACCTCTTTGTTAGAACCCAAGTACAGAACATTGCCGTAATCAAGTCTTGAAGTAATCAAGGCATGAACAACAGTCCTCTGAGTGGGTTCTGGTAGCATCCAGATAACTTTTTTAGCCACTTCAAGATAGTGAAACAGGTAGCAGCTACTTTAACAACTTGGTTATGCATACTTAGTGTATCATCCAAGATTACACCCAAATTTCGAGCTTGGCGGACCGGTATAGGAAGAGCACCCATCTCGCAGGGCCAATGTTGAGGACCCCAAAGTTCCCTATTTTTCCCAAATATAAGAACCTCGGTTTTTCCTCCATTCAGTTTGAGGTAGTTAGATTGCATCCATGATGCAATATTCCTCAACCCCAGCTGAAGGGGAGAAGTCCCTGTCGTGCTCTTCATAGATAGAGAAAAAATGATTTGCGAGTCATCCGCATAGGAGAAAAGGGTCAGCCCAGATTTCTCTGCAATATCCGCCAGGGGTCTTACATATAAGTTAAAAAGTAGGGGGCTAAGGATAGAGCCTTGAGGCACCCCATGAGTTAGAGAGTGGATATCAGAGCTAGTTATGGGAGAAAAAACTTGGAAAGTGCGACTTGTGAGGAAGGAAGTGAGCCATTTCAGAGCCGGCCCACATAAGCCCAACAAACTTAGGGTTTTAATTAACACAGCGTGAGACACCGTGTCAAAAGCTGCGCTCAGATCCAACAAAATGAGGGCCACGGTGTCTCCAGCATCAAGATGGTGGCGTAGTCTTTCGTTTACCCCCAGCAGGGTGGTTTCTGTTGAAAAACCGGCTCTGAAACCCGACTGTGAAGGATGGAGAAAACTTTGCGCATCGACAAACAGTGAAAGCTGTGCATGGATATGTTTTTCTAAGATTTTAGAGAAGGCCGGTAAAAGTGAAATGGGACGATAGTTAGAGAGTAGTTCAGGGTCAGCATTTGCCTTTTTAAGAAGAGGCATTACCATGGCATGTTTCCAATCAGACGGGACGATTGCCTCCAGCAGGGAGGCATTTAAAAGATCCATGATTACCTGCAGCGATGGAGGTTCCAGCTGCTGGAGTATGGAAATGGGCAAGGGATCCCTTGGCGATCCTGATTTTATACTACCCAAAAGTTTTTTTAGGGTGGTGATGTTTAGCAGAGGCCATGTGTCCAATTGATTAGATGGTGTGGATGTTCCTGGGGAGGGAGAAAAATTGTCAACCTGCCCTCGTACTATATCCTGATATATACTGTCAACTTTTTGAACAAAGAGTCTCTTCAAGTCATCTGTGGTAATGTGTTTTTTGAAGGGCGGGGCCTACTCCATTTGTGATATCCCCCAGGTGCCAGACTGAATCTGGAAGATTTTCATAGCAACTCCCTTGTGCCTCCATAGGTAGCGTCCTGCGGCTTTGCGAAGGGTCCAGGGCATTGCGGGCTATGGTCCTGATGTTTCGTCCTATGACCAGGTTCTTAGTTAGAGCAGCTTTGAGGCTTCTTGACCTTTTGGACTCCTGCATCCTGCTTGTGAACCACGCCAGATGGCACATGCGGGCTCTGCAGTGAGATCGGAGGTCTCAGTGGGCTCAGAACCAAGGGAACCTTTCAGATTCCATCCAGGTGTCGGAGAAGACTGCAAAAGTTCTGCAGTGGTGGCTGCTGGAACACAATTGGACAAGTGGCAGACCCATTTCCATACCCTACCCAGAGCTGACAGTCATGACGGATGCATCATTGCTGGGTTGGGGAGGTCATCTGGGAGAGGTGGAGATCAGAGGGCCTTGGTTTCCTGTGGAAGCGCGCCTCCGTATAAACCTACTAGAATTGCAAATAATTCACTTGTCATTGAAAATGTTCCTCCTGTTAATCATGGGGCAACGGGCAGAAGTTCTCACGGACAACACCACCGCCATGTGCTCCTGCAAGAATAAGGGCAGAGTGGGGTCATGGGTCCTGTGCCAGAAGGCCCTGCTCCTCTAGAAATGACTGAGTCATCAGGGCATTTCCCTGGTTGTACAGCATATGACAAGATCTTTAAACACCAGTGTGGACAAACTCAGCCAAAGTTGCCTAGTAGGTCTTGGTTGGCGGTTCCACTCAGAGGTGGCACAGGGCATCTTCCAACAATGAGGGGAACCCTGGCTCAATCTTTTTGGCACAGCCGAGAACGTCTGCTTATTGAGTTCCCAAAGCGATTCTCACTGGGAAACACCTTTCACTCAGATTGGAGCTTAGGACTCCAGTTCGCCTTCCTGACTCTACCTCTTCTGCCAAAAGTTATGAAGAAGATCAGAAATGACCAACCCCAAGTCATCCTATTGGCTCTGGGTGAGGAGACTGTGGTACCCAGAACATCTGGTCATGAGCATCTGTCCTCCGATCCAGTTGCCCCTTCAGGGGGACCTCCTGTCGCAGCAGCAGAGTTTTCCACCAGAGTCTGCACAAGCTACACCTCCATGCTTGGAGACTGAGCGGTGACAGTTGACAGCTTTTGATCTCCTTTCTGAAGTAGTGAGTGTTTTCTTGGCAGCCATACATCCCTCCACTAAAACCATCTATGCAGAACACAGGGAGAAGTTTGTTGTCTGGTGTTCTTCCCGAAATATCCAACCTTTACAGGCACAGTCGTCTGACATATAACTCTCTTGTTTATCCTTAGCCCAGCAAGGTCTCGCTGTGTCGATAGTTAAAGGTTAGTTATCGGCTCTTTCAGCCTTTTTATGTTTACCTGATCAGCCATCTTTGTCACCTGATTTCTAAAAGTTCTGACCCATATGTTCCTCCAACACTATTTGCGCTGCTTCAGTGGGACCTCAATCTGGTTCTCACTTTTCATATGTGCAGTGCAAAGCTACCATCTCACCTTAAAGAAAGCATTCCTTATAGCAAATAACGTCCTCTCGTCTCGTGAGTGAACTTGAAGCACTGTCTGTCCAGCAACCGAATACCATCTTCTTGGACAAGCTAGTACCTTAAATGGCAAAGTCGAGCAGTTTTAAACTGACCTTCCCGTCTGCAGTGGCAGACTGGGAGCCATGTTTTACCTTGTCCCACTCAGGGTGGCACAACAAGTGCTGAAATCCCTGGGCGACACTCTAACTTACAGGCATTGGGTACCCCTGGTACCATATACTAGGGACTTACAAATAAGTTAGTCTAATTGGAGACAAGCCAATTAAATATACACCTTTTTAAGGGTCAGAGCACATGCACTGAGTCCTGTTTACCAGGGCTCAGGGCATTTCAGAGCCATTACACCAGTGCCTAGAACACAAAATGGGGGCAAAATGTTGGGGTAAACCTGCAAAAAGCCTGTTTCCTTACACTGTCCCGTAGTCATTTCAGGATAGTCTGCAGGAGCTACTAACATCTGTTTACCCTCTCTTATGCTCTGTGACGTTTGATGAGAAAAAGTCCTCCTTTTTTCCCTGCATCCGCCTGCCATCATGTATGTAAGACAAAGGGGCCAGCAAGAGAGCGGTCAAAGCACTGACAAACCAGGTGACACAGACCACAAGATGAGCCCAGGAGGAAAGCTCCCATCACAGCCTTTGTTGCTACAACAATTACTACATTAGTTGTTGTGGGGGGAGGAATATGTTATTGGAGTGCTGATGAGAAGGCTGGTGTGCAGCAGATCTCAAGATGTTAGTGAGCACCTCCTGCAGGACAGGGCCTCCTCGGCTGGTGTGCAGCAGATCTCAAGATGTTGGTGAGCACCTCCTGCATGACAGGGCCTCCTCGGCTGGTGTGCAGCAGATCTCAAGATGTTGGTGAGCACCTCCTGCATGACAGGGCCTCCTCGGCTGGTGTGCAGCAGATCTCAAGATGTTGGTGAGAACCTCCTGCAGGACAGGGCCTCCTCGGCTGGTGTGCAGCAGATCTCAAGATGTTGGTGAGCACCTCCTGCAGGACAGGGCCTCCTCGGCTGGTGTGCAGCAGATCTCAAGATGTTGGTGAGCACCTCCTGCAGGACAGGGCCTCCTCGGCTGGTGTGCAGCAGATCTCAAGATGTTGGTGAGCACCTCCTGCAGGACAGGGCCTCCTCGGCTGGTGTGCAGCAGATCTCAAGATGTTGGTGAGCACCTCCTGCAGGACAGGGCCTCCTCGGCTGGTGTGCAGCAGATCTCAAGATGTTGGTGAGCACCTCCTGCAGGACAGGGCCTCCTCGGCTGATGTGCAGCAGATCTCAAGATGTTGGTGAGCACCTCCTGCAGGACAGGGCCTCCTCGGCTGGTGTGCAGCAGATCTCAAGATGTTGGTGAGCACCTCCTGCAGGACAGGGCCTCCTCGGCTGGTGTGCAGCAGATCTCAAGATGTTGGTGAGCACCTCCTGCAGGACAGGGCCTCCTCGGCTGGTGTGCAGCAGATCTCAAGATATTGGTGAGCACCTCCTGCAGGACAGGGCCTCCTTGGCTGGTGTGCAGCAGATCTCAAGATGTTGGTGAGCACCTCCTGCAGGACAGGGCCTCCTCGGCTGGTGTGCAGCAGATCTCAAGATGTTGGTGAGCACCTCCTGCAGGACAGGGCCTCCTCGGCTGGTGTGCAGCAGATCTCAAGATGTTGGTGAGCACCTCCTGCATGACAGGGCCTCCTCGGCTGGTGTGCAGCAGATCTCAAGATGTTGGTGAGCACCTCCTGCAGGACAGGGCCTCCTCGGCTGGTGTGCAGCAGATCTCAAGATGTTGGTGAGCACCTCCTGCAGGACAGGGCCTCCTCGGCTGGTGTGCAGCAGATCTCAAGATGTTGGTGAGCACCTCCTGCAGGACAGGGCCTCCTCGGCTGGTGTGCAGCAGATCTCAAGATGTTGGTGAGCACCTCCTGCAGGACAGGGCCTCCTCGGCTGGTGTGCAGCAGATCTCAAGATGTTGGTGAGCACCTCCTGCAGGACAGGGCCTCCTCGGCTGGTGTGCAGCAGATCTCAAGATGTTGGTGAGCACCTCCTGCAGGACAGGGCCTCCTCAGCTGGTGTGCAGCAGATCTCAAGATGTTGGTGAGCACCTCCTGCATGACAGGGCCTCCTCGGCTGGTGTGCAGCAGATCTCAAGATGTTGGTGAGCACCTCCTGCAGGACAGGGCCTCCTCAGCACACCGTCCCAGTCCTGTTCATGGCTGTTGTTTCAGCCATAGTCAACCATCTGGATCACCAAAGTTTCTTTGATGATCTAATATCCACCTGATCCAAAGACCCTGATAGACAACCAAGTCCACCTCCGTCAATGCACAGATCGCGCTCACCACTTGCAAGTGAGGGACCAGTTGAAATCTCCAGATCACTCAGTCGTACCCCAAACATGAGAGCACAGCAACAGGTGGGCGTTCCTCATCCTGACACATCTGAGAAGCTTCCCCAATGAGCTCGGGGTATCCCGGTTCTGCCCGGGTCAATGATGTAAACAGAGATTCAGCAAGAGCCCATGGAAGTTACTGCCATCTTGAGTCCTGGCCAACCAGTGCCCCCGTCAATAACTGTGCTAAGGACTGTTCATTTTTAGTGACATCACTTCCTGCTGTAACACACTACTGTCCCTTGTTGGCATGGACCCACTTTCTGCCTGTCTCCTATGTGGCCTGGCTTCCATATGGGGTTTTGTCTCCAGTATGACTTTCATACCCAGAGATTATGATTTTAGCTTAGGTAAAAACAGATTTTAATTTTCAAGAAACACTTCCACCACTTTCGAGACAAGTATTAACCTGCAGAGCTGAACAGTTTTTTTCATCCTTTTAGGTACACGTTTAGGACCCATCTCTTAAGGTAGCGTAGGAATATACTTAGAAAAAACTTCTCTTTCTTAAAGAGAAAGGAGTTAACTGGACCTTGTAGGAAAGTGGGTTTCTGTTGCAGTAACCCCCCCACTTTTTGCCAGACTACTGATGCACTTTCACTTGATGTGCCCTGGGTCCCTGCCAATCAGGTTCCCAGGGCCTGTGTTCTTTCCCCAAAACTAACCCAATTGGCATCACTGGCTTCAGGTCATCCCCTGGTAAATGGTACCACAGGTACCCAGGACACTGTGACCAGGGAAGACCTCTAAGGGCTGCAGCACTTATTGTGCCACCCTTAGAGGCCCTGTACCTTTACACACACACACTGCCTTTGCAGGCGGCGTGTTTTGGTGCAGAACAAAGTGAAGAGCCGACATGGCACACATCCCTGTGTGCCATGCCTACAACCCACTGCCCTGGCTTAGATCAGTCTCCCCTCTAGCTGGGTGCCCTATGCCAGTGGTGAGGGTACAGGTGCATGAGCCCTGTACACCTACAGTGTCTAAGTCAATTCTTAGACATTGTAAGTGCAGTGCTGCCATTAAGAGTATATGGTGCTGGGAGTTTGTCATTACGAACTCCACAGCACCATAATGGCTACACTGAAAACTGAGAAGTTTGGTATCAAACTTCTCAGCACATTAAACCCACACTGATGCCAGTGTGGGATTTAATGAAAAATGCACACAGAGGGCATCTTAGAGATGCCCCCTGAAAAACGACCACCCTCTGGTGGGATCCATGACTGGTACACACCAGCCTGCCACCACAAGACATGTTTCTGGACCCCTAGGGTGGGAGCCTTCGCTCCCTGAGCCCAGAAACAAAGCCTTTCCTGGACAGAGGTGTTCACACCTCCCCCAGGCCAGGAAGAGCCATCTGTGGCAGGGGAGCTTCAAAGGCCTGGCAGCCTTTGTAATGCGACTCCCAGCCTCTCCTGCTATCAGGAGCAGGCCCCCTTCCTGTCTCCCCTCCTTTTTGGCGGGAAAAACTAGCGAGCCCAGAAGGTGTGCCCACCTCTGCCAACTCCACCCCTCAGGTGGGGGAGGCGAGGGGAAGCCCACTCTTCAGTGCCCACCATCTTGCAGATGGCAGGCTCTCCCCAATCAGGATTAGGGATTGTGCTCACTCCCCCACGTGAGGTGAGCACACCAAGGGTGTAGTCACCCTAAGGTCAGTAGCCCATTGGCTACTGACCTCGAGACCCCTTAAACGCCCCCTAAATACAGTATTTAGGGGGCAGCCCTGAATCAAGAAAGCAGATTCCCGCAACTTAAGAAGAAAAAGGACTAAAGAAGACGCCCAGCAGAGGAGACTGCAGAGAAGAACTGACTTGGCCCCAGCCCTACCGGCCCGTCTGCAGTTTCCAGAGATCCTGCGCCAAAAATCGTCTTGTCCTGCAGCCAGCGACCTCCAGAACCCCTAGGAGGACTGACTGCCTTCAACAAAGACCGGATCTCCTGTGAACAGCAGCTCTGTTCAGAAGAAACACCAAAGAAAGACTCCGAGGCTGCTTAGAAAAACGAAACCCGATGCCAGGAACCACCACTGCACCCGTCGCCTACGGCCCGAGTTCGAGTGGCCCACTGGTCCCAGCGAGGTCCCACAGCACTCCAGAGTCCGAGTCCACCGTGGGTTGACCCCTCCAGGACTCCCCGACGTCGCCTGCAGCCTCTGCACGGAGACCCCCCCCCCCCAACCGCGAGTGGCCTGGTAAGGTGAAATCCGACCTCAAAAGACACCCCTGCATCCAGCCGCCCTGTGCCCTGGAGAAGAGAACCCAAGGTGCACCTACGTCCCCGAGCCCTCCAACTTACTTGCCCAGCTGTTGGTTCCTCCCGGAAGTCTTCCTGGTCCGAGCCTGCAGCTGAAAACCAAAACCGAAAATCCTTATTAAAAACATTAGGGCACCCGACGCCAAAACAGCACCCTGCACCCAGCCGCCGCTGCGGGTTCACTTTTTGTGCTAAACAGGATCCCCTTTTGCCCTGAGCCTAACACCAGGAGCTTGGCTCCCACAACCTAGTGGCCTGCTCGCCAGCAGCTACCAACCGGAGGCCCCGTATCCCCCATTGGATAACATTGGGCCTCAGCACTCTGCACCCGGCCGCCCTAGTGCCGCTGAGGGTGTAACTAGAGTGCATGCTTGACCCTGGGGGACCCCTGAGTCTACCCCCAGAACCTCAACTCCCACTACCAAATACTTACCTCAAAACCGATAACACTATTTTCTAAGTGTGGAGTTTGAAAACCTAAAGAAATTCTTTAAAATTGCACTATTTAACCAAAACGATTTTACTTACCTGTTTACAGGAAATGTCCCAGAGTAGTATCCAGGTATACTACTCTGAGTAAGAAAAGTAATCTAAAAAATAACTTGCCTGCTTTTTACTGAAAAACCCATTCAAGTCTATGTACTGTATTTACAAAGTATTGCATTTCTCTGCAACCATCCTGTAAGTCAAAACAAAGTACATATACAATTACAATTCAAACTGTTCACAAACTGCATTACTACTGTAAAGTATTTATTGCTTACCTGTGCCAGGCTTGCTTGGTTCTAGAAAATAAAATAACAAACAATATTTTTATACAAAAACAATTGGTCTGAAGTTCAGTCTTTGAGTGTGTGAATTCATTTGCTGACTGAGTGTGTACAACAAATGCTTAACACTGTCCTCTGATACTGCCTTACTGCTCGCCCACACTACCACAAATAGAGAGTGAGGTGCTACCTAACTTTACCTCTGCCTACCTTTGGGGTTCCACTGGACTCTGTGCACACTATACCTCACTTTGGTATAGTACATACAGAGCCAGTTCTTACAGACCTGTATTAAAAACCAGATGTTTCATTTCTTTAAGAGCTTCGTGGTGATGACATTTCTCACCTTCGTGTAGGCAAAGAACCTTCTACATTTGCTGTAGGGGCAGCTTTAGGAAAGGCCATAATAATGAGCTTGTGTTCTTGTCCATGCTGGACGATTTACACCTCAGAATAAACCCGGGCGAGTCAACAGCCCTAGTTTTGCTGGTCCTGTCGGCCGCCTTTGATCCATTCAATCAATCAATCAATCAATCATGTCACTTATAAAGCGCACTACATACCCGCGAGGGTCTCAAGGCGCTGGGGGAAGAGGGGGGTGGTGCTGCTACTGATCGAAGAGCCAGGTCTTGAGGAGTCTTCTGAAGGCCAGTAGGTCTTGGGTCTGTCGGAGGTTGGTGGGGAGGGTGTTCCAGGTCTTGGCGGCGAGGTGGGAGAAGGATCTGCCGCCGGCGGTCGTTTTCCGGATGCGGGGGACTGTGGCGAGGGCGAGGCTGGTCGAGCGGAGCTGGCGGGTGGGGGTGTAGAAGCTGAGTCGTCTGTTGAGGTAGGCTGGTCCGGAGTTGTGGAGTGCTTTGTGTGCGTGGGTGAGGAGCTTGAAGGTTATCCTCTTGTTGACAGGGAGCCAGTGCAGGTCTCTCAGGTGGGGTGTGATGTGGCTGCGTCGGGGGATGTCGAGGATAAGACGTGCAGAGGCGTTCTGGATGCGTTGCAGCCGTCTCAGGAGCTTAGCCGTCGTTCCTGCGTAGAGGGTGTTTCCGTAGTCCAGCCTGCTGGTGACGAGGGCCTGGGTGACTGTTTTTCTTGTTTCGGTGGGGATCCACTTGAAGATCCTGCGGAGCATTCGGAGGATGTTGAAGCAGGATGAGGAAACGGCGTTGACCTGCTTAGTCATGGAGAGGGTGGGGTCGAGGATGACCCCTAGGTTGCGTACGTGGTCGGTAGGTGGCGGGGCTGTTCCCAGTGATGTTGGCCACCAGGAGTCGTCCCAGGCTGAAGGGTTGGAACCAAGGATGAGGACCTCCGTCTTGTCCGAGTTCAGCTTCAGGAAGCTGGTCCTCATCCATTCGGCGACGGCCTTCATTCCTTCGTGGAGGTGGGCTTTGGCGGTGTGAGGGTCTTTGGTGAGGGAGAGGATCAGCTGGGTGTCGTTGGCGTAGGAGATGATGTTGAGGTTGTGCTGTCGGGCGACGTGGGCGAGGGTGCCATGTAGATGTTGAACAGCGTTGGGCTGAGGGAGGAGCCTTGGGGTACGCCGCAGATGATCTTGGTGGCCTTGGATCGGAAGGGGCGAGGCGGACGCTTTGTGTTCTGCCGGAAAGGAAGGATGTGGTCCAGTCCAGGGCCTTCTCTTGGAACCCTGATATTCTCCTTGCTCGACTAGAGGCCATTGGTTGCGACTATCAGTTGCTGTCATGGTTCTCTTGTTTTCTGACTGACCAGGCCCAGGCAGCAGTAGCCATTCCACCTTTCATCTCGAATCTCAAAGGCCTCTGTTTCCGGGGTCCCGCAGGGGTCTATTTTATCCCTGCTTCTCTATAACATCTACTTGGCCCCTTGGCTGGGCTGCTGTTATAACAGGGGATGTCATGCTATATGTATGCAGATGACACCCAGCTCACTTTCAGTCTGAGTCTCCAGGAACAGCAGCCCTGGCTCTGTCAGACCTTCTCCCTCATTTGCCACTGGATGCTTAAAATCTTTCTAAAATTGAATCCCGCTTAGACAGACCTTATGATGTTGGGTAAGGCTCTGGGTAGGTAATTTCTCCAATCATGGCCGTTGATTATGGGGTCAGCACCGATCCCGGCTGACAAGGGTAAAAAAGTAGGGCCTGATTTAGAGTTTGGCGGGTGGGATACTCCGTCACAAATGTGACTGATATCCCGTCCCCCGTATTACAAGTGGATTATATCCTGTGGCGCTTGAAATGTGGCGTATCGGATACTCCGTCACAAATGTGACTGATATCCCGTCCCCCGTATTACAAGTGCATTATATCTGTGGCGCTTGGAATGTGGCGTATGGGATACTCCGACACCAATGTGAAGGATATCCCGTCCCCCGTATTACAAGTGCATTATATCCTGTGGCGCTTGTAACGTGGCGTATGGGATACTCTGTCACAAATGTGACGGATATCCCGTCCCTTGTATTACAAGTGCATTAGGCGTATGGGTACTCCGTCACAAATGTGACAGATATCCCGACCCCCGTATTACAAGTGCATTATATCCTGTGGCGCTTGTAATGTGGCGTATGGGATACTGCGTCACAAATGTGACGGATATCCCGTCCCTCGTATTACAAGTGCATTATATCCTGTGGCGCTTGTAACGTGGCGTATGGTATACTCCGTCTCCAATGTGACGGATATCCCGTCCCCCGTATTACAAGTGCATTATATCCTGTGGCGCTTGTAACGTGGCGTATGGGATACTCCGTCACCAATGTGACGGATATCCCGTCCCCCGTATTACAAGTGCATTATATCCTGTGGCGCTTGTAACGTGGCGTCTGGGATACTCCGTCACCAATGTGACGGATATCCCGTCCCCCGTATTACAAGTGCATTATATCCTGTGGCGCTTGTAACGTGGCGTATGGGATACTCCGTCACCAATGTGAAGGATATCCCGTCCCCCGTATTACGTGGCGTCTGGGATACTCCGTCACCAATGTGAAGGATATCCCGTCCCCCGTATTACGTGGCGTCTTGGATACTCCGTCACCAATGTGACGGATGTCCCGTCCCTCGTATTACAAGTGCATTATATCCTGTGGCGCTTGCAATGTGGTGTATGGAATATCCATTATTATTATTATTATAACATTTGTAGAGCGCTACTGTTACCCGTAGGTGTCCTGGCGCTATGTGAAATCTTACCTGAGGATCAAACCAGTGTCATGCTAATCAGTAAACAGCCAGGTTTTTAAAGCTTTTCGAAAGGCCATAAGGCTCAACATACCTCTAAGATATAGGGGAAGCTTATTCCAAGCTTTGGCTGCATTAGCTACAAAGCTTTTTCCACCCCATGTGGCCTTTTTTACAAACGCCACATAAACCAGTTTGGCATCAGGTGAGCGTAATAGTCTGTTTGGCGTGTACCAGTACAGCCGCTCTGTTAAATAGGCCGACCCTGCTCCATAAAGTGCCTTGTGAACCAGACACATTGCCTTGAACATGGTACGCTTCCTAACTGGCAGCCAGTGCAGTTTCCGTATCTCTTTCGCTATTGAAGCGTATTTTGGGATGCCCGACACCAGTCTAGCAGCCGCATTCTGCAGGAGTTGCAACTTCTGCATTGAGCCTTCCTGGATATTGAAGTACAAACTATTGCAGTAGTCCAGCCTCGACATAGTGAGAGCTGTGATAACTGTTTTACGACATTCTGTAGGTAACAATGGCAGAATTTTCTTGCATGACCTCAGAGCGAAAGACGTAGCAGAGGCCACCGAATTAACTTGGTCTTTGAAATTGAGCTTCTGGTCGACCCACACACCTAGGTTTTTAACCTTCCAGTTGGGTGCGGGAAGAGGGCCCAGGGAGTCTGGCCACCATTCTGGAGTCCAAAAATTAGGATCATTCCCAAAGCATACCACCTCCGTCTTACTGGAGTTTAGCTTAAGGCAGTTTTGGGCCATCCAGATCCCTACGGCATTCATGCAATCTTTAAAACGGACTGCCGTGCTCTTTGACTCAGCTGGTAGAAGAGACACCACAATTTGTGTATCATCCGCATAAGTAGTCAGACTGAACCCAAATGACTGAATAAGGGGCGCCAAAGAGGACACATATATATTAAATAATGTCGGACCCCACATGGTAGTGAGAAAGGTTTGGATACGAATTCCCCCAACGTCACCCGCTGACTCCGGTTTGACAAGAATGATCTTAGGAGTCTCCAGGCCAAACCCTGTACACCAATCTCCTGCAGCCGGTCCATCAACAAATCGTGATGGACCGTGTCGAATGCTGCAGAGAGATCTAACAAGATCAGAGCAGCCGTGCCACTTTGATCTAAAATGGTCCGTATCTCTTCAGTAGATTTCAAGAGAGCAGCTTCAGTGCTGTGGCCCCCTCGAAAGCCATACTGGGTTTGGTCCAAGGCTTGTGTAAACTCCAGAAATTGGCTAAGTTGCGTATTTAAATTTCTCTCGATGATTTTAGCAGGTACCCGAAGTCTGGATATTGGTCTAAAATTGTTAGGGTCTTTTGTATCGAGATTCGGTTTCTTCAGAAGGGGGAGAATAGAGGTTTTTTTCCAGTCTAACGGAAAGTGTCCCTCTGAATACATCGAATTAAAAATGGGTGTCAAAACTCGAGAGACTTTCTCTACCGCTAACTTTAATATCGCTATCGGGCAAGGGTCCGAAGGGGACCCAGATTTCACCTGCATAAGAAGATTACCAGTTTCTGTAACTGTAAGCTGGGCAAATCCATCCATCACATTTGTGACAGAGTATTCAATCCACCAAACTCTAAATCAGGCCCTTAGGCATAATAATGAATTCAAACTTGACAATGAACCTGCAGGCATCCAGAAATGCCATCTCCTGCTTCTAACAGGTAAGACTCCTACATCACTCCGCGCCAGTTGAGATCTGGAGGCTGCTTTATGTTGTCCCTGTCAGTGCGCTCACTTTATTGATGGTAAGGGAAATCTGTTCCTTCTGGCCAGACATGTCTCTAATGTCCAAAACTATCAGAAGCCTTCAGGCATGTGTATTGCTTCAGACTTGAAACAATGGGACACACTTAGAAAAGGAACTCAGCACTCTCAAAATGAGTCACAATGAAGCAAATGCCTTTATTAATGCGGCACTCTTAAGAGGAAGACAAAATGTATATTAATGCAGCACTCTTAAGAGGAAGACAAAATATATATTAATGCGGCACTCTTAAGAGGAAGACAAAATGTATATTAATGCAGCACTCTTAAGAGGAAGACAAAATGTATATTAATGCGGCACTCTTAAGAGGAAGACAAAATGTATATTAATGCAGCACTCTTAAGAGGAAGACAAAATATATATTAATGCGGCACTCTTAAGAGGAAGACAAAATGTATATTAATGCAGCACTCTTAAGAGGAAGACAAAATGTATATTAATGCAGCACTCTTAAGAGGAAGACAAAATGTATATTAATGCGGCACTCTTAAGAGGAAGACAAAATGTATATTAATGCAGCACTCTTAAGAGGAAGACAAAATGTATATTAATGCAGCACTCTTAAGAGGAAGACAAAATGTATATTAATGCGGCACTCTTAAGAGGAAGACAAAATGTATATTAATGCGGCACTCTTAAGAGGAAGACAAAATGTATATTAATGCGGCACTCTTAAGAGGAAGACAAAATGTATATTAATGCGGCACTCTTAAGAGGAAGACAAAATGTATATTAATGCAGCACTCTTAAGAGGAAGACAAAATATATATTAATGCGGCACTCTTAAGAGGAAGACAAAATGTATATTAATGCAGCACTCTTAAGAGGAAGACAAATGTATATTAATGCAGCACTCTTAAGAGGAAGACAAAATGTATATTAATGCAGCACTCTTAAGAGGAAGACAAAATGTATATTAATGCAGCACTCTTAAGAGGAAGACAAAATGTATATTAATGCAGCACTCTTAAGAGGAAGACAGAATGTATATTAATGCAGCACTCTTAAGAGGAAGACAAAATGTATATTAATGCGGCACTCTTAAGAGGAAGACAAAATGTATATTAATGCGGCACTCTTAAGAGGAAGACAAAATGTATATTAATGCAGCACTCTTAAGAGGAAGACAAAATATATATTAATGCGGCACTCTTAAGAGGAAGACAAAATGTATATTAATGCGGCACTCTTAAGAGGAAGACAAAATGTATATTAATGCGGCACTCTTAAGAGGAAGACAAAATGTATATTAATGCGGCACTCTTAAGAGGAAGACAAAATGTATATTAATGCGGCACTCTTAAGAGGAAGACAAAATGTATATTAATGCAGCACTCTTAAGAGGAAAACAGAATGTATATTAATGCAGCACTCTTAAGAGGAAGACAAAATGTATATTAATGCAGCACTCTTAAGAGGAAGACAAAATGTATATTAATGCGGCACTCTTAAGAGGAAGACAAAATGTATATTAATGCAGCACTCTTAAGAGGAAGACAGAATGTATATTAATGCGGCACTCTTAAGAGGAAGACAGAATGTATATTAATGCAGCACTCTTAAGAGGAAGACAAAATGTATATTAATGCAGCACTCTTAAGAGGAAGACAGAATGTATATTAATGCAGCACTCTTAAGAGGAAGACAAAATGTATATTAATGCGGCACTCTTAAGAGGAAGACAAAATGTATATTAATGCGGCACTCTTAAGAGGAAGACAAAATGTATATTAATGCAGCACTCTTAAGAGGAAGACAGAATGTATATTAATGCGGCACTCTTAAGAGGAAGACAGAATGTATATTAATGCAGCACTCTTAAGAGGAAGACAAAATGTATATTAATGCAGCACTCTTAAGAGGAAGACAAAATGTATATTAATGCGGCACTCTTAAGAGGAAGACAAAATGTATATTAATGCGGCACTCTTAAGAGGAAGACAAAACGTATATTAATGCGGCACTCTTAAGAGGAAGACAAAATGTATATTAATGCAGCACTCTTAAGAGGAAGACAAAATGTATATTAATGCGGCACTCTTAAGAGGAAGACAAAATGTATATTAATGCAGCACTCTTAAGAGGAAGACAAAATTTACTTATTAAGGCAGCACTCTTCAGAGGAAGACAAAATGTATATTAATGCAGCACTCTTAAGAGGAAGACAAAATGTATATTAATGCGGCACTCTTAAGAGGAAGACAAAATGTATATTAATGCGGCACTCTTAAGAGGAAGACAAAATGTATATTAATGCGGCACTCTTAAGAGGAAGACAAAATGTATATTAATGCGGCACTCTTAAGAGGAAGACAAAATGTATATTAATGCAGCACTCTTAAGAGGAAGACAAAATGTATATTAATGCGGCACTCTTAAGAGGAAGACAAAATGTATATTAATGCGGCACTCTTAAGAGGAAGACAAAATGTATATTAATGCAGCACTCTTAAGAGGAAGACAAAATGTATATTAATGCAGCACTCTTAAGAGGAAGACAAAATGTATATTAATGCGGCACTCTTAAGAGGAAGACAAAATGTATATTAATGCAGCACTCTTAAGAGGAAGACAAAATGTATATTAATGCAGCACTCTTAAGAGGAAGACAAAATGTATATTAATGCGGCACTCTTAAGAGGAAGACAAAATGTATATTAATGCAGCACTCTTAAGAGGAAGACAAAATATATATTAATGCGGCACTCTTAAGAGGAAGACAAAATGTATATTAATGCGGCACTCTTAAGAGGAAGACAAAATGTATATTAATGCGGCACTCTTAAGAGGAAGACAAAATGTATATTAATGCGGCACTCTTAAGAGGAAGACAAAATATATATTAATGCGGCACTCTTAAGAGGAAGACAAAATGTATATTAATGCAGCACTCTTAAGAGGAAGACAAAATGTATATTAATGCAGCACTCTTAAGAGGAAGACAGAATGTATATTAATGCGGCACTCTTAAGAGGAAGACAAAATGTATATTAATGCAGCACTCTTAAGAGGAAGACAAAATGTATATTAATGCGGCACTCTTAAGAGGAAGACAAAATATATATTAATGCGGCACTCTTAAGAGGAAGACAAAATATATATTAATGCGGCACTCTTAAGAGGAAGACAAAATGTATATTAATGCAGCACTCTTAAGAGGAAGACAAAATGTATATTAATGCAGCACTCTTAAGAGGAAGACAGAATGTATATTAATGCGGCACTCTTAAGAGGAAGACAAAATGTATATTAATGCGGCACTCTTAAGAGGAAGACAAAATGTATATTAATGCGGCACTCTTAAGAGGAAGACAAAATGTATATTAATGCGGCACTCTTAAGAGGAAGACAAAATATATATTAATGCGGCACTCTTAAGAGGAAGACAGAATGTATATTAATGCAGCACTCTTAAGAGGAAGACAAAATGTATATTAATGCAGCACTCTTAAGAGGAAGACAAAATGTATATTAATGCGGCACTCTTAAGAGGAAGACAAAATGTATATTAATGCGGCACTCTTAAGAGGAAGACAAAATGTATATTAATGCAGCACTCTTAAGAGGAAGACAAAATATATATTAATGCAGCACTCTTAAGAGGAAGACAAAATATATATTAATGCGGCACTCTTAAGAGGAAGACAAAATATATATTAATGCGGCACTCTTAAGAGGAAGACAAAATGTATATTAATGCAGCACTCTTAAGAGGAAGACAAAATATATATTAATGCGGCACTCTTAAGAGGAAGACAAAATGTATATTAATGCAGCACTCTTAAGAGGAAGACAAAATGTATATTAATGCAGCACTCTTAAGAGGAAGACAAAATGTATATTAATGCAGCACTCTTAAGAGGAAGACAGAATGTATATTAATGCAGCACTCTTAAGAGGAAGACAAAATGTATATTAATGCGGCACTCTTAAGAGGAAGACAAAATGTATATTAATGCGGCACTCTTAAGAGGAAGACAAAATGTATATTAATGCGGCACTCTTAAGAGGAAGACAAAATATATATTAATGCAGCACTCTTAAGAGGAAGACAAAATGTATATTAATGCAGCACTCTTAAGAGGAAGACAGAATGTATAATAATGCAGCACTCTTAAGAGGAAGACAGAATGTATATTAATGCAGCACTCTTAAGAGGAAGACAGAATGTATATTAATGCGGCACTCTTAAGAGGAAGACAAAATGTATATTAATGCGGCACTCTTAAGAGGAAGACAAAATGTATATTAATGCGGCACTCTTAAGAGGAAGACAAAATGTATATTAATGCGGCACTCTTAAGAGGAAGACAAAATGTATATTAATGCGGCACTCTTAAGAGGAAGACAAAATGTATATTAATGCAGCACTCTTAAGAGGAAGACAGAATGTATATTAATGCGGCACTCTTAAGAGGAAGACAAAATGTATATTAATGCAGCACTCTTAAGAGGAAGACAAAATGTATATTAATGCGGCACTCTTAAGAGGAAGACAAAATGTATATTAATGCGGCACTCTTAAGAGGAAGACAAAATGTATATTAATGCGGCACTCTTAAGAGGAAGACAAAATGTATATTAATGCGGCACTCTTAAGAGGAAGACAAAATGTATATTAATGCAGCACTCTTAAGAGGAAGACAAAATATATATTAATGCGGCACTCTTAAGAGGAAGACAAAATGTATATTAATGCGGCACTCTTAAGAGGAAGACAAAATGTATATTAATGCAGCACTCTTAAGAGGAAGACAAAATGTATATTAATGCGGCACTCTTAAGAGGAAGACAAAATGTATATTAATGCGGCACTCTTAAGAGGAAGACAAAATATATATTAATGCGGCACTCTTAAGAGGAAGACAAAATGTATATTAATGCAGCACTCTTAAGAGGAAGACAAAATGTATATTAATGCAGCACTCTTAAGAGGAAGACAAAATGTATATTAATGCGGCACTCTTAAGAGGAAGACAAAATATATATTAATGCAGCACTCTTAAGAGGAAGACAAAATGTATATTAATGCAGCACTCTTAAGAGGAAGACAAAATGTATATTAATGCAGCACTCTTAAGAGGAAGACAAAATATATATTAATGCAGCACTCTTAAGAGGAAGACAAAATGTATATTAATGCGGCACTCTTAAGAGGAAGACAAAATGTATATTAATGCAGCACTCTTAAGAGGAAGACAAAATGTATATTAATGCGGCACTCTTAAGAGGAAGACAAAATATATATTAATGCGGCACTCTTAAGAGGAAGACAAAATGTATATTAATGCAGCACTCTTAAGAGGAAGACAAAATGTATATTAATGCGGCACTCTTAAGAGGAAGACAAAATGTATATTAATGCAGCACTCTTAAGAGGAAGACAAAATATATATTAATGCGGCACTCTTAAGAGGAAGACAAAATATATATTAATGCGGCACTCTTAAGAGGAAGACAGAATGTATATTAATGCAGCACTCTTAAGAGGAAGACAAAATGTATATTAATGCGGCACTCTTAAGAGGAAGACAAAATGTATATTAATGCGGCACTCTTAAGAGGAAGACAAAATGTATATTAATGCAGCACTCTTAAGAGGAAGACAAAATGTATATTAATGCGGCACTCTTAAGAGGAAGACAAAATGTATATTAATGCGGCACTCTTAAGAGGAAGACAAAATATATATTAATGCGGCACTCTTAAGAGGAAGACAAAATGTATATTAATGCAGCACTCTTAAGAGGAAGACAAAATGTATATTAATGCGGCACTCTTAAGAGGAAGACAAAATATATATTAATGCGGCACTCTTAAGAGGAAGACAAAATATATATTAATGCAGCACTCTTAAGAGGAAGACAAAATATATATTAATGCAGCACTCTTAAGAGGAAGACAAAATATATATTAATGCGGCACTCTTAAGAGGAAGACAAAATGTATATTAATGCAGCACTCTTAAGAGGAAGACAAAATGTATATTAATGCGGCACTCTTAAGAGGAAGACAAAATGTATATTAATGCGGCACTCTTAAGAGGAAGACAAAATGTATATTAATGCAGCACTCTTAAGAGGAAGACAAAATGTATATTAATGCAGCACTCTTAAGAGGAAGACAAAATGTATATTAATGCGGCACTCTTAAGAGGAAGACAAAATGTATATTAATGCGGCACTCTTAAGAGGAAGACAAAATGTATATTAATGCGGCACTCTTAAGAGGAAGACAAAATGTATATTAATGCAGCACTCTTAAGAGGAAGACAAAATGTATATTAATGCGGCACTCTTAAGAGGAAGACAAAATGTATATTAATGCGGCACTCTTAAGAGGAAGACAAAATGTATATTAATGCGGCACTCTTAAGAGGAAGACAAAATGTATATTAATGCAGCACTCTTAAGAGGAAGACAAAATGTATATTAATGCAGCACTCTTAAGAGGAAGACAAAATGTATATTAATGCAGCACTCTTAAGAGGAAGACAAAATGTATATTAATGCGGCACTCTTAAGAGGAAGACAAAATGTATATTAATGCAGCACTCTTAAGAGGAAGACAAAATGTATATTAATGCAGCACTCTTAAGAGGAAAACAGAATATATATTAATGCAGCACTCTTAAGAGGAAGACAAAATGTATATTAATGCAGCACTCTTAAGAGGAAGACAAAATGTATATTAATGCGGCACTCTTAAGAGGAAGACAAAATGTATATTAATGCAGCACTCTTAAGAGGAAGACAGAATGTATATTAATGCGGCACTCTTAAGAGGAAGACAAAATGTATATTAATGCAGCACTCTTAAGAGGAAGACAGAATGTATATTAATGCGGCACTCTTAAGAGGAAGACAGAATGTATATTAATGCAGCACTCTTAAGAGGAAGACAAAATGTATATTAATGCAGCACTCTTAAGAGGAAGACAGAATGTATATTAATGCAGCACTCTTAAGAGGAAGACAAAATGTATATTAATGCGGCACTCTTAAGAGGAAGACAAAATGTATATTAATGCGGCACTCTTAAGAGGAAGACAAAATGTATATTAATGCAGCACTCTTAAGAGGAAGACAGAATGTATATTAATGCGGCACTCTTAAGAGGAAGACAGAATGTATATTAATGCAGCACTCTTAAGAGGAAGACAAAATGTATATTAATGCAGCACTCTTAAGAGGAAGACAAAATGTATATTAATGCGGCACTCTTAAGAGGAAGACAAAATGTATATTAATGCGGCACTCTTAAGAGGAAGACAAAACGTATATTAATGCGGCACTCTTAAGAGGAAGACAAAATGTATATTAATGCAGCACTCTTAAGAGGAAGACAAAATGTATATTAATGCGGCACTCTTAAGAGGAAGACAAAATGTATATTAATGCAGCACTCTTAAGAGGAAGACAAAATTTACTTATTAAGGCAGCACTCTTAAGAGGAAGACAAAATGTATATTAATGCAGCACTCTTAAGAGGAAGACAAAATGTATATTAATGCGGCACTCTTAAGAGGAAGACAAAATGTATATTAATGCGGCACTCTTAAGAGGAAGACAAAATGTATATTAATGCGGCACTCTTAAGAGGAAGACAAAATGTATATTAATGCGGCACTCTTAAGAGGAAGACAAAATGTATATTAATGCGGCACTCTTAAGAGGAAGACAAAATGTATATTAATGCGGCACTCTTAAGAGGAAGACAAAATGTATATTAATGCGGCACTCTTAAGAGGAAGACAAAATGTATATTAATGCAGCACTCTTAAGAGGAAGACAAAATGTATATTAATGCGGCACTCTTAAGAGGAAGACAAAATGTATATTAATGCGGCACTCTTAAGAGGAAGACAAAATGTATATTAATGCAGCACTCTTAAGAGGAAGACAAAATATATATTAATGCGGCACTCTTAAGAGGAAGACAAAATGTATATTAATGCGGCACTCTTAAGAGGAAGACAAAATGTATATTAATGCAGCACTCTTAAGAGGAAGACAAAATGTGTATTAATGCGGCACTCTTAAGAGGAAGACAAAATGTATATTAATGCGGCACTCTTAAGAGGAAGACAAAATGTATATTAATGCGGCACTCTTAAGAGGAAGACAAAATGTATATTAATGCGGCACTCTTAAGAGGAAGACAAAATGTATATTAATGCGGCACTCTTAAGAGGAAGACAAAATGTATATTAATGCGGCACTCTTAAGAGGAAGACAAAATGTATATTAATGCAGCACTCTTAAGAGGAAGACAGAATGTATATTAATGCAGCACTCTTAAGAGGAAGACAGAATGTATATTAATGCGGCACTCTTAAGAGGAAGACAAAATATATATTAATGCGGCACTCTTAAGAGGAAGACAAAATGTATATTAATGCAGCACTCTTAAGAGGAAGACAAAATATATATTAATGCGGCACTCTTAAGAGGAAGACAAAATGTATATTAATGCGGCACTCTTAAGAGGAAGACAAAATATTTATTAATGCGGCACTCTTAAGAGGAAGACAAAATATATATTAATGCAGCACTCTTAAGAGGAAGACAAAATGTATATTAATGCGGCACTCTTAAGAGGAAGACAGAATGTATATTAATGCAGCACTCTTAAGAGGAAGACAAAATGTATATTAATGCGGCACTCTTAAGAGGAAGACAAAATATATATTAATGCAGCACTCTTAAGAGGAAGACAAAATATATATTAATGCGGCACTCTTAAGAGGAAGACAGAATGTATATTAATGCAGCACTCTTAAGAGGAAGACAAAATGTATATTAATGCGGCACTCTTAAGAGGAAGACAAAATATATATTAATGCGGCACTCTTAAGAGGAAGACAAAATGTATATTAATGCAGCACTCTTAAGAGGAAGACAAAATGTATATTAATGCGGCACTCTTAAGAGGAAGACAAAATGTATATTAATGCGGCACTCTTAAGAGGAAGACAAAATGTATATTAATGCGGCACTCTTAAGAGGAAGACAAAATGTATATTAATGCGGCACTCTTAAGAGGAAGACAAAATGTATATTAATGCGGCACTCTTAAGAGGAAGACAAAATATATATTAATGCGGCACTCTTAAGAGGAAGACAAAATGTATATTAATGCGGCACTCTTAAGAGGAAGACAAAATGTATATTAATGCGGCACTCTTAAGAGGAAGACAAAATGTATATTAATGCGGCACTCTTAAGAGGAAGACAAAATGTATATTAATGCGGCACTCTTAAGAGGAAGACAAAATATATATTAATGCGGCACTCTTAAGAGGAAGACAAAATGTATATTAATGCAGCACTCTTAAGAGGAAGACAAAATGTATATTAATGCAGCACTCTTAAGAGGAAGACAAAATGTATATTAATGCGGCACTCTTAAGAGGAAGACAAAATATATATTAATGCAGCACTCTTAAGAGGAAGACAAAATGTATATTAATGCAGCACTCTTAAGAGGAAGACAAAATGTATATTAATGCAGCACTCTTAAGAGGAAGACAAAATGTATATTAATGCAGCACTCTTAAGAGGAAGACAAAATGTATATTAATGCGGCACTCTTAAGAGGAAGACAAAATGTATATTAATGCAGCACTCTTAAGAGGAAGACAAAATGTATATTAATGCGGCACTCTTAAGAGGAAGACAAAATATATATTAATGCGGCACTCTTAAGAGGAAGACAAAATGTATATTAATGCGGCACTCTTAAGAGGAAGACAAAATGTATATTAATGCGGCACTCTTAAGAGGAAGACAAAATGTATATTAATGCGGCACTCTTAAGAGGAAGACAAAATATATATTAATGCGGCACTCTTAAGAGGAAGACAAAATATATATTAATGCGGCACTCTTAAGAGGAAGACAGAATGTATATTAATGCAGCACTCTTAAGAGGAAGACAAAATGTATATTAATGCGGCACTCTTAAGAGGAAGACAAAATGTATATTAATGCGGCACTCTTAAGAGGAAGACAAAATGTATATTAATGCAGCACTCTTAAGAGGAAGACAAAATGTATATTAATGCGGCACTCTTAAGAGGAAGACAAAATGTATATTAATGCGGCACTCTTAAGAGGAAGACAAAATGTATATTAATGCGGCACTCTTAAGAGGAAGACAAAATGTATATTAATGCAGCACTCTTAAGAGGAAGACAAAATGTATATTAATGCGGCACTCTTAAGAGGAAGACAAAATATATATTAATGCGGCACTCTTAAGAGGAAGACAAAATATATATTAATGCAGCACTCTTAAGAGGAAGACAAAATATATATTAATGCAGCACTCTTAAGAGGAAGACAAAATATATATTAATGCGGCACTCTTAAGAGGAAGACAAAATGTATATTAATGCAGCACTCTTAAGAGGAAGACAAAATGTATATTAATGCGGCACTCTTAAGAGGAAGACAAAATGTATATTAATGCGGCACTCTTAAGAGGAAGACAAAATGTATATTAATGCAGCACTCTTAAGAGGAAGACAAAATGTATATTAATGCAGCACTCTTAAGAGGAAGACAAAATGTATATTAATGCGGCACTCTTAAGAGGAAGACAAAATGTATATTAATGCGGCACTCTTAAGAGGAAGACAAAATGTATATTAATGCGGCACTCTTAAGAGGAAGACAAAATGTATATTAATGCAGCACTCTTAAGAGGAAGACAAAATATATATTAATGCGGCACTCTTAAGAGGAAGACAAAATGTATATTAATGCGGCACTCTTAAGAGGAAGACAAAATGTATATTAATGCGGCACTCTTAAGAGGAAGACAAAATATATATTAATGCGGCACTCTTAAGAGGAAGACAAAATGTATATTAATGCGGCACTCTTAAGAGGAAGACAAAATGTATATTAATGCGGCACTCTTAAGAGGAAGACAAAATGTATATTAATGCGGCACTCTTAAGAGGAAGACAAAATGTATATTAATGCGGCACTCTTAAGAGGAAGACAAAATGTATATTAATGCAGCACTCTTAAGAGGAAGACAGAATGTATATTAATGCAGCACTCTTAAGAGGAAGACAGAATGTATATTAATGCGGCACTCTTAAGAGGAAGACAAAATATATATTAATGCGGCACTCTTAAGAGGAAGACAAAATGTATATTAATGCGGCACTCTTAAGAGGAAGACAAAATATATATTAATGCGGCACTCTTAAGAGGAAGACAAAATGTATATTAATGCGGCACTCTTAAGAGGAAGACAAAATATTTATTAATGCGGCACTCTTAAGAGGAAGACAAAATATATATTAATGCAGCACTCTTAAGAGGAAGACAAAATGTATATTAATGCGGCACTCTTAAGAGGAAGACAGAATGTATATTAATGCAGCACTCTTAAGAGGAAGACAAAATGTATATTAATGCGGCACTCTTAAGAGGAAGACAAAATATATATTAATGCAGCACTCTTAAGAGGAAGACAAAATATATATTAATGCGGCACTCTTAAGAGGAAGACAGAATGTATATTAATGCAGCACTCTTAAGAGGAAGACAAAATGTATATTAATGCGGCACTCTTAAGAGGAAGACAAAATATATATTAATGCGGCACTCTTAAGAGGAAGACAAAATGTATATTAATGCAGCACTCTTAAGAGGAAGACAAAATATATATTAATGCAGCACTCTTAAGAGGAAGACAGAATGTATATTAATGCAGCACTCTTAAGAGGAAGACAAAATTTACTTATTAAGGCAGTTTTCCAGATGTCAAATGAAAGAAATCAAATATAGAGAACATGTATACAAAGCAAGAAAACATATGACATATATACACAGAGCAAGGAAACTTGGAGAATATATACACAAAGCAAGTATCAAGACTTGAGATACATCACTGATAGAGGATCTTTCAACATTCTGGCCCGCACGCGTGGGGAGCCCTCACAGTCAGGCAGAAGTCTCGATCGGGATCACGAAAGGTCCCTGGGCAACGTGTCCATTCCACAGGCGAGCTCCTGTCTGAGATCCAAAAGTCCCCGTCTTTAATACCTTTCCTCAACTCTAGGAGAGATTTCTAAAAACCTCCCCTCCTTCATTTTGTTATGCAGTCAAAGCTGGCAGGCCGTACCGGTCTGCGTCGAGGTAACTCCCATGAGCCGGCCAGGCTCCAGTGTTTGCTCCGAGGCAGAGCAGTACATTCCTCTCTCACGCTTGTGAACGGTATCAAATACACATCCCACGTTTCATGTTCTGCTCTGTGCTGGGAAGTGCTGTGAAGAATGGAAACCTTCCCACCCTGTAGCTGCAAGAAACATTTCAAAATGAAGTTGTGCACGTGAAATGGAGTCAATGGTCACCATTGTACTAATTGTATTACAGCATGGTACTCCTTAATTGATCCTGAAAGTCGGAATTTCACAGTCATTGACAAGGTTCATGTCGAAAGACTCATCATTTCAGACTCTGAAGCTGACCACTAAAGCCGAAAGCATATCTCCAGTAGGCAGTAAATATTTTGACAACAGAATTTCAAGGAGAGATGACTTTCAGCCCAAGGGTTAGGTTTGAATTGAAAACTCCTAATTCACATAAGCTTATCATTGGTGCATTTGCTGCTTGGATCGTTCGCACGCACACTACATGTATAGTCCATTGAAGAACCGCTCACAGCTTTTCATAGAAATTCTTTTCATACCACCACGTCAGTTGTATTTCCTGAAAGCTGTGCCAGATTTCTGTATCCATCAGTCATTTCTATTGTCTACCTGTTATATTCGGTAAATAAAGATGAAAGACTCCTCGTAGTAGAGTTCAAGTAGTATCTTTATTCTTGGGATTAGAAGGTCAGGTACAGCATTCAAGTAGAAATGTAATCTGGTAAGAAACCCCACCGGGAGCAGGTACCTTCCTGCTCAGCCTCCAGATAACTGACAAATATCATTGAACATCAACAGGTGGAACTGTATGACATCACAGAGACATGACATAGACAAGTAGAGACTGACACAAAGGAAGGACAAGGTAATAGGAAAGCAGAATACAACACCCCTCCCCTTAACCGAAAAAGATGTAAAGACGAGAGCACAAAGAGAAGGAGAAAAAGTACGACAGAACATAAAACAAACACATGCATACACGCCCACTACACAACGTTAGAGAGAAAAAGGGCGAATATACAAAATGGGTGTGGGTACAAAAATCGTACCAACACAATCAATACCCAGATGTGAAATAGAGCCTACAGCACATACGAATGTAACACATCTCCCCCCTTGATAGAAATAAGAGACGTGCGGAAACGACGGAAAGAAGAAAAGTAGATGATAGAACATACAGCACATACGAAGTAAACCCTCTTCGCAAAGTAAGTGGAAGAGGATAAAACATCAAATGGTGAAAGTACAAAAGGCAGTACCGTCACCGGAAAATGATGTAAATGGAAAAAAAGGTAAATTTGGTAAAGGCCAACACATAACAAAATCCACAAGAATGGAAGTGGATGGATTCATCATAAGCAACAAATGAAATATGAACTCCTCCAAAAATATCAGAGCACCTACGTGGTTCATATCAACAAAATTGAGCCCCTGTGGCTCCTCACAGCAAGTATTTGAACTCCTCTAAAACAGAGCACCATAAAGTGGTTCATCTGGTATGACAATAAAACTGAGCCCTTACGGCTCCTCACAGCATGGCACATGAACTCCTCTAACATAATAGAGCACTTATAGGTGGTTCACATGAAACAAGAACTAACAACTGAGCATCACTAAAGCTCAACAATAATAAGCAAGAAAAGAATGGAGCACTTAAGGCTCCTCACTGTAAGCATGTGAAAAACTGAAACTGAACTCCTCTAACTAATTAGAGCATTTGCATGGTTCAACAATATTAAGCATGAATAAAACTGAGCATGAATTGAACTGAGCACACTGCGGCTCTTTATCATTAAACCTGAAAAGAATGGAGCGCCTCAAAATGAGCACCGAAGTGGCTCCGCAAAAGTACACATCAAATAAGTCCAAGAACTGGAAAAACTAATCTTCAAAATCAGTCATAAAAAGAATGGAGCACTTCAAGAAAGTTGAACACTAATGTGGCTCCTCATAAATACGCATTAAATAAAATAAAATACCTCAAAGCGCATTACCAACAAACCCAAATAGGAATGAACACCTCAAATAAATTGAGCACAAAGCGTGGTTCAAGCTAATATGTAGAATCTGAATGAGTACAAATATAACTCAATGCACCAGAAAGATAACGAATATTTTCTCAATATAATTCAGCTCATAAATTTAAATTGAGCTCATAAAATGCAGGTAACTAAAGTCAAAGAATGACAAGCCTGTAATTGTAGCGTAAACAGCACAGCACTGTAAAAATATCATCAACAGTACACCCAGCAACATAGCTGATATGCGAAACAGATCACATTACAATATCTTTAACATAGCAGACTAAAACAAAAAAAGTAGTCACCGTAGTCTATGGAGGAAACTTCTGGCATGATGATCGGCACATGAGGAGACTCCAAAAGGACGTTGTGCTTTCTAAGTTCTGCCGTTTGCTCTTTCATATAAAGCGTGACTTTCACGAAATCAGAGAAACAGTACCTTCAGTGAAGATTCTTCAATCAGCTTTATCAACACGAACACGCACCGAACCTTGAAGAATACTGCGTGGTTGGCAAAGTGTAATCAATATACTCCGTGACATACTTCTCTGGATGGTAGACAGGAACTACCAACCACAGAATACGTGGCGGCACGTATTCTGACGCTGAGCCGGGTGGCTCGCAGCGCGCCAGAACTGCAAAGCGTCAATAAGCAGCACAGAATGAACTTCACGCGTCCAAGGAAGTCCCACAGCGTCATAGAGGCACAGCCCAAGAATGCAAACACTACCTACACATAGCTGCCAAGGTTTCAGATTGCCATGTGTGACATTTTAAAAATGTGAGTGAAATTATGAGTGACATTTCAACGACTATGTGTGACACTTTCTCGCAAGCAAAAATCATGCAATGAAGACGAGGGAAACTTCTAAATATCAGAAATTACAGCCATTTGAGCAACTAAAACTAAAAACTAAATCAGGACTCAGGCTCACTGACTCCGGAAGGATGATCAGACAGAGCAGCCCTGCAGATCGATGCTATTTGTGTGAAATTATTTTTCTCAGATCATGATGACTCATGTAGTTAGTAATAGGTGCTACGGGCAAGTGGGTGTGAATACCTGACCGACGCAGTGCTTTGTAGGACTAAGGGGAAGGGTGGGCTGTAATAATGCAAAGGGTTCCTCAGTTGTTCTTACCTCTCTGCGTAGGTGCTGTCTCGCCTTCTGGCTGGCCTACCCTTATTATTTCTTTTTTCCTCAGAACTACTTGTTCCTACATTCACAGCCTTTCTGCCTCGCGTGACCCCTATCCCTTGTCCCCTAGTTGTTTATTGTGCCATCTCCTGCTCTGTGTTTGTTCCCTTTCACCATGGCTCCCACCTGATCATGCAGGGTCCCGCTGAAGGCGCGAGTCAGTGACCCCTGGACTATATGGTAATGGGTTGTCCCTGCAGGAGAGGTGGACTGCGGGTGTTGATTGAAAGCGAACCCCTCCAGGGCTTTTTATTATTATTATTATTTTTTTTAATAAACGCATGTCACGGGAGGCAAGCGGCTACAGTTAACAGCTCTTGCTGATATGACTGACAACTGGCCAATGTCATATGTGACACAGACAGCCTTAGCCAGTCCTAGTTTTCAGGCAACAATACTGCATGCTGGCAGTTTCAAAACCCAAACCTTCGATGGAAATATCCAAATGGAAGGCCGAGAATGGAAAGTGATGTTGCTTAGAAATCTTACTCTTTAATACAACATCACTTGCTTCCGGTTTCAAACTGTAGACAAACGTGCTGTTTGAGGTTTTATTTTGTACCATCTGTGACTGTACACAGCCTTGCTAAATATAGATTTTGCTACCCGCATCTGAGTGCTACCTCAACCACAGGGTTACTTTCCATTTAGTTGCCACTTTTATCTTGCTACTACCTACCAATACACGTGCTAACCTGTATAGTGTCACCCCGACACTTACTTGTAGAGTTCAGACTAATGCGGTCCGTGACTGCACTGTGCTGCTGCATGAATCGACGATGCACTCTGCAGCCAGCTGCCTGTTCTTCTTCATCCAGGCTGCTGACCACTCTCGTCCCGGCCCCCGGCGCCGCTGGCCAGCCTGAGCCGCAGTAGTGCTTTTGCGCCGCTGGCCGCCCGCCGCGATGCGATCGATCATGCCTCTTGCGTGGCGGGCGGCCATCATTGAGAGCAGAGACTCGAGTCTCATCGACTGACTCAGATTGAGTCCCCCGCCACTTCTGCCTACGTCCTCTTCCTCCGGACGTGACGGCACTCTACCGGCACATCCGGATTTAATCCCGGCCCCCATGGTGTGCCACACAGTGACTGACAGCAGTATCATCGACTGCTGAGAGGGCAGCCCCTCTCCCCCCCCCTAATTGGCAGCAGTGAGTGAGCCGCAGCCAGAATAATTGCCGCATTGTTGCCAGGCGACACAGGCTGGGCAGATTTGATACATTGTAGCACTCTCAGCCACTCCAGAGCTGAGAGCAGATGGATTTAACTATTTAGGAACTCAGCCCAGCAACGCAGCAGTGAGCACGTCTCTCGGGAGCAGCAGAGCCGGTGCACAGGCGCCGCTGGTGGCGCGCGCTGGCAGGTGGCAAAATGCGTGACAATGCATTTCAGTGCGGTGATGCGGAACACCGCACTGAAATGCGTGAGCGTCACACCTGATACGTGATACTTGGCAGGACTGCCTACATTCCTTGTCCAGAACTACTGTGGCACATTCATTACATACTCTTGATAGGAGTTTCGAGGTGGATTAGAACTCCATTTTATGGTATTCAGGGAACCATCGAGTGACTGTTCTCATGGCTGCTATGTGAATAACTGTTTTCAAAGCAGCCTGGTGGTGATATCTGAATGCTTTGGCTATGAAATGCTGTGTGGAGTCCATTACCCGCACTGATTTTTAAATTATGCTGAGTTAAGGATATTTATACAGTCTTTCCTGTGCCTGAGGTTATTTTTAAGTGACTGTTCAGGGTTGAGCCCCCAATCCCAAGCTGTCTCTCTACCGTGAGAAGTAAATGGACCGGGCAGCAGAGGCCACTTGTCTGGCCCCTTTGGGATGATCCTTCACATCCTGCATGTTAGTAGAACCACACAGCGCTGAAGGCGGTAATGCAGGTACCCTCATGATAATATGCGGGTGCACACTAGTTGTCTCTTGCCCGCTTCTTGTTTGTGACGTGTGAAGCCTTTGTTTGGGTGCTCCGGGCAGTCAGAGACTACTGGCTGTTACTTGTAACAAACAATAACAATTAGCAATGGCTTCCTGCGGCCACAGTCCTGCTGCCCTCCAGGTAGTGGTTAACTTGAGGACTCCCTTTTAGCGTTTGATTCTGAGTAGTTCGATCCAGCAGTCGATGCTTACTCCAGGAGGTGGTGTGTGGGATACCAATCTGAAAGAGACACGTTAGTGACAGATTCCTTACCTTAGAATATCCCCAGGCGTCAGGCTGGATCCGGAAAGTTTTTGCGTAGCAGTACCCTTGCGCGTCGGTAGGCGGCGTCGTGCGGCTCCGCGTCCGTCGTCGGCGTCGTGATCGCCGGGATGACGTCGCGGGCAGTACTTAGGCGCCGCCCCTGCGCGCTGACGTCAGTTCTTCTTTTTCCGCGCCATAAGCGCAGATCCGGGAAGAGCAGTGCCCTGGTCATATTTTGACCAAACTTTTTGGTGAATTTTTCACTGTTTTTCTTCAATCGACTTCAAGGTGTCGTAGGGATGCCCGGGTTTAAACGTTGCGGCGCCTGTGCTCGGATGATGTCCATCACAGACCCGCATTGGGAGTGTCTCTTCTGCCTCGGCCGAGGCCACGACACGGAGTCTTGTTCCGACTGCCGGGCCCTCAACCCGAAAGCTTTGCGAGAGCGGTCTCGAAAGCTCCTCGAGGCCCGGCATTCGGCTCCGCGGAAGCCCCGGTCACGTGAGAGGTCCAAGGGTCGATCGCGGAGTCCACACTGGTCGTCGGCATCGAAGTCTTCTTCGTCCGGTAAGTCCAAACACAAAAAGTCCAAAAAGCATCGTCGCTCTAGGACTTCGCCTCGCCGGTCTGGCGACTCGGCTGAGGCCCCTCCCGGCACCGTCCCCGCCCCCGCGGCCCGGACATGCCTGTGGAGTCGCCCCGCAATACCCATCCTTCCCGGGTTCGGGGGCGGATCCGGCCCAAGTACAGGAATTCCTGTCGGCCATGGCCCGCCTCTTCGGGCCTCAAGGTCCCTCCGGTGCGCCTTCGGGCCCCGCGGGCCACTGATGGGGTTGCTCCGGCGTCGCCGACGGCTCCGGCCCCGGCGTCGCCCGTGCCTCCAGCCTCGATCCCGGCTCCGGCCCCGGCCTCGATCCCGGCTCCACAACCCCCATCGACGCCGGTCGACCTAACGACACCTCCGCCGGCGCCGATGTCTCCGGTGCCGTTCTCGACGCCGCCTGGCACTCCGGGCGGCGTCGTCCCCCAGTTCCTTCCGGCTCCAGACATGGACCCGGACCGACGTCGCTCGACGCCGGTTCCGGCGCCGATGAGACCTTGGGTCCCAAATGTCCCTCCTCCCCCTTATTTTGAACCAGAGGAGGACCAGGAGGACTGGGAGGGGTCTGATGACCCTCTGGCACAACAGTGTCAGTACGATGAGGACTGGACAGAGGGTCTAGGGGATGCCAGTAGTCTAGATACTTCCCCTGACACTGGCATGCTGTCTCCTCCCATGGCTACGGAGGAGGGAGCCAATTTTGCAACGGTGTTGCGTCGGGCGGCTGGAGCCTTACATCTCCAACTCCCTACTGTGGCGGTCAAGACTAATCTCTTGACAGAGGTGCTTCAGCCGGCAGCCTCCTCTACGGAGACTGTGCTGCCGTTTAACGACGCCCTCACTGAAGTTCTTTTGGGCGCCTGGTCCAAGCCCAACACAGGGGCTCCTGTGGATGGGAACGTGTCCCGACGCCATTGCCCAGCTCCGGGCGACCCCCTGTTTCTCTCTGTCCACCCCACCCCTGAGAGCTTGGTTGTCCAAGCCTCCGCTTCCCAAACCGCCTTCCCTACCGCCCCTCCGGATAGGGAATCCAAACGCCTGGATCAATTTGGGAAGAAGGGTTTTTCTTCCTCCAGTGCTGGCTTGCGGTCCATCAACACCGCTTGCCTTTTGGGCCGATATACCCACTCCTTGTGGGATTCGGTGGCGAATGTTTTGCCCCAGTGTTCTGAGGAGGTCCAGACACTGCTTTCCCGTGCCATTGCGGAAGGAAGGGATGCGGCCAAATACACAATACGATGTGGCCTTGATACCGCCGACTCGCTGGCCAGGTCTATTGCAACGACGGTGGCGCTACGACGCCACGCCTGGCTGAGAACCACTGGTTTTCAGGGGATGTCCAGAATACTCTCATGGACATGCCCTTTGATGGAGTCGGTCTTTTGGGTCCAAAGCAGACCATGCGTTGGAGCGCTTTAAGGACTCACGGGCTACTGCAAAGTCCCTGGGCCTTTCTGCTACACGCCCTCCGCTGACTTCTGCTTTTTGCCCCTATCGTGGCCACGGTAGGGGCGCCCTTCACGTCAGCAGCCCAGCCACCGGCCCGCGCAGCAGGCGTCTTCGCGTGGCCGAGGACGTGGATTCCGCCGTGGCGGATCGGGCAACCAGCGTGCGGGTCAGGCCACCACCTCCAACCCGTCCGCGGCCTCCAAACCCTCCTAGTCCCTCCTTTCAGGTGCACAGCACGCCAGTAGGGGGCAGGGTCCGCCATCACCTTCCCCACTGGCGTACCATCACCTCGGACAGGTGGGTCTTGGACATTGTCCGAAGGGGCTACTCCCTCCCCTTCGAGTCCACCCCCCAGCCATGCCACCTCAATTCCACCGCATGTCAGGGGATCACTTGGTACTTCTGCAGAAGGAAGTCACGGCCCTCTTGGCCAAGAGGGCCATCGAGCATGTTCCGACCCCAGAAGTAGGGCGTGGTTGCTACTCCCACTACTTCCTGGTGCCCAAAAAGGACAAGGAGGACATGCGTCCTATCTTGGACCTCCGGAACGTCAATCGCTTCCTCCGGAAGGAGAAGTTCAAGATGCTCACCCTAGCTCAGGTCTTGACTGCCCTCGACCCTGGAGACTGGTTGGTAGCGTTGGACTTGCAGGACGCATATTTCCACATCCCCGTCCTGCCGGCCCACCGGCGTTACCTTCGGTTCACGGTAGGCCCCGAGCATTTTCAGTTCACCGTGCTCCCCTTTGGCCTTACCAGTGCCCCTCGGGTGTTCACGAAAGTGATGGCGGTGGTCGCAGCTCATCTGCGCCGGGCAGGGGTTTCAGTCTTCCCCTACCTCGACGACTGGCTGGGGAAGGCGGGCTCGTCCCAGGCAGTCGTCTCCCACCTCCAGACTACGGCCGAACTCCTGCACTCGCTGGGGTTCTCCATCAATGTGCCGAAGTCGCATCTGATTCCTTCTCCACAGCTCCTTTTCATCGGGGCAGTTCTGGACACGACGCAGTTTTGGGCCTATCCTCCCGAACGGCGAGTCCGGGATATTCAGGCTATGATTCCGATCTTTCAGCCTTTATCCTGGGTTTCGGTACGGATGACCCTGAGGCTGCTGGGCCTCATGGCCTCCTGCATCCTGCTGGTCAATCATGCCAGGTGGCATATGCGGGCTCTGCAGTGGGACCTGAAGTTCCAGTGGGCGCAGCACCAGGGCTACCTGTCCGATCACGTCCAGATCTCGGAGGGAACTGCAAAACAGTTGCAGTGGTGGCTCTCGAACCGACAATGGGTCATGGGCAGATCCCTCTCCCTTCCCCAGCCAGAGCATACAGTTGTGACGGACGCGTCCCTTCTGGGATGGGGCGGTCACATGGGAGAGGCGGAGATCAGAGGCCTCTGGTCTCCGGCGGAGTCCCGGCTCCATATCAACCTTCTGGAGCTCCGGGCGATCCGACTTGCACTCAAGGCATTCCTTCCCTCTGTCAAAGGGAAGGTAGTGCAGGTGTTCACAGACAACACCACCGCCATGTGGTACTGCAACAAACAGGGCGGGGTGGGGTCTTGGACCCTTTGTCAGGAGGCTCTGCGCCTCTGGACATGGCTGGAACATCAGGGCATGTTCCTGATGGTTCAACACCTGGCAGGTTCCCTGAACGCCAGGGCGGACGAACTCAGCCGCAGGTGCATGATGGATCACGAATGGCGTCTTCACTCGGAAGTGGCGCAAGGACTCTTTCTACAGTGGGGAGAGCCTTGGTTAGATCTATTCGCCACCGAAGAGAACGCGCAATGTCATCAGTTCTGCGCGTTGGAATTTCCAAGGCGGCACTCGCTCGGCGACGCTTTTCGTCGCGAGTGGAGTTGCGGTCTGTTGTACGCCTTTCTGCCTATACCACTTCTACCCAGAGTGTTGAAGAAGATTCGGCACGACCGGGCCCAAGTCATTCTTGTGGCTCCGGACTGGGCTCGAAGAGTTTGGTATCCCGAGCTACTCACTATGAGCGTAGATCCCCCGATCCGTCTGCCTCTTCGGGAGGATCTTCTGTCGCAACAGCAGGGGACGGTCCTCCACCCGAACCTGTCCAGTCTACACCTGCTTGCGTGGAGATTGAGCGGCGGCAGTTGATTCCTTTCGACTTGCCTCCCGAATTTGTGATGTGATTCTGGCAGCCAGGCGTCCCTCCACTAAGGTGGTATACGCCTGCAGGTGGAACAAATTTGTGGCATGGTGCACAGCAAAGGCTGTGAATCCCCTTTCTGCCCCTCTTTCTGAGGTCCTTCTGTTCCTTCTCTCTCTGGCCCAACAGGGTTCTGCCCTGGGTACCATCAAGGGTTATCTTTGTGCTATCTCGGCCTTCCTCAGGCTCCCTGATCAGCCCTCCTTTTCAAGTCCCCTGTTGTTAACAGGTTCTTAAAAGGCATTACTCACCTCTTCCCTCCTGTTCCGTTTGTGATGCCTCAGTGGGACTTGAACTTGGTTCTTACCTTTTTAATGTGCGTTCCCTTTGAGCCTCTACATAACTGTCCTCTTCGTCTTCTGACTCTGAAGACAGCCTTTCTGGTGGCCATCACCTCCGCTCGGCGGGTGAGTGAGCTCCAGGCTCTATCTTGCAAACCTCCCTTTCTGTCTGTTCATCCAGACAAGGTTGTTCTTCGGACGCGTCCGTCCTTCTTGCCAAAGGTGGTTACTGCTTTCCACATTGGGCAGACCATCACTTTGCCCACCTTCTTTCCGCCTCCGCATCCTTCCAGAGAGGAAGAGAGGCTCCACCGTCTGGACCCAAAACGTGCGCTCTCCTTCTATATTGACCGCACAAAACACTTCCGGGTGGATGACCAGCTCTTTGTTGGCTACGTGGGCGCCAAAAAGGTCGGGCGGTGCACAAGAGGACCATCTCCCGCTGGGTTACCTTGTGCATCAAGACCTGCTATTCTTTGGCTAAGAAGGAGCCTCATGTTGGGCTGCGTGCCCATTCCACCAGGGCAACGGCTGCTACCACGGCCTTGGGCCGCGGTGTTCCGCTGCCGGTTATCTGTCAGGCAGCTACGTGGGCCTCGCTGCACACGTTTACAAAGCATTACTGCCTTGACAGTCAGGTCCGGAGGGACGGCTTCTTTGGCCGTTCTGTCCTCCAGGACTTCCTTGTCTGATCTTTGTTCGCAGACCCACCACCGGGGTTGGTATTGCTGGGGTATCTATTCTAAGGTAAGGAATCTGTCACTAACGTGTCTCTTTCAGATGCACAAGTTACTAACTTGTGTAACGATATATCTGTAAGAGACAGTAGTTAGTGACAGATTCCTTACCGCCCGACCCATCCTCCCCGTTCTGCGAACTGATTTCTAGGGTTAAGGACATCCCTTTCAGGGCCCTAGTATTTTTCAGACACCTGTGTCAGCTTCTTGCATGGCTCTGCGTTCCTGGCGCGGAAAGTCGTGTACAGAACTGACGTCAGCGCGCAGGGGCGGCGCCTAAGTACTGCCCGCGACGTCATCCCGGCGATCACGACGCCGACGACGGACGCGGAGCCGCACGACGCCGCCTACCGACGCGCAAGGGTACTGCTACGCAAAAACTTTCCGGATCCAGCCTGACGCCTGGGGATATTCTAAGGTAAGGAATCTGTCACTAACTACTGTCTCTTACAGATATATCGTTACACAAGTTAGTAACTTGTGCTTCAATACTATGCAATAGAGCACACAGGTGGCACTCCTGCAGTTGAGGCTCACCCCAGGAGCTGGTGTGTAGTGTGACATCAGATACTCTGCAGCAGTGTACACCGTGGGGGGGGGGATCCAGCAGTGGAGGCTCACTCCAGGAGGTGGTGTGTAGTGTGACATCAGATACTCTGCAGCAGTGTACTCCGTGGGGGGGATCCAGCAGTGGAGGCTCACTCCAGGAGGTGGTGTGTGGGATACCATTCAATACTATGCAATAGAGCACACAGGTGGCACTCCTGCAGTTGAGGCTTACCCCAGGAGCTGGTGTGTAGTGTGACATCAGATACTCTGCAGCAGTGTACACCGTGGGGGGGGGATCCAGCAGTGGAGGCTCACTCCAGGAGGTGGTGTGCAGTGTGACATCAGATACTCTGCAGCAGTGTACACCGTGGGGGGGGGATCCAGCAGTGGAGGCTCACTCCAGGAGGTGGTGTGCAGTGTGACATCAGATACTCTGCAGCAGTGTACACCGTGGGGGGGGATCCAGCAGTGGAGGCTCACTCCAGGAGGTGGTGTGCAGTTAGATACTTGGCAATAGTGTGCACAGGCGATAACACGCCGGGCCTGATTTAGATCTTGGGTGACGGATATCCCGTCCGCTGAAATATAAATCCCATTATATCCTATGGGTTTTATATTTCGGTGGACGAGATATCCGTCACCGTTGTGACGGAGTAACCAGTCCGCCAAAATCTAAATCAGCCTCTTAATTTGAATGTCCTGTCAGCAATTTATTCAATAAAATAAAAATGCTTTAGTATAGGTAAGGAAGATGTTCCTCATGTTAAATAGAGATAAACATAAAACCAGAAGTGCTTAGCACCTACTGTGCAAGGGAATCAACCTGAAACAGTTTGATAGAAACTTGGCACTAGATGCCATATTTTAGTTCAACAGAGGGCCCTATGGTCAGTTTTATCTCGTGAGAAGTGCTCCACTCTGGGAAGTGTACAGGTATTTGGGTCTCTGATCTCGGCCGGTGACTCGGAGTGGGATGACCAGATCAACTACTAAAATCTGTTGGTCATGGTATGCACAGGTTGTATTTCGGTTTCTTGTACTGGAATTTGTGTGATGCGCCCAATAGGATGCACAAAAACCCACCACCCAAAGAAAAGTAGAATCCACCCTCTTGGGAACTATACTGTTGGTATCAGACATGTGGGAAGGGGGCCTCCTGAGGGCCAGGGGGCACCGTCTCTGTAGTCCATGTGCAGTACACATTAGCTATTTGGGCCCTCATTACGAGTGGCCAGTATAGAACTCACTACTTCTCTGCCCTGGAGTTACCATTACTGGGGGTCTCAGTAGTTTTTGGGGGCAGACTGGTGGAGCAGCCATAAAAAAAGGGGACTACGTCACATGCCATTATGAGTGGCCCATTAAAAGGGCCATTATTTCTCTACCCTGGAATGACCATTACCAGGGGTCTCAGTGGATAATGTAATTATCGAAGGGGGCAGAATATATCTTCCCATTGGCCGGGGCACGGTCAGGCAGGTGGCCTCCATTATGAGAGAAGGCAGCATAGATCCCAGCGCGGGCAGCTTGTGTCCTGGTCATGGAACCCTCCTCGACTGTGCCAGGGGAACGGCAGCCGGGCTCTCTTCATCTGCCTGGAACCCAGCCCCAATATGGCACCACAGTAAAACCGGAGTGACTCCAGTGGGTGAAAAACAGAGAGACTACCAAGAACAGGCAGGGCAGCCAAGGAGAGTTCTAACTCAGCCTCAGTGATGCAACTCTGCCCTTTTTAGGAGCCTTGCATGTGTGATTCTGGTCTTCAAATGAACATATTGATCATTAACTGTGAAAGAGTTAAGCAGCACTAGACTATCCTAATCTTGTTTTTGCATCCTCATCTCTTAGGCCACGTCCGAAAACAGCTACACGAAAGAGAAAATTCGCATCGTGGAGGGCATCTGCCTGCTGTCGGATGGCGACTCGGAGTGGGATGACCTGAAGCAGATCAAGCCATCACGAGGCAGCATCCTGCGTGACCATGTGTGCATTAAGACGGACACTGTGTCCATCCAAGCTAGCACAGGCTCCCTGGACAACACCGAGACAGAGCAACTGCTGCAAGAGGAGCAGTCTGAGAGCAGCAGCGTCAGCCTGGTCCCAACGCCTGACCGGCGCAGCTCCCTGCCCGACACTGGCTGGAACCAGCAGGAGCCCAGGCCAGCCACAGAGAGCGAGGTCTGAGCACCCCTACCTGCCACAAACTGTCGGAGATGACCAAACTGGACCTTGGTATCCGAACTCTCCAAGCAAGGCATCGGGCTGCATTCCAGAGAGGGGGAGGTGACTGTCCCAGCACAAACTCACTCTGATTTGGTGTGGACGAGATGCTTCACAAATGCTCTTTCTGGTTCAGGACTCCTGCTGAAAACTGGATGTTGTTGCAAATTCATGTCGCTCTCCCACAGCATACCATTATTTATCATGCCACTTTCTTGGCCTGGCCTGGAGTGGACCTGTCCACTATGCTCAATCTTGGGTGGTTCACAAGCTCTTGCAGGCTTTAAGGATGTTCTGGCATTGCTTCCAGGGACGCTAGTCAGATCTGGACGTTAGGGCAGCCACAGTTTGCACCAAACTGCAGGGCTCAATTTTCATTAGACTGATTCCGTGTTCAAGAAAAATGAAATTAAAAACTAATCGTAACCATGGACAGGGGGTTAAAGCTACTGGGGAAGCGAGGAAGAGCAGTAAGGCTGGGAGCATTAGTGGGGTTCTGCCTTTGCTAGAATTCCACCAGGTTATTTCAGTGCACTCAGTCTGTATAGACACATTGCTTGGGGTGTTCCTGTGTACCTCATTCGACCTGTGAACAGTAACGGGATTGGGTGGTAAGTGATGTTGGCAGTGGTCCATTTAAGTCTCAGACTGACCTGGCTCTGATCGATGGTGTAGGGAGGCCCGGTCAGGTTCAGCCTTCGATAGTTCTGGCGCTGGGTCCACTTGGGCATGTGGTTACTGGCACTGGGTCATTGAAACCATCCTGAGACGAGGTCAGAACAAGATTTGTGGGGTATAGAATGATCATTTCGCTAAGGCAAGCTGGTCTTGGAGTGTCAGATGCTGGGATAGATTAGCTTCATTAATGACATTCCTGGCGCTGGGCCAGGTTGGACTTTTAACATTCCTGGCACTGCATCAGGTTGAGATAGTCATAGTCCAGCTACTAGATTCTATTAATCTTCGGAAGAGGTAGTGGTTCCTGTGCCCGAGACTGTGCTTCTCCATCCCACAGCACCTGCATCTGCTCTTGGGGATGTCTGCCTTTCATCCTTTGATCCTGGGTCAGCGGAGAGTTAGTGGGGCAGAGTAACATTCCTCAACCGGCTCGAAAGGAAGCTGCTGTCTCCGAATGCTTTGCTAATGGTGGCGGTGAGCACTTGTGTGCCAATGTTGGACTGGACAGTAGCTGATGTGCAAGAGGGAACAACATAGGCACACTTCTGTTTAAGGAAAACATCACTATTTTAAGACATGCCATCAAGTCCTCCCCAGGTTGCATGCAGGAGCAGAAGCAAAGTGTTGTAATAGCAGTGTGCCTGGATGCAGCTTGGAGGAGAGTCACCTGCAGGCGGAGCCCTCACTCTCCATCAAAATGCTCCTAAGTCTTCTACACACCCTTATTATGGACATTGGAACTTTCAGGTCAGGACACTGCTCGTGGGTAATTGCTATGTTGCAAGTGTTCATGGAGTGCTTTCTCGGCTGGTAAGCCGAGGCCCACATGGGAGCTGATGGATGGGGAATTCTAATTTTGTACTAAGTCTAAAAGATTTGCGAGCCCGTTTTGAGTTTATTTGTAATATTTTAACAATATCCCCCTGTGGGAGATCTCGGGGTTTTTATTTAACCACTATGTTCAGTGTTTTAGGGATCTGATAACTTAATATAAAGTTTGCTTTTCTTAAACGTTGTCTGTTTTCTGTCTTGGAGAAAAGCATAAGTTCTGCAGCAGTGAGAGAACAGATCATATAGTGGGGAGAGAGGGTTCTGGACTCCATAGGACAGTCTCATTGCGCAGTAAATACTGCCTGGATGTGCACAGTCTACAAGAAGCGATACGCCTTACACTACTGGGAGCTTCTAATGGATACTTCCTACTGCAGATACCTCATCTTTTGAATGCCCCCAGGTGCTAGACTGCATCAAAGCATTTTTTGTTTGAGGCATGTGTGCTGTAGATACACATGCTTTGCACACTTCTGCCATCTAGTGTTGGGTCCGGATGTTTGCAAGTTGTTTTTCTTCGAAGAAGTCTTTTCCAGTCACGAGGTAAGGTGACTCCTCCTTTCTGTGATAGTGCGCATGGGCTTCGACTCCATTATTGGATTGTTTTCTTTCTGCCATCGGGTTTGAACGTGGTTTGCTGCGCTCCGGTTCAAGACCGCTCGTCGGGATCCCTTCGGTTCGCAACCCACTGTACTCTAGTCAGTATTGTTTCGAACGCGTTTTCCCATCCTCCGCCTGTCGAAAATCAGAGCACCTTGACTGTTGGATTGACAAAACTCCAATCGTGGCTTTTGGGCCTAGCCTGTTTCTTTCACTTCCACTCAAGAGGCCAACATCGAGTAAAAATCTACTGATGGAACGGACTCCATTCCAATTCTGCCTTCGGAGCCACTCCAAATATCCGTGCACTGACCTTCATAAAGTCTATAACTTGTGACCGTCTCCAGGGCACAAGGAAGAAGACTGCTATGCCTGTCACTCAGTTCACTCGAAAAAGACCCTCTGAGACTGCCGGACTCAATGGAAAGAAATTTAGCGACAAAACAACGAAGAGACTCCCGATATCTTCAGAGAAGATATCGAACAAGAAGAAATGGAAGCATCCGCAGCGGAGGAGGAAGAGGCCATCTCTGTCCAATATTCAGATTTCAAGCTGGAGATAGAACTGGAGTCCCAGGACGTTCCATCTGGTCAAGGTGCCGTGAGTACCAAAGCCCCTTCACCCACAAAACCCGCTTCAATCAAACATAAGGCAGAGTCTGAGTGCCTACCACTGCCATCCGACCATGGTAGGCACTGAGACTCTGCTTCGAACTGCCGCCCTCCTGCTCGGCACCGAAAGTGCACATCAAGCCTTCCGGCTCGGCCTAGAGTAGCGATATGGCACTCTAAAGAGAGTTCAGTACCTAAAGCTTCGGTTCCGAAAGACAAATTCAGCTCAGTACCTGAAAATTTCAGCACCAAACAGAAAGATGCCCTTCAAAAGCCTCGAGCCAATTCTAGAAACCATGCAACAAAAGTTGGATCCAAAACAGAAAAAACTGTATATAAATCCAGACACTGGACATATTACAGCAAAACCAGTGATACCATCCTCCAAAAGAAAGCTAGACACTGGATATAAAATCCCTCTTAAAAAGAAGGACATGGCTACTAGCCCTCTTCACCCTATTTCTCCTACTCCTCCACCCTTTTCACAAGTACATATTATACCACCTTCAGACCCTCTAGACATCACACCACAGGGCTCTCCGGGTACTGATCCTGATACAGGGGATGGGGATGACACTGATGGACAACCACCACCAGATCCATGGGATGATTACAATATAGAGCCTGCTACAGACACAGACCCAGATATGTACCTTGCTAAACATTCCCCTCCTGATGACAGCTCCTCATACCAGGAGTTAATTGCCAGGGCAGATACATACCATGGAGTCACTTTACACAAGGAATCTTTGGAAGATTTCTTATTTGAAAGATAATGAACCACACATAGGACAACACAGGCATTACCTATGTTAAAACGTATGATGAGGCATGCTGAGGACATTTCTAAAGATCCAGTAAGGGCTCGTATTATAACACCGAGGGTGAATAAAAAATATAAACCCCTTGCCCCACCATCTGATCCAATTTTCTATCAAGGGCCAGCTTCCTTTAGATTCTTTAGTTGTGTCCAATGCTGGTGAAAGAGCAAATTCACAAACTACAGGGGATGCACCACCTCCGGACAAAGAGTCCAAGCTAATAGATGCCTCTGGTAAAAGAGTGGCTGCACAATCAGCCAATCATTGGCGCATATCCAGTACACAAGGTCTTTAGGCTTGATACGACAGGGCCCACTGAGACGAAATGACTCCAATACCTCCCAGAGGAGCATAAGAAAAGAGGGCAGGAACTAGTGCAGGAGGGAAAACTAATTTCCAGTTCCTCTATTAGGTGTGTGTTAGACGCTGCTGATACTGCAGCCAGAGGAGTCAACACCAGTATTCTCCTCAGAAGACACGCATGGCTGTGAATCTCTGGGTTCAAACCAGAGGGACAACAAACAATACTTAATGCTCCCTTCGACAAGGAACATCTTTTTGCCCCTCAAGTGGACAAAGCACTTGAAAAAAATGAAAAAAGACACTGAAGTGGCATAATCCATGGTAGCACTTCAGTCACCCTCTAACAGAGGCTCCTTTCGCTGCTCATTTTATAGGGGAGGCTCAAAAAGTACCTCCACAGAAGCCAACGCATCTTCCTATAAACCTCAAACTCAATCCTCCCCTCTAGAGAATTCTACAAGGGTGGTTACAGAGGAATCCATTTTAAAGGAAGAGGTAGAGGTTCACCAAGTACCTCTCCATCGCCCAACAAGCAGTGACTTAATAACAATTCACCTCGAGCATCATACACCTGTCGGGGGAGACTGCACCAGTTTCTTCCCATTTGGCAATCAATATCATAAGGCAAATGGGTGTTGGACATTATCCAACATGGTTATTGCCTGGAACTCCCCAGCAATCCTCCCACTATTCCACCCCACGTTTTCAAACTCTCTCTAGAGCACCAACAACTGTTCAAACAAGAAGTACATGCTCTTCTAACTAAAGGAGCTATAGAACCAGTTCCAATACAACACCAAGGGTCAGGGGTTTATTCACTTTCCTTCCTAATCCCAAAAAAGGACGGTTCTCTACGACCAATATCAGATCTCAGACCTCTAAATGTATACATACTGTCAGATCACTTCCATATGGTCACACTTCAACAAGTGCTTCCCCTCTTAAAACAAAACAACTTTATGTCAACACTGGACTCAAAGGACGCGTACTTTCACATCCCTATTCACCCAGTACATCGCAAATACCTCAGATTTGTCATAGCAGGAAAACACTAGCAATTCCAAGTGCTCCCATTCGTAGTAACTACTGCACCCAGAGTATTCATTAAATGTCTAGCAGTAGTAGCAGCTCATCTAAGAAGACAACAAATTCATGTCTTCCCATATCTGGACGATTGGTCATCAAACCCAACTCACAGCCAAAGTGTTTACAACACACTCAAATTACAATAAATCTCCTTCATCAATTAGGATTCACAATCAATGTGCAAAAATCCCATTTTCAACCCACACAACTGCAGCCCTATCTGTTAGCTATCCTAAACACTCAAACAGGTTTAGCCTATCCCAATGCAGCCCAAATTCACAATTTTCAAACACTGCTATTACATTTCCAAAGCAACCAGTATCTAACAGTGAGAACTTTCATGCTACTTTTAGGGATGGTGGCGTCATGCATTGCCATGGTGCCTCATGCAAGATTACACATGCCTCCTCTACAGGAATGCTTAACAGGTCAGTGTAATCAAGCACAGGGTCAATTAATAGATCTAGTGTTGGTAGACGGCCGCACCCATCGCTCTCTGCAGCTGTAGAACACACAAATCTTATCAAAAGGGCAGCCTTTTATTGACCCTGTTCCACAGGTCGTGCTCACAGCGGACACATCCCTTACAGGATGGGGTGCCCATCTACAACATCTAACAGTTCAGGGTCTCTGGGACCCCAAACACAAGAATCTCCACATCAGCTATCTAGCGCTTGTAGCTGTTCATCTAGCGCTAAAAGCATTTCTACCTCACCTGAAAGTTGTCCTAGTCTGGACATACAATGTGACAGCTATGTACTATGTACAAAAATAGTGGGGGGGACACTCTCTGCAGTTATCACGCCTCTCTCAGGCCATTAGGCATTGGGCAATAAATCACAGAATCCAACTGCTAGCAGAACACCTTCCAGGGACGGACAATGAATTTGCCGACCTCAGCAGGATGCTTACGCTTTTCTGCCTCTCCCTCTTCTTCCATTTCTGGTTCGGAGGCTCAGACAAACATCCCTCAACCCTAGTCTAGTGGCTCCCACATGGGCTCGTCAACTTTGGTTCACCACACTTCTAGAACTCTCAGTAGTTTCACATCAGAAGCTTCACTTCACCTCAAACCTTCTTACCCACAACCATGGAGAAATCAGACTTCCAAACCCCAAGGAGCTCAACCTAGCGATTTGGCTCCTGAAGTCATAGAGTTTGGATACCTAAATCTAGCATCAGATTGCATGACAATTCTTAAAGAAGCAAGAAGGCCTACCACTAGGGCATGTTGTGCAGCAAAGTGGGAAAGGTTTGTTATATATTGTAATAACCAAACCCTTGACCCATTAGATGCTTCTATACAACAAATCATTTTGTTATCTATTGCATTTACAAAGTACAGCGCTTGCCTACACCTTGCAGCGGTAGCTGCATGGCTTCAAAACAGACAACACTTATCTCTATTCAAAGTACCAGTCATTAAAGCCTTTATGGGAGGCCTTAAAAGAGCTAATGTAGGACAGGCAGTGCTAAAAACACTTTTTCAAACAATAGCAACGCACACTGGTTAGCCACTGCATTGGAGGGTACTGCTATGCAGTCTATGTAAAGCAACTGTATCTACAGCACACATGCCTCGAACGGATTATGTTACTTACCCTGTAAGCATCTGTTCTTGGCATGTAGAGCTGTAGATTTACATGTGCCCTCCCACCTCCCCAGGCACCTGTAGTTGTTGCAGTTCTCATTATGTACATTACATATGCATGGACATCTCTTTACTACACTCACTAACTCCATTCTCACTCTCTTGCGGGAAAACAATCTAACAATGGAGTCGATGCTCATGCGCTCTATCACCGAAAGGAGGAGTCACATTACTTCGTGACTGGGAAAGACTTCTTCGAAGAAAAACAACTTGCAAACATCCAGACCCAACACTAGATGGCAGGAGTATGCAAAGCATGTATGTCTACAGCTCTGCATGCGAAGAACAGATGGTTACTGGGTAAGTAACATAATCCTTTTTTAGGTCGAGCCTCGAGTAGCGCGCAAGCGCTGCTTAGAGGCGAAGACTTTTAGTAAGCGAGTTTGAAAACCAGTCCCAAAAACGCTCGTGCGTCGTGGCTGGCCTTTTTGGGATGGGTACGCGCGGCAAACATGTGTTTCCAATTATCGTGCCCAGACGCGGGCGCGATAATTGTAAACACATGTCTGCCGCGCGTACCCATCCAAAGGCCAGCCACGACGCACGAGCGTCTGGTCAGCTCTGCAGGCTGCCACGCTCGTTAGTCCATGATATGGGAAAGCTTGCATGGGGGCTACGGAGCTACAGCTCAAGGAGCTCAGAGTCAAAGGAAGTCTTTCATTCGAACCCAGCCCGTATGTCCACTGTCAGAGAGTATATTTTATTTTCTGCGCTGTGAGTCGCCTGCTTTCTCTTCACATCCAGACATGACTGTTCTGCAGCGTGACAAGGAGGCGCGCGCGCTCGGCAGCCGAAGTTTGATGTTCTTCCGTGGTCTGCTCAGCATTGTACCTGCTCCACGGCAGGTAGCGCACAGCGAAGGGTCCCGAGCGCCGAGTCCCGAGCCAGCCTGACTCCTGCACCCCTGGAATGGCCTGTCTGATCTTCCTTCCATGGTGACATTTTACACAAGTGAACCAGCCTTCTTGTGCTTCGCCGAGGAGTGAATAAGATACAGGAGTCCAGAAAACAATGCCACCGGCGCTCCGCTACTTTATGGCATAAGCGAGAAATGACTCCGCATGTTAGCCCTAAAATATTGCACAGGGATCACTGCAGGTCAAAAGCAAGTGCGCTGCAAGCACTCCAGCTGCGCCAGGGGTGACCAGAAAAATAAAAGTATGTTTTATGAACACTCCATTTGTCTACACCCTGAATACGATAGTGCCTTGAAAACTTCCGTCTCACAGCTAGGCCATGTCTCTTCTTATGTTCATTGATCCATGCAGATCGTATCGCGCATCCACGGTCGAACCACATCGATTTACGCATCCAAGCGAATTTCCTCATCTAGCAATTCATTCTATAACACTCAAAACCCCAGACTTCTGACTGCAAACCCAAAACACCAGGAGTCGAAGCAAATGATGAATGGCGCGCGGTATAAATAATGTGCAACATAATATGGTATTAATCTATTCTGGAAGGATGGTTTGCATCGTCCAAACCATCCTTTCATTTGCTCATCCGACTGTTCACGTTCCAGTCGTCCATCAATTCTTTCACCATCTAGCCATTCATGCATTCATTCGTTTGTTCATTCGCTCGTCTATTCACTGAAAGATCCATTCATCCACTCATTCATTCAAGCGGCTGGTAGTGTCACAGGTCCACAGTGCCCACATCTTTAAAGATGGACACGCCTGCCCTGGTTGAGGTATACAGGGTCTGGCGAATAAAATAACCCGTTTGCTGGCCATGGGTATACATTTGCACTTTACCCCATATAGTATTTGTGCAAGATGCGATAAGAGGTAATTGTTCAAAGAGGGCGTGTCCAACTTTGCAACCGACTGCTGCAAGGACGCCTGAACATCGAAGGACCCCTTCCTTCTGTACGTACTAAATGTACATAATAAAGTCGCCCAGATTCTTGTAATCCAAGCAGGCTGCTAGTAGTGCCTGGAAGACCCCACACACTGCAGTTACAGTTCATGTAACATTACAGTGGTTCATCTGGAGTCAGCTTGGATGCCCCTGGGAAGAGATGCATGCACGAGGGCTGCCGTCAGACAAAGGCAATGTCACCCCACTCACAAGTACCCCTGCATCACATGTGCTGATAGGTACTGAGAAAGGTCAGGGTGGCTGCACCACTGTGCCATGCACCTCTTGTTTGTAGTTACTTTTGATCCCTTTCGCTTAGGAATTGAATGTGTTTTGCTGAGCACTGCAAATGATAAGGCAGGTGCTATGTGGCAAGTGTGGTTAATCCATTATTACAGTGGAAAACACTGCAGTAGCATACTCTCATAATTACAGTGCCATTTGGTTATACCCCGGTCAACTGGAATTCTCTGGCAGAAGAGGACCTAATTATGTGGCAGAGTTAACAAAATTATACATCAAGAAAAGGCAAATTATGTGGCTTATTTTGCAACAGTTTTACTCCATTCTGTTGTATTTTCACCCATGTTGATACTGTTATACCAAAGGTTTCACCCTGTAAGTACCTTTTTAACATTCAAATCCAGCAATAAACTATTGAAAGGTGACCAGTTAACCTTTGGGAAGGGCCATCACTGTGCAGCAGCACATGTTGCTGCATTTTTAGTAAATTTTGATCTATTTGCGGGCGTTGGAAAAAATCAGTACCTCATTTTTAGGTCACGCTTAGACACTAATGTCTTATTGGTTATATTAATGGTAACAAAAATGCTTATAACACTTTTTATGATAACTTTTCAACATGCTGCACAGCATCCATGCTGCTCTACAACATAGCTTAAAGCCATTGGAAAAGCCAATAGCTCTGGCTAAATACTTATAAGGTCCCAAAAGCGAGACCTATTGGCTATGCCAATGCTTGTTAGCACTTGCTAGAAGTGACAACACAGAGTCTTATATAGGCACCACTCCCGCCTGCTGACATCAGTTCCTATCTTTCCACGTCCTTTAAGCAGATCCGAAGCTACACCCCCAACTTTTTTGGTGTCTTACGATTCCCAAAATTCTTTTTGAAGATTATCTGCTAGATCAATGTCTATGACCTCTCTCGGTGGCATAAAGGTTTCTGGCATGACCTAAAGTCCTGAGGGAAGTGCTTCTTGATGCATCCAAAGGTAACGCTGTATGTCGCCGTCACTAAGAAATAAGGCAGATCACGCTCAAAGCCTCAGATGAGCTGCTCTTCTATCTCAGGCCGGTTCCCACTCCAGGTCCTCGTGTTGTTGTCACCATCCTCACGTAAGTTGAAGACAAAAGCAGACCAAATGGGATTCCTCTCCTTTCTGCCACTCCCACTCTAGGGAGAAGTCATACGGTCGGTACTCGAAGGATCCGACTCCACCCCAATTGTCCAACTTAGAGCCCGTTCCTAATCTGGTTCCATATAGCCCAGAGTTTCCTGGCCTGACGTCAACCCCGCAGCGATGGTACCTATGCTCCAGGTCCTCTGGATGATTCTGGGGCACCTCTGGGCCGCATGGATCCTCCAGGACCCCAGTGGAACTTCAACCAGGAGGGCCTATCCAAGTGCTTACTTGTTTCGTTAGGTCCACGCTGGTGGCACTGACCCATACTTCAACACCTGCGCTGAAGGCCACGATGGTTCCAACCACTCTGATCCCGGATCCAGTGCTGCTGCCAATTCCAGATCTGAACCAGATGCCGGTTTTGGATGCAAAGCCATCTTCGGTCCAATCTTGACAAATGACTCATTATGAGATAAAGCAAAGCCCCTGGTCTGGAAGATTTCCAAGGCAATGCCTGTACCTTGATGCAAATACTACCAGAGGCTCGTACCTTATTTGGATTGAATTCAGACACTTCCAGGGCCTTCAAAACCTTCTGCATGATCATGGGCGCCCAATTTAGTCTCCCCTCATTGTAGCGATGATGGCTTAGGTAGAATTGCAAAATATTAGTGGCCCGAATGCTTCCCCTGAGACAGAATTAGCCTCCCCACTGTCGTAGCCCCTCCCACCACCTCTACAGTAGTGCTAGACAAACAGTTGCCCAAGGATTAGACCAAGGTGTATCTTTTCTCTGAGGTCTTGCAGACTGCCCTGCATTTTCAGAGCCCTTACTGCCTTTTAATGACGCTCTGACAGAGTCCTTGACAGTGACCCGGCCTAAACTTTGCCCAGCCATGCCAATGATTTGCCTTATAGTGATGGGCCACAAGCCTTCTTCTTGTTACCCAGCCTTTCTGACCTAGGACCTGACTCAGGAGAGCTTGGAGGTCCAGTCTGCCCACCAGCAAGCACAGCTCTAATGCCAGAGCAGGAGGGCAAAGCACATTGACCCATTTGGTAAGAAGTTTTTAGTTTGGTATTGATGTCCCCGAACGCAGGGATATGGACAGTGTGACATTTCCAGCGTTGTGAGGAATTCAGGAATATGGTCGCACAGGCAATCCATGATTGTCAGTATGCAGCCATGTACGTGTTGAGAGCTGGTCTGGACATGACCGATTACTTTCCTGGGTCATACGAAGTGCATGAGTGCAATGATCCGATGATGTTTGGCGATATGCCTTTTGATAGCACCAGGCTTTTTGAAGGAAAGGCAGACGCTGCCCTGGAGGTCTTCAAAGAAAGTCATGTTATGGCCCATTTCAAAGCTTGTCGTCAAGTTTGGACATACAGAGGTATTCCTGAGGCCTTGATTATCATTGGAAGCAACCCTCGCAGCCTGTGAAACACTCCATTTATCACCTCCCCTGGAACCACATGTTGGTTCAGCAGCAGAGACAGAATTCGAATCTTCCTCGTCCCCTGCGTCACTGCAGCTAAACAGCGGATTCCCCCTTCTCCAGCATTGGATCTTTCATAGATTCACATGCTTGAATAAGTACTTCCCCGTCGTCAGACTGGGAACCCCCAGTGACATTACCAATAGCAGCACAAGCATGCCTTAACATCAACATTCATTGCAACGTTTTCAAACTGTCCTCATTATTATAATGATCTGAACTTCAGCCAATCAGAACCCACCACACCCAGCCATTCCCCTGGTGATGCGTCAAACTGTCAGACTTTCTACCGCACGATCAGGTGTGAGGAACCCTATCGGACAGCTCTGTAACGATGCCACAGTTTTAGGTGATGACAGAGGCAGCGCTTACAAAGTCTTTACTTGAGACATGTACATCTTGTGGGGAAAAAGAAAATTTCTGTAGAGGATCCTTATACAAAATGTTTGTACTGCCTGCACCGAGAGCACAAGCCAGTAGAGGGCAGTGTCTGCCAGACAATGTCCGCTAAAATACTGAAAGATCATGAGAGGCGACCGGCACTGAACATTTAAATAAAATAAAAAATAAAGGTGGAATTGTAAAAAGAAAATCAAACTCAGGACGGGGTTCCTGAGCCCACGATGGTACATAAGTACATTATAAGGACAAACTAATAGCAAAAATGCTACACGTGTCCTCTTAAAGATTTTACACCTATTCAACTACATAGTTGTATTGTATTGCATTTATATAGCGCTTACTACCCCTGACGAGGCGTCGAAGCGCTTTTTCGGCGAGTAGCATGCTACTCCGGAACCCATAAAGGATTAGTGTTGAATTAGTATAGCGAAATATGAAAGTAATTTGAGTGGTGGATATTAGTCAGTTATTTGGATAGAGAAGGGTAGCGGCAGGATAGAAGAGGGAAAAGAGGTTTGCATTTATATAGCGCTTGGTACCCCTGATGGGGTTTTGAAGCGCTTTTTTGGCGAGTAGCAAGCTACTCCGGAACCCATAAGGATTAGTGTTGAATTAGTATTGTATTGTATTGTAATTGCATTTGTATAGCGCTTACTACCCCTGACGAGGCGTCGAAGCGCTTTTTCGGCGAGTAGCACGCTACTCCGGGACCCATAGAGGATTAGTGTTGAATTAGTATAGTGAAACATGCAAGTAAATTTTAAGTGGTGGATATGTTAGTCAGTTATTTGGATTCGGAAGGATAGCAGAAGGATAGAAGAGGAAAGAAGGTTTGTATTTATATAGCGCTTCTAACCCCTGATGGGGTGTTGAATTGCTTTTTTTGGCGAGTAGCACGCTACTCCGGAAACCCATAAAGGATTAGTGGTGAATTAGTATGGTGAAATATGAAAGTAATTTGAGTGGTGGATATTAGTCAGTTATTTGGAGTGAGAAGGATAGCGGAGGGATAGAAGGGAAAGAAAGGTTTGCATTCATATAGCGTCTGTTACCCCTGATGGGGTGTTGAAGCGCTTTGTTGGCGAGTAGCACGCTACTCTGGAACCCATAAAGGATTAGTGGTGAATTAGTATAGTGGAATATGGAATTAGAGAAGTGAACACGCTAGTCTGTTATTTTGATTGAAAAGGATAGTGGAGGGATAGAAGAGTGAAGGATTTCTTTTTTTAGGTCATAGCAGTAGGAGGAGGCTTTTGGACGAGTAAAAAGGGTTTTTGGAGGGTCAGAGGGAAGAGTTTAGAAAGGTTTGTCTTGGGCATTGGTACAGTAAAGGAGGTGTCAGAAGATACAAGGAGGGGTAGAGTAGGAGAGAGTCAAGAAAGGGTTATTTTGGGGAACATAGCAGTGGTATGGCGTTTGGGATAAATGAGAGAGTGGGTGTAGAGGATATAATGATAGATGTATAGGGTGAGATAGGGTAGTGAATTGGAAAGAGTAGTAGAAAGAAGTTTGAGATGAGTAAGAAAGTTGGGCTAGAAGATATATTGAGGGAAGTATAGGCTGAGAAATAGGGTAGCGCATTGGAAATGCTAAATTAGAAGAAAGTGATAAATATATGGATCCATAAGTACATTGAAAGTATATAGATGCATAACGGAGGTAAGTATATGCAGATTAAAGATATTGATAGAGGTAGCGGATGAGAAATAGGGTAGTGCATTGGATATGCTTTTTCAGGAGAAAAGTAATAAATATATAGATCCAAGTACATGGAAGGTGCATAGATGCATAAAGGACGTAAAAGAAGCATTAGATAAACTCTGGTTTTCAAGTGTTATTTGTATTTATTTTTTAACAACATAATTAGTCTACATGTTTATACAAAGCAATACACATATATAGGTACATATCTATAGTAAAATAAATGCTTATATACAGAGGGATATGCTGTAAAGTTCTGTTTGCGTATGGTGCTTATGTGGGGGAAAGTCTTGAGTAGTTTTCTGAAGATAAGGTGGTTGTCGGTGGATCTTATGTTGGGGGTAAAGAGTTCCATAGTTTGGCTGCTTGAACAGAGAAGGATGTGCCACCCATGGTTTTTTCTTGTATCTTAAGATTTGGAGGCGAGGTGCCCCTTTAGAGCGCTGGTTCCTTTGTTGAATGTGTTTGGTGATTTTATTCCTGATGAAGAGCGGTCCCCTTCCATGTATTGCTTTGTGGGTGATACAAAGCAGCTTGAACGTGGATCTTCTGGCAACCGGTAACCAATGCAGGGCTTTCAAGGCGGGTGAGATGTGGTCTTGCGGTTTGATATGCAAGAGTAGTCTGGCAGCCGAGTTCTGAATCCATTGTAGTCTTTTCATGGTTGTTAAAGGTGATCCGTGGTAGAGGCTATTGGCGTAATCGAGTTTGGACAGAACAAGGGAGATGGTAGCTTGAACCTTGTGTGGAAATCCCAAATGGGGGAAAATTTGTCACAGCGTTTTTATAGTGACAAAGCTTGATCTTGCTAGTTTGACCACTTGGGCATTCATCGATAGCTTGGAGTCCATGGTCATTCCGAGGTTTCTTACTTCCTTCGATACTTTAGGCGGTGATCCCAGTTCATCAGGCCATGCGGCCTGATGGACAGATGCAGACCCTATCAGCATTCTGATATCTCATCTGCATCTTCGATGCATCAGATCATGAAATAGTTTCTGTGAGCTGTTGTTTTAGGTCCATGGCTGCCGTGGTGTGGGTATAGACATTTTTGTTCACCTGTATTTAGAGCTCTCCAACTTAGGGGCATGATTATATCATAGGTCGAAGCCCAGTTCATCCTTCTAACAGAAAATTGTAAGGGTGCAACTTGACATCCAGCACATATTTTTGTTTGTCATTATTTGTTACAAGTGGAGGCAGTGCTTAATTTGTAGAGGTGTTTGCAGGTGGTGGACACTGGCATTTCTTTTTAATACCAGACTGAAGGGCTTATTCACAAGCCCCTCAAGCCGCCGATCTGTCACTTTTTGTGATGCACCAGCGGCGCAACCTGCTGCCCCATATTTACAAGGACACACAAAGCCACCCAACGAGGCTTTTTGTGTCCTTGTAAATATGGCCCCTTTACACGCAACACTTTGCGTGAAAGGGGCATGCTATGGGTGTTGTTGTGGGTGTTCCCACGCAACACCCATGGCTTCTGCTGCATTTCCAGATCTACGAGAAATCGTAAACCTGGAATTGCGTGAGAATGCTACGCCTCCCCAGGAAAGGCATAGGGAGGAACAACGAGGCAAAATGTTTTAATTTCTCCTCGTTTTTTTCCTCTTTCTACGTGTACTGCATTCTGCAGCACACATAGAACGAGGAAATGGATCACTGACATAATATCGACTGCAAAAATATCCCCATACACAAATATCGACACAAATATCAACATCTACAATATCGACATCCTATCTTTAAAATGTAAAATACAAAAATATCGGGGGGAAAATTTAGACGTAAAAATATCGATGTACAAAATATCGATTTTATTTATGTATAAAAAATAATGTTTAATAAATTAAATAATAAAATTAACTTTAAAAAATATTTAGATGTAATGAACATTTAAACAAATATAATAAATAAATTTAATTTAAAAACTTAAATGTACATATATAAAATGTAATATATAAATGTATATTTACTTTAAAACAATTAAACTAATAACTTTAATTTATTTTAAAATGTTATAAATATATAAAAATTAACAAATAACTATAAATAAATATACATATACCTATAACACAAAATCTAATTTAAAAAAACATTATATTATAAATTAAAATATTAATATATTTTAAAAAATGTAAACTTACATTTTGCACTCCATTGAGAAAAGTGTTGGATAGCGGAGGGGTAAAAATTACTATTCCCACTCCAGAGAGTGCAACAGTAGGGAAAGTGTTGGATAGCGGGAGGGTAAAAATTACTATTCCCACTCCAGAGAGTGCAACAGTAGGGAAAGTGTTGGATAGCGTAGGGGTAAAAATTACTATTCCCACTCCAGAGAATGCAACAGTAGAGAAAGTGTTGGATAGCGGAGGGGTAAAAATTACTATTCCCACTCCAGAGAGTGCAACAGTAGAGAAAGTGTTGGATAGCGGAGGGGTAAAAATTTCTATTCCCACTCCAGGGAGTGCAACAGTAGGGAAAGTGTTGGATAGCGTAGGGGTAAAAATTACTATTCCCACTCCAGTGAGTGCAACAGTAGGGAAAGTGTTGGGTAGCGAGGGGTAAAAATTACTATTCCCACTCCAGTGAGTGCAACAGTAGGGAAAGTGTTGGATAGCGTAGGGGTAAAAATTACTATTCCCACTCCAGTGAGTGCAACAGTAGGGAAAGTGTTGGATAGCGGAGGGGTAAAAATTACTATTCCCACTCCAGAGAGTGCAACAGTAGAGAAAGTGTTGGATAGCGGAGGGGTAAAAATTTCTATTCCCACTCCAGGGAGTGCAACAGTAGGGAAAGTGTTGGATAGCGTAGGGGTAAAAATTACTATTCCCACTCCAGTGAGTGCAACAGTAGGGAAAGTGTTGGGTAGCGAGGGGTAAAAATTACTATTCCCACTCCAGTGAGTGCAACAGTAGGGAAAGTGTTGGATAGCGTAGGGGTAAAAATTACTGTTCCTACTCCAGAGAGTGCAACAGTAGGGAAAGTGTTGGATAGGGTAGGGGTAAAAATGACTGTTCCCACTACAATGAGTGCAACAGTAGGGAAAGTGTTGGATAGCGGAGGGGTAAAAATTACTATTCCCACTCCAGAGAGTGCAACAGTAGGGAAAGTGTTGGATAGCGGAGGGGTAAAAATTACTATTCCCACTCCAGAGAGTGCAACAGTAGGGAAAGTGTTGGATAGCGGAGGGGTAAAAATTACTATTCCCACTCCAGAGAGTGCAACAGTAGGGAAAGTGTTGGATAGCGGAGGGGTAAAAATTACTATTCCCACTCCAGTGAGTGCAACAGTAGGGAAAGTGTTGGATAGCGGAGGGGTAAAAATTACTATTCCCACTCCAGTGAGTGCAACAGTAGGGAAAGTGTTGGATAGCGGAGGGGTAAAAATTACTATTCCCACTCCAGAGAGTGCAACAGTATGGAAAGTGTTGGATAGCGGAGGGGTAAAACTTACTATTCCCACTCCAGTGAGTGCAACAGTAGGGAAAGTGTTGGATAGCGGAGGGGTAAAAATTACTATTCCCACTCCAGAGAGTGCAACAGTAGGGAAAGTGTTGGATAGCGGAGGGGTAAAAATTACTATTCCCACTCCAGAGAGTGCAACAGTAGGGAAAGTGTTGGATAGCGGAGGGGTAAAAATTACTATTCCCACTCCAGAGAGTGCAACAGTAGGGAAAGTGTTGGATAGCGGAGGGGTAAAAATTACTATTCCCACTCCAGAGAGTGCAACAGTAGGGAAAGTGTTGGATAGCGGAGGGGTAAAAATTACTATTCCCACTCCAGAGAGTGCAACAGTAGGGAAAGTGTTGGATAGCGGAGGGGTAAAATTACTATTCCCACTCCAGAGAGTGCAACAGTAGGGAAAGTGTTGGATAGCGGAGGGGTAAAAATTACTATTCCCACTACAGAGAGTGCAACAGTAGGGAAAGTGTTGGATAGTGTAGGGGTAAACATTACTATTCCCACTCCAGTGAGTGCAACAGTAGGGAAAGTGTTGGATAGCGGAGGGGTAAAAATTACTATTCCCACTCCAGTGAGTGCAACAGTAGGGAAAGTGTTGGATAGCGTAGGGGTAAAAATTACTATTCCCACTCCAGAGAGTGCAACAGTAGAGAAAGTATTGGATAGCGGAGGGGTAAAAATGACTCTTCCCACTCCAGTGAGTGCAACAGTAGGGAAAGTGTTGGATAGTGTAGGGGTAAAAATTACTATTCCCACTCCAGAGAGTGCAACAGTAGAGAAAGTATTGGATAGCGGAGGGGTAAAAATTACTATTCCCACTCCAGAGAGTGCAACAGTAGGGAAAGTATTGGATAGCGGAGGGGTAAAAATGACTCTTCCCACTCCAGTGAGTGCAACAGTAGGGAAAGTGTTGGATAGCGGAGGGGTAAAAATTACTATTCCCACTCCAGTGAGTGCAACAGTAGGGAAAGTATTGGATAGCGGAGGGGTAAAAATGACTCTTCCCACTCCAGTGAGTGGCCAAATTGGATCCCTTTCTCACCTGCCTCATCTACACTTTCGCTCTTCAGTAGTCTGTTGGCGTCATCATCTTTAGCTCCTCATACATCTATTGCTTCTTCAGGTACTGGCGTGGTTTGTCCCACAACATAGCCTTTAGCTTTGTATTCATTCATTGATGTAATGGATCTCTTAGGTCTCACTTTTTGTTTACCATCAATCTTTGAATAAAATGAAATCCATTAAAGATGAGAAAAACAATATGTTGCTGCTGCTGGTCCTCCTGGAGCCATCTTTTGCCATCTTTTTATGCTTTTTTAATCCTTCTGGTTTTTGCTGAACAGACGAATTAGAGCTATGGCTTTTCCTTAGCGTGATGATTTATCAACTTGCATTAATATATCATCATATTTATAGAATTAATATAATCATATTTATAGAATATTTATATGAAGATATTCACTAGAATTGCCCCACTGTCAATCTACGGTGTCGTGTGTTGCTGTATTTATGCTTTTGAGCCCCCTCAAAGCATACTTTTGTGTTGATTATTTTCAAATATTTTATAATGCATGATTTTGAGTTTAAATTCACATGTACTCACAGTATAACAATGCATTCTTATAGGTTGATTGCATATCAACTAGTTCATATGTAGGATATTGGCATATTATAAAAAGCAGAAGTCTAAGACAAATGTGGAATGAAATTCACGTTTCTTTTCTCACCTTACATTAGAAATCACAAGGCTCCTTTTTTAGGTCGAGCCTAGAGTAGCGCGCAAGCGCTGCTTCTGGCAAGACTTTATGTAGTGGGCATTTCAAAGCTGACCAGACGCTCGTGCGTCATGGCCTTTTCCCTGCGGTTACCCGCAGGGGCCGGCATCTGTTTCCAATTATCGTGCCCAGACGCGGGCGCGATAATTGGAAACACATGCTGGCCGTGCGGGTAATCGCGGGGAAAAGGCCATAACGCACGAGCGTCTGGTCAGCTTTCAAAAGCCCAGGCTGCCGCGCTCGCTCGCCCCCGTTCCTCTCTTGTTCTTCAAGGCATTCTCCATTAATAATACCAGTTTAAAATGCTGCAACGAGTGGTACGAAGGCCCCCGCCCCCCCAACTCACTCCCACCTTCCGCACTAAAAGTGGTGTGAATTTTCTGTTTATGAAGAGGTGGAGAGTATACGGCCCTGGAAACTCAAGGCCAACAGCACGCGCGCAGCAAGCCACGCACACCCATGCACGCGAGCAGCAAGCGACTTAATGCACGCGAGCACATACATCGTGTAAAACAGGCCAAACAGTGCAAGACGTATACACGCATCCCATTCCCCAAGTTACAGCACGGGAAGCCGCAATGAAACTATCCTGACGCACAACAGCTGCCGCACAGTCAGGAGCAGGACACTACGAGTGACCCGATCATTTGTGTCATATTTGTTGTTGCACCTGATAACATTTGACTTTTATCCGCCGACTCAGAATTTAGTAGGTGCAATAAATACCGCCCGATTATGAGTTTGGGGGAATAAAGTAGATTTTGGTGTTTAGTACACAAAAATCTGCATGTCGATGAATACCGGGCATTTTTTCCCCACAATAAATATCAGCAGGTAACTCGTATTAGCGATACGTGCGGTAACAGGACTTAAGGTAGATCTAGGGGCCAGATTCGCAAACAGTTCCCTGTCGCAAATGGACTTTTAAGTTCCAAAATTGATGGATTTAGTACTGATAGGTAGTAAAACAAGCATTTGCAATGCAATAGGTCTCGCATTTGCGAGACTTTGAGCTACTGGCATTGTAAATGACAAACCTTTTATGTATGTGTTGGTTTTGAAAACATATAAATAAAAGGCATTGTCGTTTACAATGCCAATAGCTTAAAATTTCGCAAATGCAAGACCTATTGCATTGCAAATGCTTGTGATAGTTTAACTCTCCCATACTGCAAGGCTAGGGTTGTTTATGTTTGTTCAAGGGAAGTTGCCTCAAATGCAAAGCAATCCCGTTGTCCTAACAAGTAACAACTACTGTAGAAATGTGTGTGCAGCAATCTCCGATTTTGACTCAGCCTTTCATCTATCCGAGATCGCTAAAATAAGTACCACTACTACTAAATTGAGCGATTTTACAGCGCTTGGAAGGGTAAGACCGGAAGCGAGCGCTATTATTTTAGAGACCAGATTCTCCTGGCAGTTCTCGAGATCCGGAAAACTCCAATATCCTGCTCCCCGATAGAAACCAACCGCAGTGGGAAAAGCAGCAGAAAAACTAGCTCAGATCACCCAGAACCAAGCCACGAAGAAAGGCGCAGCATCTGTCCCGAATGAAGGCTGTCGGGAAGGGCGAGCATCCTGTCAGTGCCGCAGATGCGGCCACCAAGACTGCTCCTGGCAGCATGTGCTAATAATGTCGTGCTGTTGGCGTGGTCAGTTTTAAGTGACATGTGGCAAGCACAGTGTGGGAGCTGCTCAGGCAGATGTGCCATTTAAGTTATTATCTGTGTTTCGTGTGAGGCCAACATGACACCTATTGGCGACTTCAAGGGGTTAGGGACCAGAACAACAAAGCATTGTCAAAGCCAATAGGCCTGGCTTTGGTAAGCCTGCAATGTTTTATTCATTTTGTATAAAAAACTAAGTATTGCGGATGTAAAGGCAATAACCAGTATAAAATATACAAATTGGCCAAAAGCAAAAATTATTATTTTGCCCTCAAAAAATACACTTTGCCATAGCAGTTCCTGGTGCTAAAGGGAACTGCTTTGTATGGATGTGGTCTTTGTGAAAGAGCACAGTGCCGCCGCTCAAAGTGAATTTAGCCAATGGCTGAAGTGGGCTGACCCATTGACGCATGTTGTGTGCAGTAGTGGGTGGAAAAAAAATGTGAATGACTCAACAACACAAGACCAATGGATGAAGAAGGCTGTCTGAAAGCCCCTAAGAATTTTATATACATAATATTAGTAAAAATAAAAGATCTTGACTAACGCCAGACCTAACAATAGAAATTCTGCTGTCTATACGTGGAATGCATACACGCATCACTTCCCATTTTCGGTCATGTCTTACTCAGTCGTGGCTGGTGTCAGGGCAAAGTGGCGGGGCGGGGGTGAGGGGGACAAAACAAAAAACAAATTAAAACAAGCATTGGCATAGCCAATAGGTCTCGCCTTTGGGACATTATAAGTGTTTAGCCATGCAACATATGAAGTTGCACCAAGGATATTGCGCTGCATAATTAAATACTTATAAGGTCCCAAAGGCGAGACCTATTGGCTATGCCAATGCTTGTCTCATAATATATGTGGCCAGAGCCAGCCTCACAACAAGCACTCCTTTAAAAAGAAATGTATGTCAACAGGTGACCCTGCACTCTCAGCACAATAAAGACATAAAAATTATATTATGCCTATTTAACAAGCATATACAATCACAAGGCATAAAAAATAATCCGAGAGCGTGCACACACACAAAGGGGTTGTACCCCAAACCAAAAGCATCTGGTTTCACAAACGCCCATTTAAAAAAAAAAAAAGGTTTCAAACAAAACAAGTAGCGCTTTCCTACTCCAACCACTAGATGGCGGGATATATGCATAGGGTCTGACTCTAGAAGACGTCTATGCTGCCAAACTATTGTTGCTACAGGTAAGTAACAGGTTTCTTAAAGATTGATGAGTCCACAATACATAGGAAAAAACAAAAGGTTGAGGCATTAACAAATGCCAAAACACCATTGAAAAAAGATGTAAGTAAGTCGACTGGTCATAAGTCGACAACGATGGGCAAAGATTCTGACACATTAGCGCCGACAATGACATCGTGGAGCGCTGCAGAGAATATAATGAAGGAGTAATGCAGGTTCGGGACCCCTTCCATGTCGTCAAATGAGAGATCGCTGACTGGAGAGACATCGTCACGAGTGGGAAGTCGAGCAGAAGAAAATCAACGTCGACAAAAGAAGCAACGTTGACGAAGGATGTAAGGTCGATGAAGAGAGCACCATCGACTGGAGATTTATTGTCAACGAGCATAATGCCATCGACGACCTGAAAAAGAAGCTGGAAGAAAAACAAGCAATGACAACAGGCATTAAACCCAAAGGTCTGATAAAAGAAATGAGTATTGAGGGAGTGGAGCCAAAATTGGACGCAATACCAGTGTATCCTGTGCCTTTCAAACCGCCACAGAAGATATTGCAGGACACCTCACCAGTACAGGACACTTCACCAGAACAGGACACCTCACCAGTACAGGACACCTCACCAGTACAGGACACTTCACCAGTACAGGACACCTCACCAGTACAGGACACTTCACCAGTACAGAACTCTTCACCAGTACAGGACACCTCACCAGTACAGGACACCTCACCAGTACAGGACACCTCACCGGTACAGGACACCTCACCTGTACAGGACACCTCACCAGGACAGGACACCTCACCAGGACAGGACACCTCACCAGGACAGGACACCTGACCAGTACAGGACACTTGACCAGTACAGGACACTTGACCAGTACAGGATACCTCACTGGTACAGGACACCTCACCAGGACAGGACACTTGACCAGTACGGGATACCTCACCAGTACAGGACACCTCACCAGTACAGGACACTCCACCAGTACAGGACACTCCACCAGTACAGGACAACCCACTAGTACAAGACACCTCACCAGTACATACAGGACACTTCACCAGTACAGGACACCTCACTAGAACAGGACACTTCACCAGTACAGGACACCCCACCAGTACAGGACACTTCACCAGTACAGGACACTTCACCAGTACAGGACACTTCACCAGTACAGGACACCTCACCAGTACAGGACACTTCACCGGTATAGGACACTTCACCGAAACAGGACACTTCACCGAAACAGGACACTTCACCAGTACAGGACACCCCGCCAGTACACGACACCTCACCACCACAGGACACTTCACCAGTACAGGACACCTCACTAGAACAGGACACTTCACCAGTACAGGACACCCCACCAGTACAGGACACTTCACCAGTACAGGACACTTCACCAGTACAGGACACTTCACCAGTAAAGGACACCTCACCAGTACAGGACACTTCACCGGTATAGGACACTTCACCGAAACAGGACACTTCACCGAAACAGGACACCCCACCAGTACAGGACTCTTCACCAGTACAGGACACCCCACCAGTACACGACACCTCACCACCACAGGACACTTCATCAGAACAGGACACCTCACCAGTACAGGACACTTCACCGGTATAGGACACTTCACCGGAACAGGACACTTCACCGAAACTGGACACCCCACCAGTACAGGACTCTTCACCAGAACAGGACACCCCACCAGTACAGGACACCTCACCAGCACAGGGCACTTCACCAGAACAGGACACCTCACCAGTACAGGACACTTCATCAGAACAGGACACTTCACCAGTACAGGACACCTCACCAGAACAGGACACTTCACCAGAACAGGACACCTCACCAGTACAGGACACTTCACCAGAACAAGACACCTCACCAGTACAGGACACTTCACCAGAACAGGACACTTCACCAGTACAGGACACCTCACCAGTACAGGACACTTCATCAGAACAGGACACTTCACCAGTACAGGACACTTCACCAGTACAGGACACTTCACCAGAACAGGACACTTCACCAGAACAGGACACTTCACCAGAACAGGACACCTCACCAGTACAGGACACTTCACCAGAACAAGACACCTCACCAGTACAGGACACTTCACCAGTACAAGTCACCTCACCAGTACAGGACACCTCACCAGTACAGGACACTTCACCAGAACAAGACACCTCACCAGTACAGGACACTTGACCAGCACAGGACACTTGACCAGCACAGGGCACTTCACCAATACAGGACACCTCACCAGCACAGGACACCTCACCAGTACAGGGCACTTCACCAGTACAAGACGGTGCACAGACAGAATATCGAGTTTTTTATTTCGACCTACCAGAATATCGAGTTTTAAATATCGTAGGTCAAGAATATCGACATCAAGAATATCGTGGTACAGAATATCGACAGGTAAGAAATATCGTTTTATTTAATATCGAAGACAGTAATATTGTTTGTAAAAATATCGTTATTAATAATATCGATGTTTATATTAGTGTTCTGTATTTTAATATGTGTTAAAAGTATGTTAGGTAATTTTTTGTTATAAGTGTAGTTTATTTTTTTAATGTATGTGTTAAATTTTTAGCAGTAAAATTTGTATGTAAAATAATTTTTGCGGAATTTAGTTCTGTAGCGGGTTGTGGGTTTATAGGGGAATAGGGTGGGAAGTAATTTAATTATAATAAAGTAATTAATAATAATTATTAGTATTTATAATTAATTTATAATTAATTATTAATTGGTTATTAATTAATATTAATTAAATAATAGATAATTGTATTAATTTTGTTATTTTTATAGGAGCGGGTGGTGTGTTTATAGGGGAGTAGGGTGGGAAGTAATTTAATTTTAATAAAGTAATTATTATTATTTATTTATTATCATTTATAATTTATTTATTATTAATTAATTAAAAATGTGGTTATTAATTAGTATTAATTAATTTATTGATAATTATATTAATTGTGTTTTTATGCGTGGGTTGTGGGTTTATAGGGGAATAGGGTGGGAAGTAATTTAATTATAAAGAAGTAATTATTAATATTTATTAGTATTTATAAATAATTTATAAATAATTAATTAATTGGTTATTAATTTTTAATAATTGTTTAATTGATAAGTATGTAAATTGTAACCCTCTGCTATCCAACACTTTCCCTACTGTTGCACTCACCCTTAGTGGGAATAGTAATTTTTACCCCTCCGCTATCCAACACTTTCCCTACTGTTGCACTCACTGGAGTGGGAATAGTAATTTGTACCCCTACGCTATCCAACGCTTTCCCTACTGTTGCACTCACTGGAGTGGGAATAGTAATTTGTACCCCTCCGCTATCCAACACTTTCCCTACTGTTGCACTCTCTGGAGTGGGAATAGTAATTTTAACCCGTACGCTATCCAACACTATCCCTACTGTTGCACTCACTGGAGTGGGAATAGTAATTTTTACCCCTAATCTATCCAACACTTTCCCTACTGTTGCACTCTCTGGAGTGGGAATAGTAATTTTTACCCCTATGCTATCCAACACTTTCCCTACTGTTGCACTCACTGGAGTGGGAATAGTAATTTTTACCCTTACACTATCCAACACTTTCCTTACTGTTGCACTCTCTGGAGTGGGAATAGTAATTTTATCCCCTCCACTATCCAATATTTTCTCTACTGTTTTAATGTAGTGTAAAATGTGATTTAAAAAGATTAAAAATATTGTAATAATTTAATTAGTTATATATATTTTTTAATTTAAATTTATATTGGTGTATGTGTATATATTTGTATATATATGTATTTATAATTTTTAATATGTTTTAAAACAATTTATAAGTTATTAAAATAATTATTTAAAAATATTATTAAGTAAGTATATATATTATATTTTATAGATATATATGTTTAATTGATTTTTACATTATATGTATTACTTATAATTGTAAACATTTTTTTATATTTTTAACTGTTTATTTTAGTTATATGTATTATTTACTTTATTTTACATTATTTTTTAGACATTAAAAAAAAACGATCTTTTTAACAACGATATTTTTAACAATGATATTTTTTTATTGCTATTTTTGTACTTACCATTATGTAGATAGGACTTCGATATTCTGGACATCGATATTGTTGCGTCGATATTTCTGTAGGTCGATATTCTGACTCTCGATATTCTGTCAGTGATCCGTACAGGACACCTCACCGGTACAGGACACCTCACCGGTACAGGACACTTGCCGGTACAGGACACCTCACCGGTACAGGAGACTTCACCAGTACAAGAGACTTCACCAGTACACATCACCTCACCAGTACAGGACTCTTCACCAGTACAGGACTCTTTACCAGTACAGGACTCTTCACCAGTACAGGACACTTCACCAGAACAGGACACTTCACCAGTACAGGACGCCTCACCAGTACAGGACGCCTCACCAGTACAGGACGCCTCACCAGTACAGGACACCTCACCAGTACAGGACGCCTCACCAGTACAGGACACCTCACCAGTACAGGACACCCCAACAGTACAGGACGCCTCACCAGTACAGGACACCTCACCAGTACAGGACGCCTCACCAGTACAGGACGCCTCACCAGTACAGGCTGCTTCACCAGTACAGGACGTCTCACCAGTACAGGACGTCTCACCAGTACAGGACGCTTCACCAGTACAGGACGCTTCACCAGTACAGGATGTCTCACCAGTACAGGACGCTTCACCAGTACAGGACGCTTCACCAGTACAGGACGCTTCACCAGTACAGGACGCTTCACCAGTACAGGACGCCTCACCAGTACAGGACGCCTCACCAGTACAGGACACCCCACCAGTGCAGGACACCTCACCAGGACAGGGCACCTCACAAGTGCAGGACACTCCACCAGTAAACTCACCAGTACAGGACACTCCACCAGTACAGGATGCTTCACCAGTACAGGACGCCCCACCAGTACAGGACGCTTCACCAGTACAGGATACCTCACCCTTTCAGGACACTTCACCAGTACAGGACACCTCACCAGTGCAGGACACCTCACCAGTGCAGGATGCTTCACCAGTACAGGACACCTCACCAGTACAGGACACCTCACCAGTACAGGACACTCCACCAGTACAGGACACTCCACCAACTCCACCAGTACAGGACACTCCACCAGTACAGGACACCCCACCAGTACAGGACACCCCACCAGAACAGGACACTTCACCAGAACAGGACACTTCACCAGTACAGGACACTTCACCAGTACAGGACCCTTCACCAGTACAGGGCACCTCACCAGTACAGGACACTTCACCAGTACAGGACACTTCACCGGTACAGGACTCTTCACCGGTACAGGACTCTTCACCGGTACAGGACACCTCACCGGTACAGGACACCTCACCGGTACAGGACACCTCACCAGTACAGGACACTTCACCAGAACAAGACACCTCACCAGTACAGGACACCTCACCAGTGCAGGATGCTTCACCAGTACAGGACACCTCACCAGTACAGGACACTCCACCAGTACAGGACACTCCACCAGTACAGGACACCCCACCAGTACAGGACACCCCACCAGTACAGGACACCCCACCAGTACAGGATGCCTCACCAGTACAGGACGCCTCACCAGTACAGGACACCTCACCAGTACAGGACACCTCACCAGTACAGGACACCCCACCAGTGCAGGACACCTCACCAGGACAGGGCACCTCACCAGTGCAGGACACTCCACCAGTAAACTCACCAGTACAGGACACTCCACCAGTACAGGACACTCCACCAGTACAGGACGCTTCACCAGTACAGGACGCCCCACCAGTACAGGACGCTTCACCAGTACAGGATACCTCACCCTTTCAGGACACTTCACCAGAACAGGACACCTCACCAGTGCAGGACACCTCACCAGTGCAGGATGCTTCACCAGTACAGGACACCTCACCAGTACAGGACACCTCACCAGTACAGGACACTCCACCAGTACAGGACACCCCACCAGTACAGGACACCCCACCAGAACAGGACACCCCTCCAGAACAGGACACTTCACCAGAACAGGACACTTCACCAGTACAGGACACTTCACCAGTACAGGACCCTTCAACAGTACAGGACTCTTCACCAGTACAGGGCACCTCACCAGTACAGGGCACCTCACCAGTACAGGACACTTCACCAGTACAGGACTCTTCACCAGTACAGGACACCTCACCGGTACAGGACACCTCACTGGTACAGGACACCTCACTGGTAGAGGACACCTCACCAGGACAGGACACCTCACCAGGACAGGACACCTCACCAGTACAGGACACTTCACCAGTACAGGACACCTCACCAGTACAGGACACTTCATCAGAACAGGACACTTCACCAGTACAGGACACCTCACCAGAACAGGACACTTCACCAGAACAGGACACCTCACCAGTACAGGACACCTCACCAGTACAGGACACCTCACCAGTTCAGGACACTTCACCAGAACAAGACACCTCACCAGTACAGGACAACTCACCAGTGCAGGATGCTTCACCAGTACCGGACACCTCACCAGTACAGGACACTCCACCAGTACAGGACACTCCACCAGTACAGGACACCCCACCAGTACAGGACACCCCACCAGTACAGGACACCCCACCAGAACAGGACACCTCACAGTGCAGGACACCTCACCAGTGCAGGATGCCCCACCAGTGCAGGACGCCTCACCAGTACAGGACACCTCACCAGTACAGGACACTTTACCAGTACAGGACACAGTACAGGACACCTCTCCAGTACAGTACACCTCACCCAGGGCCGGACTGGGAACTGAAACCAGCCCTGGCAAACTGCTCGGCCGGCCCCCCTGGGGGGAGGGTGGTGCGGCCGAGCTGTTTGCTAGGGCCGGTTTTGGCCGATTTGTTACAGGGGGCGGATATTGCCGGCCCCCGGAAACAAAAACGGCCCCCACCCTGGCGGCCCACCGGGGAAATGCCCGGTGCCCGCTACGGCCAGTCCGGCCCTGACCTCACCAGCACAGGACACCTCACCAGCAGAGGACACCCCACCAGTACAGGACACTTCACCAGTACAGGACCAGAGGACACCCCACCAGCAGAGGACACCCCACCAGTACAGGACACCTCACCAGTACAGGACACCTCACCAGTACAGGACACCTCACTGGTACAGGACACCTCACCAGTACAGGACACCCCACCAGAAGGTCACGGTTTTCTTGCAGGAAGCACAGTACCTGCTCTAGATGAGATAGAGGCGTTTTTTAGTGAAGAAGAAATTGATGATGAGGAGGAAAGGTCAGCTCATCCAGAGGATCCATCTAAATGTACAATGTATAGAGGATGAGGCGAAATATGTGGATCGTTTTCAGGCCAAGAGAGGAATGCAAGGGATGCAGGCATCCGAAAAATTGGTACAAATACCAATGAAAATGTTAACACCCCTGCAAGAAATGATAGCAGATATCTATAGGAGACTTCCACCTCAGACACCATAGGAGGGGCAAGGGGAACCAGGGACCCCTCAGCCCCCGGCTCTGCAGCCAGAACAGCAGACACAAAAAAGACAAGAAAAGCAGCTATTGTGAAAGGACAGGGCATCCAGAGGAAGTGACATCAGACGAGGAACACCAGTAAGGAGCGACGACAGTGATGGAGAAAGTATGCACAGTCGGCCCTGAACCCCAGGAAATGATTCAGCGGTCTCACCTTGACAAAGTAAGGAGAGATTGGGGGTCCATAGGTGGAAAGCACAGAGACCCGCTTGGGGTTAAAAATGAGATCCCAGTTCGGATTTTAACCGGATTCAGGGATAGGGAATACTTTGTTTTGGGTAAATGCATTTCCGGGTCATTTGGCACCAGGTTTAAACCTGATATCTTTTTACAACTACGGTGTGTGACAATAGGGAGACGCTTCCGCTCGCACATTAATTGAAGCGATGGAATATATGAAACTCGCCTTCTGCGGGAAGCTCTCATCACACCTGACTCGTTGATTATTATGGATGAATGATTTACTGTACTACAAGTGCCCTTCCACTTCACACAATCATAGTAACAGAAAGTCTTGATATCTTCCTGCACTTGGCTGGGTGAGAAAAAGTCCCAATCACCCAGGAGATAAAAGTAGCACCTGCTATCGTTCGAGTTGTGCTTTCTAGGCAACTACCATTTTTTCCTTGGACAGACACAGTTTTGCACCTGATAGGAGTCTCTTTTTACTGCACTGCAACTACGAAAATTACATGGATCTTCTGCTAGTGCTGTGATTACAAATTTTGATTGGGGACGCAGGTCTTGTGCTGGGCTGCTCGGGCCTAAGGGCGCAACTCTTCCCTCCCCTTGTTTCGCGCACCGCGGTGCGGCTACACACTCTTGTGGGACTCCAAGTCCCAGAGTGCAACGCGTGTCCTCCTGCCCCCACAGCTGAGAGGGAGGTATCATCTTCGCGCTCAAAAGCGCTGCTCATCACCCGCGGCCCGGGCGAAGGGCGGGCCCGTCCTCGCCCGGAAGAGGCTGGGCCACCCCCCTAACATCCGCAGCATATGGGCTTGGGCTGTGAGCCCCAAGGTACTGTTTGACATTTTATTTCCCGGCCAATAATTGTGCTATACACGGGCAGTATCTAATCTTGTACCTTTGTAAGCCCGGTTTTACTGTTTGTCTCCCAGTGTACCTATCATGGGGAAAAGAAAAGTGATCGAGGCTGGAGTGGGTGGTGCCACTAAGAAGAGACTTAAAAAACGGTCCCAGCCTTCTGGGTCAGACACCGGGGAGGGGGCTTCTGGAGAGAGAGTGCTAGGCCGCCTTGAGACCTTAGTTGCTGATTGTGAGGGGCTGCTCACGTCACCTGTCTTAGCTTCAGATACCTGTACCACTGGCAACACTTCTAAGCCCCTGATCCCACTTAAGACGACTGGTTCTAGTAGCACTTGGTATGGGAATATTTCCACCTTATTTAAGAAGGTAGTTGACAACAAACCCCTGCCAACTACGATACCTAAATTATCCTCAGAAATAACAACAAATTGTAACATCTTGGGTTCCTTGAGTGAATTGAGCGAGGAGTGTTCTTCTGAGGTTGCTACATTGTCTGATCTTCCCCTGAGCAATCGTTATGCCCCTCTTGTGGATAATCAGGCCTCAAGCGGCTCACGCAACGATGAGGATAGGGAACAGATAAGCATATCCGACCCAGGGCCAAATTTGCTTCCCTTATAAGGCCCAAAGGTTGATGACAAAGAACTTGTACCATCTTACTCCGATCTCCAAAGGGAAATAGTAGCCCTAAAAAAACTCTATAATGACCCTGACAACCCTAGTATCCAAAATCTCCCTTAAGTTAGAAGAATACACCAGATACCTGCCCCCTCCACTTGCGCCTTCATTTGATCCAACTCCTTTCAACCATGCCCAAGCAAGGACGGGGTCTGTAGTGACCTTTACTAAACAAATTGGTACAAATAACTTGACTAATAATAGAGCTCCTCAGCCTGGCCTACGTGATTGTACTGTCAGGGCCTTTGACAACTCATTGGCCACCAATTGCAGGCCTCAGGCTGATCAGGGTAGGAATACCAGGGGTGCACCTTGGGCTGCAGATGGGCAGGGTCCGTTGAGTATGCAAGCGTCCAAGGAATTGAGCAGAAGTTGTAGTAAGGGCACTTTCTTGTCCTCTACTCCTCAACAAACTTTCCCATTGCAAACTACCCCTGTGTCTATTCCCATTTATTTGATAAATGTACCCAAGGTGGCCAGCACCAGTTTAAGATACGAAAATGGAGATACTCTTATCAATAAAGCCATCCATTGGTTAAGACACACCAGAGGCTGCAGATCCGTAATAAGGGATGATATTGTCAAAGACGTGTCCTCGATCATAGTCCAACAGATGCCTTAGAGCTCATTCTGGTCAGTGACCATTTGGCACATAACTTAGTGGCTTTGGAAGCTAGATCTTATCCTCCTCATTCCACTAATATTCGAATTAAATTAAATATTCCATCATCATTTGATCGTGTAGCAACTGCCCCTATGCCCCATGGGGCTTCACCTCTCTCTGCACTATCCCAGAATGATTGACTCATCCCTCTATCTCCTAATAGGGATCTTCCATATATCCCCAGCACAGGCTTGGAGCATACTTCTCCCCTAGCAAATAACAACCCGGAGACCCCTGCTCAAGAGATCGAGAGCACGTCCTTAAATCCACTGCTAGCTATAGACGCTGCTTCTGAGCCAGGGCCAAGCAAATATGGTCAAGCTAGCGGGGAAGATGCATTAAACTTTGTAACACTTGAACTAAACCACCAAAACAGTCCATCATCTCCCCAGGCCCAACAACTAAAGGCCAATGGCACGACTCTGAAAATAGTGTCATGGAATGTGGCAGGGATAAGGGGGAAATTAGACAACCCACACTGCTCAATCTCATTAACGAACACGAGATTTGCCTTTTACAGGAAACATGGAGCCAGACCCCGATACACATCCCTGGGTTTATGTCCTATCACAGACCAGCTATTCCATCCAAACATGGCCTGCCAGCAGGCGGGCTGCTCATTTTACTTAGCACTTCACTTAATTGCATTGTTAAGGTCTTGGACACCAATAGCCCAGATATTCTAGGGGTCCGGATTAATAGTGGCAAGGGCAGGCCCGTAGAAATCTATAATGTGTACGCTAGAAGTGCAAGAGGAGGCCGCTCTCCAACTCTGACTACCCTGGACAGTCTTTTGGAAGCAAAGCATAATGATTATCCCTTACTAGTGGGCGGCGATTTCAATGTCACCTTTGAGCCGCTCGATTGGGTTGAGTCACATGATGTGAGTGCAGAGGACAATGTGTGGTCGGTACCAGCCTTGGAGCTAAGCCCCATTAAAAAATGGTCGAAAGCAGCCCTACAGTTGAATGCTATATCCCTAGAACATAGGCTAAGGGCTGCTAATGGGAGAACCAGCTCTGATAAAGGAGGGAAGATGACCTTTTGTGGGCCGAAGGGGTCTAGTAGGATTGATGACCATTTCGCATCCTTGTGGTGGGGGGGGGGGGAGGAGAGGGTTACCTCGACTCCATTGTATACCAAGGAGGTACTTCCCACTAATGATAAATGTCGGCTTAAATGGCCTACTATCCTGGCAGATGAAACCAAGACCAAATCTATTACAAATGATCTGGGAAAGCATTTGGAGATTCTGGCTGCAGACACCGGTAATACGACTATGCAGTTTAGCTGCAGTATCCGGCATAGTGATTTTTTTAAACTCTTGGCCAGTTATTTTTACGTCCAACAGAACAAGACCAGGAAAAAAAAGGGGAGACCATTAGGCTCAAACTTGTGGTTTAATAGGGAGTGCAGGGTGCTGAGAAGGATGCTCTCGGCAGCTATAAGAAACAGGGATGTCCTAAGGATACGAGGGGTTAGGAAGGAATACAAACAGGCTCTAATCAAAGCTAAGAAAGATTGGGAAGAAAGGAGATGGGAAGATCTAGGGGAGGCCATCTTGCATCCCGATGGCAGGCTGTTCTGGTCCCTTTTGTCTAAGGGCATATTTGAGAGATCGCCCCCTCTGGCCAATAATATTCCTGCCGTTGAATGGCATAAGCACTTTAGCAATCTGTATACTTTTGTCAACCATCATGCCAGCCTTCAGCCGCCTTGTGACATAGGCCATCCTATATGCAACCTCTCTTTTACTTAAGAGGAAATTGTATCTTCTATAAATGCCATTATGCCTGCAAAAGCCCCAGGCCCGGATGGTGTCCCTGGTGATCTCTTCCGCGAAGACAGGGACAACTGGGCACTATACTTTATGGCATTGGCTAATGATATTGCTCGTGGGGGAAGGATCCCTGACTCATGGAGAGGGGCCAAAGTAATACCAATCTTTAAGAAAGGGGATAGGTCAATGCCCTCCAACTACCGACCAATCAGCCTGATCGATTGTGCCCAAAAAGTCTTCTGCCGCTCGCTCCTGGCCAAAATCCAGGACTGGATGGATGAGAACAATATTCTCTCTCCACTCCAGGCAGGCTTTCGGAGGAGGACTGGCACAGTCGATCAGGTGTTCCGGCTTGTCACACTATATTGGAAAGTTGTTGTGTTGGGCAAAGGTAGTGTATATCTTGCCTTTATTGACCTAAAAACAGCCTTCGACCTCGTCCCCAGGGATTCGCTCTGGCGGGTACTCAGGAATATGGGAATGCCGCTTGCAATTGTAGAAATTTTAATTCGGTTGCACGAGGGAAATTTTGCCCGTGTAAGATGGGGGGACCAGGGACAGACTACTGAGCCTTTTATGATCCAGCGGGGGGTTCGACAGGGATGTGTTTTAGCCCCCACACTCTTTTCCCTGTATGTCAACCAGGTAGCCGACCTTCTGTGCTCCACCCCTGCCGACACTCCAACCTTGGCGAATAGCAAGGTTCCAACCTTGTTATTCGCCGATGACACCTTACTGATATCTAAAACTCCCATGGGTCTTCAGAGATTGTTAAACCAATTTAAGGCCTTCTGTGATGAGAGGGGCTTGGTTATCAATACCACCAAAACCAAGTTAATGATGCTGAACCCTCACAAATCCTGCAAGGGCACCATGACGCTGGACAATGCTCATTTGATTGCTTGGGCATCAAGCTGTCCGAGGGTATGGCTTGGAAGAACCATTTAGGAAGGGTACTGTTGAAACTCTCACAGCTCACGGGGGCACTGAAGCGAGAGCACTGTCAATCTTACACCAAAACAGCTGCAAGGCCGTGAGCAGTGCCCTTTATGAGGCCGAGCTGTGGGGCACCATATCTGTTGGCGACCTTGCAGCTGTGGAAAATAAGTTTCTCAGGAACTTAATATCCCTTCCTCAAAGTACCCCTCTACTTCCCCTCAAGCTAGACTTGGGTATCAAGTCTATTAATGACCTTGCGAAGCTCCGTCCCTTGCTGTTCTGGCATAGATTGACTACCACACCAGAATTGGCATCTTATGCCGCAGCTTTGAATGAGGTCATAAATCTTGATACCTCAAGAAAAATCGGCTGGATAAAACAGGTGGCTGGCTTATTGTCCAGCATTGGGCTACCGGGGCAGGCTATCGGCCGACCGCCATCATTTTCCATGGGCCAATTGAAAGTTAGGTATTGGGCATGGATGGAAGAGAACATTGTCTTGAACAGACATCACGGTAGGTTGACAGAAGCTTTTATTGACTCGAAAAACATCTGTCGCCTGGAGAGCTATTTTGACATTATTAAAGTGCCAGCAGATAGAAAACTATATACACAGTTTAGATATGGCACCGTACCTATCAATTCCTTCACCAACTCTTGGCAGAATATTAAAACTAAACCCATGGGGTGTCCCTCTTGCCCAAGCCCACAGTAATCTACAGGCCATGTTCTTTTTGCATGTCCAGCCTATGTCAAACCAAGGAGAAAATGGTTAACACCTGTGTGCAGGCAACTAGGGACCCGAAGCTCCCGAGAAGCCCTACGAATTTTAAAATCGGATGCTAGACCCGTCTTTGTCTGTGCAACAGCTAAATTCTTGGGCCAGTTTTGGGCAATAAGGAGGAGAGCTCAGTTAGCAATGCTGTCATTACCCTGTCTGGAAAGCGGAGTTGGCCCTGATCAGTAAAGTGGGTCTCAATCATGTTTAAGATGTTATTTGTAAATAACTGTTTTTATTGTATTTTTATGGTTTTTAAAAAAAATATATATATATTTTTATCTTGACTAAGGGCATTTTTTAGGCAACAAGAGCTAATCAATTTTGTGCTTGAGAGTGTACTAGATATTATTGGGCACTTGAATTATTTGTGTCTTTATAGCATAGGCTCATCAAGTCTACTCATCTTCCACTTTTTATCTGAATGCTCTTTTTATTCTATTGTGCGTCATTGTCGCTTCTTTTATGGTTCTTTGTAACCGAAATAAAGAAATTTGATTGATTGATTCAGAATAAAATCAGTTCATTGCGCCAAAGGATGCCAGTCGGAGCCCGTACGATGAAAGTCGCCTCCAGATGGCATTATAAATAAATAAATACCAGCATTTGTACAGCGCACAGCTACCTCCGGTGAGGTGTCCCGGCGCTGGGGGCCATCGGGAAGATTGAGCGAGCTATTGCCCAGAGTCACAAGGTGCTGGGCTAACCTGCCGCTGGAGCCGAGATCGAACCGTGAGCCCGTGTTCCAGAGTCAGCCGCCCTGAACGCTGCGCCGCACCCCTTCCACTTGGAAGGTCTCATTCACTGATACAGAAGCATCAGATCGTTTCAGTCCGGCAGTTTCTGTCAGGAAAATCTTGGTTTCTTTTTGATTTTAAGGAAAGACACATAAAGGCACAAGATCAATTCATCTATAGTAAGAAGGTTTAGCTACAATGAAAAATAGTGCAACAGTAAATCTATCAAGAATACAGAAAAAATGCAAGGCTACAGATGACGCTGCAGGATGGATTTTGAAGCAAGTAGTAAGTACTAAGTCGGGGATTTCAGCAGCCCACAACAGAGATCAAGAAATCCTACGTCCCAGTGCCCCGCGCCAGCTGACACGGAAGGCAGAAAAGGGGATTCAATGGGTACAAGAGTGAATGCGCTGGCTGCGGATGCGATCAAGATTGCAACTTCATCAGCAATCAGCAGAATAAGATAGACAACTGCTAGAAAAATTGCCAAAGGAAAAGAAAAAGCAATATTGAAGGATGGCGAGCAGGCGTCATCTGTGTTAATAGATGCGGCCATGGATACCTCATCCTGTGCACTTATGCAGGTTGGAAATGCAACAGTCGTGAGGAGATACAGCTCTTAGACTGAAGGTCCAGGCCCGAGTGATGGATATGCCATTTGATGACAGTCATGTGTTTGGAAGTAAGGTCGATACACGAGGCCCTTCAGGCAATTAAGGCGGACACGAGGTATGTTGCAAGGTAGACAGCCGTACAGAGGGTATTAATGACAGTTTTTTCAAGGACAAGAGACGGGGTCTTATTTCCCACCATACAGGTAGAATTCAAGACATGGACAGTACAGTTGGTTTGCACAACAGGCAAGACAGCAGAGGCAGCGAGGACAAGGCTTTAGACAAGGTCAAAGCAGTCTCAGGAAACGAAATCAGACCTCAAGGTTTGAGCCCAGAGGCGGATGGTCATGACTTTCTGGAGAAAGAAACCCCCAAAATTCAACTGCCAATCAGAGGGAAGATGCAGTTTAACTTCAAGAAATGGCAGCAGATAATAACAGACAAGTGGGTACTGTATATTGCAAATGAAGGCCATGCATTGGAATATATAGAGGAACCGCCATCAGTCCTGTCAATAAGAGAAAGCCACAGACATTTAGAAGAAGTGCGGCAAGAGATACCAAAAGTAATGATGAACGGAGTCGAGAGGGTGCCAACGAAAGAAGTATTCGAGGGGTTTTACTCGAGATTCTTTCTCATTTTAAAGAAATCTAGATAATGGCATCCAATACTAGATTTGACAGAACTGAACAGAGTTTCCATATAATTACTTTGCAGGCAATACTTCCATGTATAAAGAAAGGAGATTTTCTAAGCTCAACAGACTTAGAGAATGCAAATTTCAATATACGATTCACAAGAAACACAGAAAATATCTCCGTTTTCTGGTGGCGGGCAACACTATCAATTCAATGTCCTACCATTTGGTCTGAGATCAGCTCCTCGATATTTACAAAATGCTTGGCCCCAATAGCAGCATTTACAAGGAGAAAGGGGGTAAGGTGTATCCATACCAGAACGATTGGCTTGTAAAAGCAAGTTCAATGAGAAGTAACAGAGAGATAACAAAGTTAACCCAGAAAGTACTTATGCATTTGGGCCCTGCATTAAATGCGAAAAAGTAAAAAATGGAACCAAGTCAGGATTTGGTTTATCTAGGAGCAAGACTGGGAACATTAAAGGGCATGGTATTCCCTTCGCAAAAAAGGGGCAGAAGGCTGATAAAGCAGGCGACTACCCTGATGGTGAGAGAAAGAGTGACTGTAAGACTGATGAACCCAGTATTGGAGACCATGTCTACATGTTTTCTCTTTGCCGTCTTTGGATGAGAGCAATACTGGCGGAGATGAACAGGCAATGGCAGCAGAAAGATGGAGGCTGAGACGATATAATCCAAATAACACAGAATATGAAAGAAGCTCTTCGCTTGTGGATGCAGAGCAAAAATACAAAGTCTGCCGATGCAGAAGCTGCAGAAATATCGTACTACAGATGCTCCCATGTTAGGTTTGGGAGCACATCTAGACAACAACATTGTTCATGATGTGTGGTCAGAGGAGGACAAGAGATTACACATAAATGTATTGGAGATGAGGGCAGTGAGGCTAGCGATATAAGCTTTTCAGCGCCTGATAAAGAAGTGTCATGTAATGATCAGAACGAACAATACAACCACAATGTACTATATCAGAAAACAAGCACAGAGAATATGGAAATGGACCATTGCGAACGAAGTATAGTTGATGGTGGAACATATTCCAGTAGTGAACGAACAAGCAGATAGTTTGAGCAGACAGCGTGCGGATACTCGCGAGTGGGAAATGGATTCAAAGCAATTTGACAAAGTATTTCGAAAGTCCAAAAAAGCCCGAATGGGATATGTTTGCCATGGATCAAAATCACAAATGCAGAAGGTTTGCAAGCAGATAGACTTGCCCAGGAATGCAAGGCAATGCCTTTTCAAATGGACTGGAAATGGAAGTTTGTTTATGTGTTTCCTCCAATACCGTTGATTGCAAGATGAGGAGAGAGAGTTGTAGCGCCAGCATGGCCACGGCAACCTTGTTAGGCAGACCTGTTTGAGTTGCGTGTGGACATCCAGTGAAGTTCATGCCGGATGCACAGTTACTTTTCAAGGACAGGGAACAGGTGTTTCATCACAGTCCGAAATCATTACACCCGAGGACATGGCTCATCAGGACTTAGAGTTTAGGCTTTTGAACATACCTGAAGACTGTAGAGAGGTATTAAAGAAGGCCAGAGCATTCTTGGCAGTAAAAACATATCATTTGGAATGGCTAAGATTTGTGCTATGGGCACGTGGAAAAGGAATGGATCCAATACGTATGGACCGCATGAGTATTTAACAAATGTATTGTATTTGCCAAAATCTGGATTGTCATTTGAGTCAGTAAAAGTGCATCTTGCAGCAATTTCAAGATTCTTAAGGTAAACAAATAGAAAGTCTTTATATTCGCACAGAATAATTACAGAATTCATGAAAAGTCTGTTTAGAGTCTCCCCACTGTGGAAATTGCATTCCTTTAGTCTCCACTTTACAAACAAAGAGGCCAGTAGTCGGAGGTCTGCCAAAGTTACTCGTATTTAATAATATTCACGCAGGTGCGCATAATGACAGTGCTAGGATCGCGATGATGAGAGTGGACATCGTACAAAGATGTGCGACGTTATTTATTCAGGTTGCACGGGCTGGGGATGTGGAAAATATTTACAGAAGGAACAATCCCTGATTAGGTAACAAGGGTATGGCTTGTTCCTGACAGACAATTGTACAAACAAGTATAAACGTTACAAGTGGGCATTGCTATATCCTTCGCATATACAGAAAATCGAACAAATGAGTGTAAACATTACGCATGGACATTGCTTGCCCCTTCTCATACATCGACAAACAATCGAACAATCACAATATAAACCTTACAAGTGGACATTGCTAAGCCCTAGATGGGCAAAAAGCAGGTAGATCAACACTAGGTGTGGAGCAGACATAATCAAAAACAAGTCTGTTTGTGCTGACTTGAAACAAAATAGAAAGGGACCAAAGTTTGTGATTTCACTATCTCAGGGAATATAAAATGGAAGAACTGATGTTCAGATTAATAGGGAAAATGTGTTTTTCACAATCAACACTTAGAACATTAGTTGTGAACATTTCAGTGTCATCCAACCCAAACCATCAGTGTGTCCTTAGTTGAATTGTTCACGATTTTTCGCTGGAGAATAATTTTTTATCTAGTTGCATTAACATAAAGACTTCCTCCTGTTGAACCATTGCTGCATTTGCCTAACGTGTAAGTGTGGGAGAAGGGCGGCAAGTTGCTGCCAGTATACCACAGCACATTGGCAAGCATTGCACACACAGTCAACATCCTAATACCATATTCCCTATTACAACCACTATCATTAATAATTTCCAACCACATCTAGTGAAGAATGAGGCAACACGATCCCAAAGGGAGGAAATATCTTCATTGGCAAATGCATGCACCTGTTGGGCTATGCCATTCATATTCTCAATAGCCTGATGTATGTTTTTGGAACAGTCCGGTATAAAAATGCAACATTCGGTATGCAAAACCCCACATAATACTCCTAGTTCTGCAAGTAGCATATCAAAGACCATGCGGTTTTGTAAAACCACAGAATGTATAGCAGTCATTTCTTCTGCTATATTGTTGACATTGTTTCGTTAATCGTAGCCTCCAATAACAGTCCCAATCTCCTAATATGAAGGGAATTCATAGCTATCCTAAGTATAGGTAGTATTCCTAATCCAAAGTCATAAGTCTGTTGCCCAGCAGTATCTGTCTGAAATAAGAAAATGCTTGAGCTGTCTCTTTTGTGGCGACCAAAAGAAGTTTCTCATTTGGCCAAGCCAAGGTCGGAGGGAATGGCCCAAATGCGAGGAAGGGCCAATCCAAAATAACAGGCTCCCCCCACCATGGTGGCAGCCATGAGTAAGCTTTGGAACCACATATAAAATATATACCTTCACCTGGTGGGGGGGCGCGATGAATGTGAGAGACACTAGCCATTGAAAAATGTACCTTGCAAACACTTTTACGTAAAAACAGGGAACCATTAGATTGTAGGCATATATGCCCAGGTGATATAGTTACCTGGAGAGAGGGTGGGGAGGAAATGGCTTGTTCAGTGGGTGGAGCAGTAGTGTTTAGTCTAGTCAGGTATTTCATATATCGGTAGGACATAAAGGAATTAAAAAGGCTTTTATAACGTGAGTTCTTTCTCCTAATATTACAGGATGCGGGGACCATAATGTTATCCCTAAAATCATGCATGAAATCTTTTCCATCTGCAATGTACCACTGCACTACTGTCCGGAATAAATAAAACAGGAATCATTATAAGTTAATGAGAGGGAAAGAAATGGCACACCTGTTGCAGTGTGAGCTGGATGTTTCATACATACCCAACATTTTCATGAGATATTCATTTGTGTGTCATAGGTGTGAGCCATTTGAACAACTACATTGTTATGATATTCAGAAAAATGATCTTGGTGATCTAACGGGTGGATAGTGGGTGCAGAAGTGGTCTTAGCCATTATCACATGTACGGGGTGGTAAACATCGAGGTACCAGGTTAAGGCAAATGTCATAATGCAGATAGTCAGTACTATAAAAACAACCATCAATTTCTTTTTCTTCCTCAAATTTTGATCTTCAGTAGTTCCTAACATGTTTCTCTAGATCAACATTATTGAATGGTCAGCCAAAGGGATGCATTTCCAAGTGAACCATGGTCTACAGTGTCCTTATTTTACTAACTTCACTGTACAAGTTAGTCTCTTGAAGATGGCACTCCTGAGCGCCTGGCACTTGGTGCTTGTTCCGTCCTAAGCACTCTCCTATGTAATCCTTCAGTCGTCTTGGGCGCAGATTGTAGTGTGGTGCAGTAAGTGTGTTGTCTGGTATTCCAGGAATGGGCAATCTACTGAGACTCAAACCATCTCCTTCCGAAAGCTGCTCCTGCCAGAATGGTGGTGCCCTTTTGACATGGGAAAGGTGGTTCCAGTTTTTATGTCCATGCACTGCACTGCAGTCTGGGTTGTCAGCAAGACCTGGACGGGGCCTTTCCATCGGGGTTGCAAACTGTTTTTTCTCAAGAAGTTCTTAGTCAGCACTCAGTCCCCAGGCTTGATGTCATGCACTTGTCCTTCCAGGGGTGGGGACCAGATGTCATTGACCTGTTAGCGAATTTTGGATAGGTTGATAGTGTAGGAGAGTAGGATCTGCTTCTTATAGTTACCCCCCACTTTTTGCTGATGTTTCACTGTTTTTCGACCTAGCCAGTCTGAGGCCCTGCTAATCAGGACCCCAGTCTATCTGCTTTCTCCTCTAAATTGATTGCATGTACTTTAGGTACACTACAGATTGGATTCTGGGGTACCCTTATTAGTCCCTAGTATATGGTATACTATGTACCCAGGGCATAGGTACCCCAGAGGCCTCCCAGGGGCTGCAGCATGTATTATGCCACCCCTGAGAGGCCTTCCAAAATGACACAACAGGTCTGCTACAGCAGCCTGTGTAAGGTGGTGTATGCATCCCTTACTGAGATATAGGTTCCCTATATCTCTCCATATCACTGCACATGTAGACCTATCAGTCACCCCTATGGCAGGCCTTAACAATCCTGAAGGCAGGGTGCTGGGTTTCATGTGGGAGGGTGCCCATGCATGAGCAGAGCCCCTCTGCAGCTTTCGGAATCTTCATTCCGGGGTTGTTTGTGATGCAGCCAAACCATATACACTTAAGTGCATTATAACCTCGCGGTAAATGCTAACTTGAGAATGGCTGCATGGAAACATGTTGTGTTTGGTGTCAAACACCTTGGAATCATACCTCCACCCCAGTAACTGGGGTGGGAGGTATGATTCCACCCTACTAGAGGGAGAAACATGGCACCACCGGTACACCCGGTACCAGCTTAACAGAACCCTGGCATCACAAAATGGATGCTGCAGCCACAGACACGAGTCTGCCCTCCTGCTGCTGGACGAAACTCCGGCAGGGGAGGCCTGGACAATAGGTTTCCTGTCACAGGGAGGTGTGACCACCTCCCAGACAGGCTTTAGTGTATTGGGGCTGGGTGGGTGCACTCCAAGAGTGCTTTGAAGTCTGCACTGGGGGCACATTTGGTGTCCCTGTGCATAGTCCAGCTCAAACCGGTTGCAGAGGCTACCAGCCCCTGCTCTGGCACGAAACTGGACAAAGGAAATGGGTATAGCCACCCCTCTTTCCTGACCCTCCCATAGGTGGGTCCCCAGAGTTTGTCCCACCCCTTCCTTGGGTATAAAATAGGAACCCCTGACTACAGGACTTTAGATTTACCTGGACGAAACTCTGCTACAGAATCCCAGTACTTCAACTATCTACACGACGTTGGATGACCGAAGAATCTCCCTTGAAGTAAAGGAGTTACTCCCCTGCTTGGCAGACACCAAAGACGCATCTGTCCGGTTGGCATCTCCGAAGCTCCTGAGGACTCCGAAGAATATTGCCACACAGGAGGTGGGTTCCCGTGGTCTCTGAGGTCGATTTGTGTGCTCAGCAAGTCTGAGGCCTGTATCCCTCGTGGAGACCGTGCAACCCGAACCCCTGGACACCGCGACCATTTGCAGAAGCATCAGCTTTGAGGCGACCTCTGAGGCTAAGCTTTGGGTTACTTGTAGCCCTGACCCCGAGCAGCAATTCCACTGAAGATTGCCAGCCTACACTCCACGAGTGTTCTGTGAGCTGGCCCTTTGTGTTTTCTCTCGAGATCTCTTCGCGATCCCTGGTGCGTCGACTGGTGGGTCCCTGTGAAGGCAACACTAAGATTAATTGGGCTACCCTGGTTGCTCCAGACGTGGCCTGACTCTCCATCGCTTGGGGAGTCCCCCGGACCTTGCTGGTCCGCACCAAAGCATCTTTACTCTTCCTGCGTGGGTTGCTGTTGCCAAGCCTTGTTGGGTTCAATCCGAGCACCGACACCCCAGCACTCGACATCCTTCGTGGGAAAGCTCGAATCCGGCTCCTGGTCATCCTCGACGTCTCCTGGACCCCGTGGCTGCAGAGTCAAGCTTCACCTCTTCGCACCTGAAGCACCCGACATCGGTGGGCATTTGATTGCTCCGCTCCTGGTCACGTGAAGTGACCCAGACTTTGTCCCCTCTGCTTTCAGGTTCTTCACATCTTCGATCCAGGCTTGGATCATCCCGGACACTTTTCTTCTTCACGGCAGCAGCACTTTGCAGCAGATCGCCATTGAAATCAACGACGATTCCCGACACCATTTGACACCTATGCACCCGGCTTCCCTGGGTGAGGTAACTCGAGTACTCCGGTGCTCCCGAGGGTGTTGGCCCTAGAACCCCTTAAGTCTAAAGGGGTTTGCTCAAAGTTCTCTCCTAAGTGTCCTTTTGCTTTAAAATTCCAACCGCGACTTTCCTCATAGAATCCTACGGCGCTCGCGGCTGTGTTCACACACTGCACACGTCCCCCGTGGGTCTCCTGTGTCACTACCTTGGGTGGTTCCTTGGGGTCCCAGCGATTCTACGTGCTCTAGTGTTGTAGGGATTCTGCACATACACAGAGCTATGCACAGGATAATAGGACCTCGGAGTATAGTGGTGAGCCAACCATGCACCTTAGTACCCACAATCCCAATCCGACTAGCTTTAGCGTCTCATTAGCAACGATGCTACCAATGATTAGACAACCCAGAACACGGTCTCTTTCTCTCTCAGGACTCGCTGGAGCAAGAACACCCTTTCATAAATCACTCATACTTGTCCACAACGTGCGTAATAAGAGACACTGTATAGTTTAACATGTTTATTGCAACTATCGTGCTCTAAGATACAGTACACGTGCCAGTACTATCAGCATAATGCATAAAGATAAAATAATAAGCATATTTACAATTCCATAGAATACAAACGGGGAAAGCATTTCATAAAGCAGTGGATATAGGGCTAAATGACCATACCACCCTCCCCGTGCTATTAGCTAGTTTATTATAAAAATAGAAGATCTCTGGGCTTTGTCAGGCGGACCCCCATACCTCAATATCTAGATGCAAGGTTTACATCATCAGACAAGCACAGATCTTCTCTCTGGAAAGGTTTTTCTCCAAGTGTAACTAACCGTGAAAACACAATATTAAAAGCACACGAATTTCTCCAGTGCAGCTGCATTCAGTGTTATGTCTAAGTGCGAGGGGCTGACCAGATCAGCAAGAACAAGGGATATTGTTTTTTGACCTTGTACATGATGTGCAGACGAAACCCAAAGGGAAGAAGGAGGAAAGGTGAAAGGCAGACAGCTCTAAAATAGCCGGGCACAAGCAGAGGCTGGAAAAACAAAGGCACAAAGTAACGTGCGCAAAGAGGCATCATGACAGCCAGGCCCAAGCCAACTTAGCAATGCAGACAAAGAGGCCACAAACCACACGACACTAGGCACTGTGTCTAGTCAAGTCGTGGTTCTTATACCACTTTCTTAATATATGGTTTGGTCCCCCCCTGGGGCCCATTGTATATTGTGCTATTTACTGTCATTTTAATACTGTAATATTGCGTATCTTGGACTCTAATCTCATAAAGAGATTAGTAGTGAGTGTTTAGAAATAAATACATATATTTTATATATACCTTGTGTGGTTCTCCTTTCATTTGGTCATTCAAGAGGTTATAATCTGGTAAACTAAGCTGCTTTACACTCCTTCAAGACTTAGCCTGAAGGCTGCTCTCCATAGCTACCACTAGGATAGCTTTCAATAAAGGTTGTCTTTAAACCTATCATCAATAAGGGTCGTTTGGACTGGTGCAAGGTACCCACTATAACTAGTGGACAGCATATGCCAGGCCAACTTCTCACAGATAGTTCTTTACAATAACCCAACAATACAGGATGTGGCATATCACACAATCTCAATGGATATGCAAACCCATAGACATTTGCCGGCCTACCCATCACTAATTCATAGAGTGATAATTTAGTCTTTGCTGTTACTGTTGTCCTCATGGAAAACAAGGCTAAGCGTAAGGAATCCACCCAACTCAGTGTGAGAAGTTGGCCTGGTATATGCTGTCCACTAATTAAAGTGGGCACCTTGCACCAGTCCAAACGACCCTTATTGATGATTAGGTTAAAGACAACCTTTATAGAAAGCTATCCTAGTGGTAGCTATGGAGAGCAGCCTTCAGGCTAAGTCTTGAAGGAATGTAAAGCAGCTTGTTTTACCAGTATATAACCTCCTGAATGACCAATGAAAGGAGAACCACACCAGGTGTATATAAAATATATGTATTTATTACTAAACACTCTCTACTAACCTCTTTATGAGATTAGAGAACAAGACACACAATATTAAATCACTAGAACGACAGTAAATAGCACAATACACAGTGGGCTCCAGGGGGAGACCGAACCATATACTAAGAAAGTGGTATAAGAACCACGACTTGACTAGACACAGTGCCTAGAGCACGTAGAATCGCTGGGACCCCAAGGAACCACCCAAGGTAGTGACACAGGGGACCCACGGAGGACGGGTGCAGTGTGGGAACACAGATGCGAGCTCCGTACAACTCTATGGGAAAGTCGCGGTTGGAATTTTAAAGTTTAAGGACACTTAGGAGAGGACTTCAAGCAAACCCAGCTAAACATAGAAGGTTCTAAGGCCAGCACCCTTGAGAGTACCAAGGTATCCGTGTTACCTATCCCAGAGGAGCCGGGTGCATAGGGGTCAAGTGGTGTCGGAAACCCTCGTCGTTTTCAATGGCGTGATGCGAGAAAGTACTGCTGCCGTGGAGAAGAAAAGTGTCCGGTGTGATCCAAGCCTGGATCGGAGATGTGAAGAACCTGAAAGCAGAGGGGACAAAGTCTGGGTCACTTCACGTGACAAGGAGCGGAGCAATCGAATGCCCACCGATGTCGGGTGCTTCAGGTGCGAAGAGGTGAAGCTTGACTCTGCAGCCCCGGGGACCAGGAGACGTCGACGATGACCAGATTCCGCAGGCGAGCTGTCCCACAAAGGATGTCGAGTGCTGGGGGGTCAGTTTCCGGATTGGAGACCAACAAGCCTTGGCAACTGCAACCCACGCGGTCAGAGAAAAGATGCTTCTGTGAGGACCAGCAAGGTCCTGGGGACTCCCCAAGCGATGGAGAGTCAGGGCACGTCTGGAGCAACCAGGGAAGCCCAGTGAAAGTTAAAGTTGCCTTCTCAGGGACCCACAGGTCAACGGACCAGGGATCGCGAAGGGACCTCGAGAGGAATCCCTCAATACCAGCCCACGGAACACTCGTGGAGTGTAGGCCAGTAATCTTCGTTGGAAACACTACTCGCGGCTTGGACTACAAGTAGCCCAAAGTACAGCCTCAGGGATCGCCTAAAAGCATATGCTGCTGCAAATGTGCACGGTGTCCAGGGGTTCGGGTTGCACGGTCCCCACGAGGGCTGCGAGTCTCAGGTTTGCTGAGAGCACTAGTCGGCCTCGGGGAAGCTTGGGCACCCACCTCCTGTGTTGCAAAATATTCGGAGTCCGTCGGGAGCTGCGTAGATGCAAACCGGTCAGATGCGTTGAGGTGCCTGCGTTGCAGGGGAGTAACTCCTTTACTCCAAGGGAGATTCTTCAGTCGTCCAGCAAAGCGTAGATCGTCGAAGGTTACTTGGTTTCTGTAGCAGAGTTTAGTCCAGGTAATATCCAAAGTCCTGTAGTCAGGGTTCCTACTTTATACCCAAGGAAGGGGTGGGACAAACTCTGGGGACCCACCTATGGGAGGGTCAGGACAGAGGGGTGGCTACACCCATGTCCTTTGTCCAGTTTCGCGCCAGAGTAGGGGCTGGTAGCCCCTGCAACCGGTTTGAGCTGGACTATGCACAGGGACACCAAATGTGCCCCCAGTGCAGACATCAAAGCACTCTCAGAGTGGACCCACCCAGCCCCAATACACTAAAGCCTGTCTGGGAGGTGGTCACACCTCCCTGTGACAGGAAACCTATTGTCAAGCCTTCCCCTGCCGGAGTTTCGACCTGCAGCAGGAGGGCAGACTCGTGTCTGTGGCTGGCAGCATCCATTTTGTGATGCCAGGCTCAAGAAAGCTGGTACCGGGTGTACCGGTGCTGTCATATTTCTCCCTCTAGGAGGGAGGAATCATACCTCCCAAACCAGTTACTGGTGTGGAGGTATGATTCCAAGGTGTTTGACACAAAACACGACATAATTCCTAGCAGCCGTTTTAAAGTTAGCATTTCCCGCGAGGTCATAATGCACTTAAGAGTATATGGTTGGCTGCATCACAGACAACCCCGGAATAGTGGTTCCGAAGGCTGCAGAGGGGCTCTGCTCATGCATGGGCACCCTCTCACATAAAACCCAGCACCCTGCCTTCAGGATTGATAAGGCCTGCCATAGGGGTGACTGATAGGCTTATATGTGCAGTGATTAGGATAGATATAGTGAACCTATATCTAAGGAAGGGGTGCATGCACCACCTTACATGGGCTGCAGTAGCAGACCTGTTGTGTCATTTTGAATGGCCTCTCAGGGGTGGCATAATACATGCAGCCCATGGGAGGCCTCTAGGGTACCTATGCCCTGGGTACATAGTATACCATATACTAGGGACTTATAAGGGTACCCCAGAATCCAATCTGGAGTGTACCTAAAGTACATGAACAACCAATTTAGGGAGTAAGCAGATAGGCTGGGGTTCTGAATAGCAGGATCCCAGCCAAACTAAGTCGAAAACCAGCAAAACACCAGGAAAAAAGTGGGGGCAACCATGCAGTCAGATTCCACCTTCCTACATAACCCCCCCCCAAACGAAAGGAGATAAGGCTAACCTTGCCCAGTTGAGCCTTTATTGACTAAGTGGCCATATAAGGAAGAACCTGCACTAGCATGGTTACCCCCTGTCTTATGGTCCACTAAGCAATCCCTAACCCCAAGGGTATTGGATGATCTTCACCATTTGGAATTACTACCTGTAGTGTGTTTTGGCAAAGTACAAGGCTGGTGGGGTGTCTGAGTAGAGAAGTGAGGCCCTAATAAAGTTGGTCTCAGCTTCCTCAGATCACTGGTCACCATGGAGGCCTTTCTTTCCCTGACTGAGTTGTATCTGGCCCTAAGGGTCAACCTCTGGCTGCCTACAGCTGGGGGTTGGGTCCCTTTGGTTGGAACACTGGAGGGACATGGTAGGTTTGGAACCACTTGGTCCCAGGTTTGCCTTTGCCCAACAGAATCCATCTGGGGGAGGTCCCTATCCAATGGTAAGAGGGATCCCTCAGTGGGTTGAGGAATTTTCACCTGGCTAGGGCTACTAGACTGCGTGTCCCTAATCTGTGGATGAGGGGGTTCCTCTGGACAATGGGCCCTAAGGGGTCCACTGACCTCCCTGACCTCTGCAGCCCTAGGCTGATTAAGGTAGGGTAGAGAGGGGCAGGATACCTGCTCCAGACTGGATACCACCTTGGAAGGGTCCCCTGCCATCAGGGGTGTTGCCAGGCCAGGCCTGATCACCTCTGGGGCTGTTCCTTCACTAGGGGTAGGATCAGTTCCCTGAGGAAGCTGACCCTTACCTATAGTCTGGGGGGAAGAAGACTTTTCTTCAACCCTTCTGCTCTCTTGTGGGGTAGAGTGGGCCATTCTTTCAAGCTCCACTTCTCCAAAATTTCCCTGGGATGGGGCTGAGGCCCTAACAGCCCCACCAACCTTCTCAGAGAGGCCCAACATTTTTAAATGGGCCTGGTATTCAACTTCAGCCCAGGCTGAAACCTCCAGATCATTGCCCAACAGGCAATCTACAGGCAAGTTTGGGGACACTGCCACTCTCTTTGGGCCAGTGACCCCTCCCCAGCTGAGATTGACTATGGCCATGGGATGATCTGTTTTGATACCATCAATGTTGGTCACCTGGTACTTGAACTCAGGTAAAAGCTGTTGAGGGGGGACTAGTTTCCCTGTCACCATGGTGACACTAGCCCCTGTGTCCCTGAGTGCCAAAGCTTTCTGACCATTGATCAGTGGCTCCTGTCTGTACTTGCCCAAGGAATTAGGACTTACAGTAAAAGTGGCAAATCCCATGCCACCATCACAGACTAAGGAGGCCTGTGAGGAGGACCTTGATAAGCTGGGGTCCACCTCAGTTCCCCATACCAACGCACCTAACTTTTTGGGTGCATTACTACCACCTGGGGGATTACTACTTGTAGTACCAGGAGGAGTGGTAGTATTGCTGGGAGGAACATTTTCCTTATTGCTGGCCTTAGGGCAGCCGGGGTCATTTTTCCAGTGTCCAGGCTTCTTACATATATGGCAATAAGGTTTCTTTTCAGGGGAGGAAGGAGTTTGGGACCCACCCCCAGAAGAGGACTTTTGGGGCCCTGTAGTGGATTTATCTTTTGATTTATCCCCACCTTTCTCTTGGTTCTTGGAAGAATCTTTCTTCTGGTCACCACCCTGGTTCTTTGGTTTTACCCTGGTTCTGACCCATTTGTCTGCCTTCTTTCCCAATTCTTGGGGAGAGGTCAGATCAGAGTCCACCAGGTACTGGTGTAAAAGTTGGTTTTGACAATTATTATGGATCTGCTCCCTCATAATCAAATTGTACAATCCTAAAAAGTCATGCACCTTGCTGCCATGTATCCAACCTTCCAGAGCCTTAGTAGCACAATCTACAAAGTCAACCCAGTCCTGAGTCTGTGCCTTTTGGGTGTCTCTGAACTTTAACCTGTATTGTTCAGTGGTTAAGCCAAACCCATCAATCAGAGCACTCTTCAGGACTTTGTAATTATCAGCATCCTCTTCTCTTACAGTGAGGAGCTTGTCTCTACCTTTGTCTGCAAAGGAGAGCCACAAGATTGCTGCCCACTGCTCCTGGGGGACCCTCTGTACCTTACAGGCCCTCTCCAGTGCAGTTATCCATTTGTGGATGTCATCCCCACTCTGGTAGGGAGGGACAATCTTGTTCAGGTTCCTATGGTGATGAGTATCTTCTCTACTCCTAGGGACACTGTGGCTGCCACCATGGGGCTCTAGCCCCAACTTCTGAGAAGCTCTCTGAAGCTCCAGGGATTCCCTATCTAAGGCCAATTGCTCTCTCTTGATTCTGAGCTTAGCTCTCTCAAACTCAAGCAGTTGACATTTCTTCTCATAAGAGGATTCCCTTTTATGAGAAGCAGAGGTCCCTATAGAAGTACCAGAATGATCAGATTCCTGAGAAGGAGATCTTGATCTTCTTGGTAGACTATTAACCCTTCCTGGGGGAGTGAAGAGAGGGCCACTGAGGCCTTCCTCACCTGAAGGAAGAATTGGATTGTCCAGGTTAGAATCATCTTGATCCCCCTTGTCAGCATTGGAGTCCAGGTCATAGAAGTTTTCACTTCCTGGCCTTTCCTCCTCTGCTGCCCCACCCAACTTGCCTGCCTCATCAGACCCTGGGGTCTTTCTGAGGTCATCTAACAGCAAAGCATCTATGAGGCATTGAGTGCTTGCATGTCTCCCTGTCTTCAGTTTCCTAAATGTACACACATTTCTCAATTCTTGGAATGTGAGATTGTCATACCTAGTTGGCAAGGAGTCACTGACTTCAGGCCTTGAAGACATTCTAGTGTGGTGTGGTGTATGCACCTACCTACTCTAGTGGGAACTGAGACTCTCTTGTGTTGGAGAAAAAGGGTGTGCTAGACCCTTGGCTACCCAACTCCAAGTTCAGTAGAACTTGCTTTATTCTAGACTTGATTTATATGTACCTAAGTACCTTTAGTGGTTTTCAGTTAGTCACTCACTGAGATTATCTGGTAAAACAATAGCAAGCTTGAATCCCAACCGCTGCACACTAATGTGAGAAGTTGGCCTGGTATATGCTGTCCACTAATTACAGTGATACCAAAGGGGATGATGGACGGAGCGTTAGAGCAAATCAAACACTCACCCCCAGTCAACTGATCTGGGTTTAATCCATCATCATTCTTTAGCTCACTCCACCACCCCAGTTCAAACATGGCCATATGCAAATCAGTCTGACCCTGTGCCTCATGGGAACAGTCCAGCCCGAACTGCCAAGCCATGTCTTCCCTGGACCGGAAACAAGCATCCTGGGACCGGCTTCGGGTTCAAAACCCTCATCAGCCAGGCTATCTTGAATCCAGTGGCAAAGTGAGCAAGGGACCCACGTCTGGGCATACCCTGCCAACTTAGGGCGAACAAAGCGATACCAAAGGGGATGATGGACGGAGCGTTAGAGCAAATCAAACACTCACCCCCAGTCAACTGATCTGGGTTTAATCCATCATCATTCTTTAGCTCACTCCACCACCCCAGTTCAAACATGGCCATATGCAAATCAGTCTGACCCTGTGCCTCATGGGAACAGTCCAGCTCGAACTGCCAAGCCATGTCTTCCCTGGACCGGAAACAAGCATCCTGGGACCGGTTTCGGGTTCAAAACCCTCATCAGCTAGGCTATCTTGAATCCAGTGGCAAAGTGAGCAAGGGACCCACGTCTGGGCATACCCTGCCAACTTAGGGCGAACAAAGCGATACCAAAGGGGATGATGGACGGAGCGTTAGAGCAAATCAAACACTCACCCCCAGTCAACTGATCTGGGTTTAATCCATCATCATTCTTTAGCTCACTCCACCACCCCAGTTCAAACATGGCCATATGCAAATCAGTCTGACCCTGTGCCTCATGGGAACAGTCCAGCCCGAACTGCCAAGCCATGTCTTCCCTGGACCGGAAACAAGCATCCTGGGACCGGTTTCGGGTTCAAAACCCTCATCAGCCAGGCTATCTTGAATCCAGTGGCAAAGTGAGCAAGGGACCCACGTCTGGGCATACCCTGCCAACTTAGGGCGAACAAAGCAATACCAAAGGGGATGATGGACGGAGCGTTAGAGCAAATCAAACACTCACTCCCAGTCAACTGATCTGGGTTTAATCCATCATTCTTTAGCTCACTCCACCACCCCAGTTCAAACATGGCCATATGCAAATCAGTCTGACCCTGTGCCTCATGGGAACAGTCCAGCCCGAACTGCCAAGCCATGTCTTCCTGGACCGGAAACAAGCATCCTGGGACCGGCTTCGGGTTCAAAACCCTCATCAGCCAGGCTATCTTGAATCCAGTGGCAAAGTGAGCAAGGGACCCACGTCTGGGCATACCCTGCCAACTTAGGCGAACAAGCGATACCAAAGGGGATGATGGACGGAGCGTTAGAGCAAATCAAACACCCACCCCAGTCAACTGATCTGGGTTTAATCCAGCATCATTCTTTAGCTCACTCCACCACCCCAGTTCAACATGGCCATATGCAAATCAGTCTGACTCCTGTGCCTCATGGGAACAGTCCAGCCCGAACTGCCAAGCCATGTCTTCCCTGGACCGGAAACAAGCATCCTGGGACCGGTTTCGGGTTCAAAACCCTCATCAGCCTTGCTATCTTGAATCCAGTGGCAAAGTGAGCAAGGGACCCACGTCTGGGCATACCCTGCCAACTAAGGGCGAACAAAGCGATACCAAAGGGGATGATGGACGGAGCGTTAGAGCAAATCAAACACTCACCCCCAGTCAACTGATCTGGGTTTAATCCATCATCATTCTTTAGCTCTTTTGGTATCGCTTTGTTCGCCCTAAGTTAGCAGGGTATGCCCAGACGTGGGTCCCTTGCTCACTTTGCCACTGGATTCAAGCTAGCCTGGCTGATGACGGCTGAATAGCCAGAAACCGGTCCCAGGATGCTTGTTTCCGGTCCAGGGAAGACATGGCTTGGCTGTTCGGGCTGGACTGTTCCCATGAGGCACAGGGTCAGACTGATTTGCATATGGCCATGTCTGAACTGGGGTGGTGGAGTGAGCTAAAGAATGATGATGGATTAAACCCAGATCAGTTGACTGGGGGTGAGTGTTTGATTAGCTCAAACGCTCCGTCCATCATCCCCTTTGGTATCGCTTTGTTTGCCCTAAGTTGGCAGGGTATGCCCAGACGTGGGTCCCTTGCTCACTTTGCCACTGGATTCAAGCTAGCCTGGCTGTGACGGCTGAATAGCCAGAAACCGGTCCCAGGATGCTTGTTTCCGGTCCAGGGAAGACATTGCTTGGCAGTTCGGGCTGGACTGTTCCCATGAGGCACAGGGTCAGACTGATTTGCATATGGCCATGTCTGAACTGGGGTGGTGGAGTGAGCTAAAGAATGATGATGGATTAAACCCAGATCAGTTGACTGGGGGTGAGTGTTTGATTAGCTCAAACGCTCCGTCCATCATCCCCTTTGGTATCGCTTTGTTCGCCCTAAGTTGGCAGGGTATGCCCAGACATGGGTCCCTTGCTCACTTTGCCACTGGATTCAAGCTAGCCTGGCTGATGACGGCTGAATAGCCAGAAACCGGTCCCAGGATGCTTGTTTCCGGTCCATGGAAGACATGGCTTGGCAGTTCGGGCTGGACTGTTCCCATGAGGCACAGGGTCAGACTGATTTGCATATGGCCATGTCTGAACTGGGGTGGTGGAGTGAGCTAAAGAATGATGATGGATTAAACCCAGTTCAGTTGACTGGGGTGAGTGTTTGATTAGCTCAAACGCTCCGTCCATCATCCCCTTTGGTATCGCTTTGTTCGCCCTAAGTTGGCAGGGTATGCCCAGACGTGGGTCCCTTGCTCACTTTGCCACTGGATTCAAGCTAGCCTGGCTGATGACGGCTGAATAGCCAGAAACCGGTCCCAGGATGCTTGTTTCCGGTCCAGGGAAGACATGGCTTGGTAGTTCGGGCTGGACTGTTCCCATGAGGCACAGGGTCAGACTGATTTGCATATGGCCATGTCTGAACTGGGGTGGTGGAGTGAGCTAAAGAATGATGATGGATTAAACCCAGATCAGTTGACTGGGGGTGAGTGTTTGATTAGCTCAAACGCTCCTTCCATCATCCCCTTTGGTATCGCTTTGTTCGCCCTAAGTTGGCAGGGTATGCCCAGACGTGGGTCCCTTGCTCACTTTGCCACTGGATTCAAGCTAGCCTGGCTGATGACGGCTGAATAGCCAGAAACCGGTCCCAGGATGCTTGTTTCCGGTCCAGGGAAGACATGGCTTGGCAGTTCGGGCTGGACTGTTCCCATGAGGCACAGGGTCAGACTGATTTGCATATGGCCATGTCTGAACTGGGGTGGTGGAGTGAGCTAAAGAATGATGATGGATTAAACCCAGATCAGTTGACTGGGGTGAGTGTTTGATTAGCTCAAACGCTCCGTCCATCATCCCCTTTGGTATCGCTTTGTTCGCCCTAAGTTGGCAGGGTATGCCCAGACGTGGGTCCCTTGCTCACTTTGCCACTGGATTCAAGCTAGCCTGGCTGATGACGGCTGAATAGCCAGAAACCGGTCCCAGGATGCTTGTTTCCGGTCCAGGGAAGACATGGCTTGGCAGTTCGGGCTGGACTGTTCCCATGAGGCACAGGGTCAGACTGATTTGCATATGGCCATGTCTGAACTGGGGTGGTGGAGTGAGCTAAAGAATGATGATGGATTAAACCCAGATCAGTTGACTGGGGGTGAGTGTTTGATTAGCTCAAACGCTCCGTCCATCATCCCCTTTGGTATCGCTTTGTTCGCCCTAAGTTGGCAGGGTATGCCCAGACGTGGGTCCCTTGCTCACTTTGCCACTGGATTCAAGCTAGCCTGGCTGATGACGGCTGAATAGCCAGAAACCGGTCCCAGGATGCTTGTTTCCGGTCCAGGGAAGACATGGCTTGGCAGTTCGGGCTGGACTGTTCCCATGAGGCACAGGGTCAGACTGATTTGCATATGGCCATGTCTGAACTGGGGTGGTGGAGTGAGCTAAAGAATGATGATGGATTAAACCCAGATCAGTTGACTGGGGGTGAGTGTTTGATTAGCTCAAACGCTCCGTCCATCATCCCCTTTGGTATCGCTTTGTTCGCCCTAAGTTGGCAGGGTATGCCCAGACGTGGGTCCCTTGCTCACTTTGCCACTGGATTCAAGCTAGCCTGGCTGATGACGGCTGAATAGCCAGAAACCGGTCCCAGGATGCTTGTTTCCGGTCCAGGGAAGACATGGCTTGGCAGTTCGGGCTGGACTGTTCCCATGAGGCACAGGGTCAGACTGATTTGCATATGGCCATGTCTGAACTGGGGTGGTGGAGTGAGCTAAAGAATGATGATGGATTAAACCCAGATCAGTTGACTGGGGGTGAGTGTTTGATTAGCTCAAACGCTCCGTCCATCATCCCCTTTGGTATCGCATTAATTACAGTGGGCACCTTGCACCAGTCCAAACGACCCTTATTGATGATTAGGTTAAAGACAACCTTTATAGAAAGCTATCCTAGTGGTAGCTGTGGAGAGCAGCCTTCAGGCTAAGTCTTGAAGGAATGTAAAGCAGCTTGTTTTACCAGTATATAACCTCCTGAATGACCTAATGAAAGGAGAACCACACCAGGTGTATATAAAATATATGTATTTATTACTAAACACTCTCTACTAACCTCTTTATGAGATTAGAGAACAATGCACACAATATTAAATCACTAGAACGACAGTAAATAGCACAATACGCAGTGGGCTCCAGGGGGGAGACCGAACCATATACTAAGAAAGTGGTATAAGAACCACGACTTGACTAGACTCAGTGCCTAGAGCACGTAGAATCGCTGGAACCCCAAGGAACCACCCAAGGTAGTGACACAGGGGACCCACGGAGGACGGGTGCAGTGTGGGAACACAGACGCGAGCTCCGTACAACTCTATGGGAAAGTCGCGGTTGGAATTTTAAAGTTTAAGGTCACTTAGGAGAAGACTTCAAGCAAACCCAGCTAACCATAGAAGGTTCTACGGCCAGCACCCTTGAGAGTACCAAGGTACCCGTGTTACCTATCCCAGAGGAGCCGGGTGCATAGGGGTCAAGTGGTGTCGGAAACCCTCTTCGTTTTCAATGGCGTGATGCGAGAAAGTACTGCTGCTGTGGAGAAGAAAAGTGTCCGGTGTGATCCAAGCCTGGATCGGAGATGTGAAGAACCTGAAAGCAGAGAGGACAAAGTCTGGGTCACTTCACGTGGCCAGGAGCGGAGCAATCGAATGCACACCGATGTCGGGTGCTTCAGGTGCGAAGAGGTGAAGCTTGACACTGCAGCCCCGGAGACCAGGAGATGTCGACGATGACCAGATTCCGCAGACGAGCTGTCCCACAAAGGATGTCAAGTGCTGGGGGGTCAGTTTCCGGATTGGAGACCAACAAGCCTTGGCAACTGCAACCCACGCAGTCAGAGAAAAGATGCTTCTGTGAGGACCAGCAAGGTCCTGGGGACTCCCCAAGCGATGGAGAGTCAGGGCACATCTGGAGCAACCAGGGAAGCCCACTGAAAGTTAAAGTTGCCTTCTCAGGGACCCACAGGTCAACGGACCAGGGATCGCGAAGGGACCTCAAGAGGAATCACTCAATACCAGCCAACGGAACACTCGTGGAGTGTAGGCCAGTAATCTTCGGTGGAACCACTGCTCGGGGCTTAGACTACAAGTAGCCCAAAGCACAGCCTCAGGGATTGCCTAAAAGCATATGCTGCTACAAATGTGCACGTTGTCCAGGGGTTCGGGTTGCACGGTCCCCACGAGGGCTGCGGGTCTCAGGTTTGCTGAGAGCACTAGTCGGCCTCGGGGAAGCTTGGGCACCCACCTCCTGTGTTGCAAAATCTTCGGAGTCCGTCGGGAGCTGCGTATATGCAAACCGGTCAGATGCGTTGAGGTGCCTGCGTTGCAGGGGAGTAACTCCTTTACTCCAAGAGAGATTCTTCAGTCGTCCAGCAAAGCGTAGATCGTCGAAGGTTACTTGGTTTCTGTAGCAGAGTTTAGTCCAGGTAATATCTAAAGTCCTGTAGTCAGGGTTCCTACTTTATACCCAAGGAAGGGGTGGGACAAACTCTGGGGACCCACCTATGGGAGGGTCAGGACAGAGGGGTGGCTAAACCCATGTCCTTTGTCCAGTTTTGCGCCAGAGCAGGGGCTGGCAGCCCCTGCAACCGGTTTGAGCTGGACTATGCACAGGGACACCAAATGTGCCTCCAGTGCAGACATCAAAGCCCTCTGAGAGTGCACCCACCCAGCCCCGATACACTAAAGCCTGTCTGGGAGGTGGTCACACCTCCCTTTGACAGGAAACCTATTGTCAAGCCTTCCCCTGGCAGAGTTTCATCCAGCAGCAGGAGGGCAGACTCGTGTCTGTGGCTGGCAGCATCCATTTTGTGATGCCAGGGCTCTGTGAAGCTGGTACCGGGTGTACCGGTGCTGTCATATTTCTCCCTCTAGGAGGGAGGAATCATACCTCCCACACCAGTTACTGGTGTGGAGGTATGATTCCAAGGTGTTTGACACCAAACACGACATAATTCCTTGCAGCCATTTTAAAGTTAGCATTTACCGCGAGGTTATAATGCACTTAAGAGTATATGGTTGGCTGCATCACAGACAACCCCGGAATAGTGGGCTCTGCTCATGCATGGGCACCCTCTCACATAAAACCCAGCACCCTGCCTTCAGGATTGATAAGGCCTGCCATAGGGGTGACTCATAGGCTTATATGTGCAGTGATTAGGATAGATATAGTGAACCTATATCTAAGGAAGGGGTGCATGCACCACCTTACACAGGCTGCAGTAGCAGTCATGTTGTGTCATTTTGAATGGCCTCTCAGGGGTGGCATAATACATGCTGCAGCCCCTGGGAGACTCTGGGGTACCTATGCCCAGGGTACATAGTATACCATATACTAGGGACTTATAAGGGTACCCCAGAATCCAATCTGGAGTGTACCTAAAGTACATGAACAACCAATTTAGGGAGTAAGCAGATAGGCTGGGGTCCTGAATAGCAGGATCCCAGCCAAACTAAGTCGAAAACCAGCAAAACACCAGGAAAAAAGTGGGGGCAACCATGCAGTCAGATTCCACCTTCCTACACTCAGTTCACCAGATGCACACATTTTTGACAACTTGTTCTTCAGTGTTCCGTTACACCTTTCTATCAATCCTGCAGCTGTAGGGTGATAATCTGAATGGAATTTCTGCCTTATACCTAAACCTTTACGTACCAAATCCATTAATTCGTTTGAAAAGTGTACTCCATTGTCACTCCAAATGCTCTGAGGCAAGCTAAACCTTTGAAAATATTTCTTCAGTAATACTTTTGCCGTACTCAAAGCTTTACTGTCTTTTACATTAAATGTCTCAATCCAGTTACTAAAACTGCATATCACAACTAGCACATAACGCTTCCTATTGCTTGGAGGCATCTGGATAAAAGCCATCTGCAAGCATTCAGAGGGGTATTCTGGCATATGAAAATGACCTGTTGGTACTGCAATTCCTTTTCCCACATTATGCCGGGCACAAATGATAGACGTTTTACAAAAACAAATGATAGTCACCTTTCTGACCGTATTGTTTTCCCATATTCTTGAAATTGTGTTTACTATCCCATCTGCTCCAATATGTGATGGTCCATGTGTCTGGTAGAATCCATCAGTTTCCATTTGGATCTTCCATCCATGCCTGAAAGTGTTGGTGAAACACATATCTTTTTTCCTGCCCTCTTTTCTTTTCTTCCTCATCTGCCAAATGTTGTACTTCATTTATTTCTATATAAGGGTTATACACTTCTCCTTCACTATTAGTCCTCAATACCATGTACATCAGTGACTGTTCTGCCAAGGCTGTAGTTCATGCTATCTCATCTGCAAAAGCATTTCCTTGTCCCACCTCATCTGTTACAATCTTGGTGCACTGAATTCAATGATAGCTAATCTTTTTTTGGGAGTGATAGCATTAAAAAGTCTAGAAATGAGATGTCCATGCTGCATCTTAGCTCCACTAGAGGTAATAAATCCTCTTTCAGACCATAGGCGGCCGAAGTTATGGACCACAACAAAGGCGTACTCGCTATATGTATATATATTTACATTTAATCCTTCTGACAATTCACATGCTCAAGTTAGTGCTATCAACTCTGCAGCCAGTGCTGATGCTTGTTCTATTCTACATGTCTCAACTACAGTGTAATTGGTGGTAATTGCATAGGCAGCTGAGATAGTCCCATCTGGCTTCTTTAGACAAGAGCCATCTACAAATAAAGTGCCATCAGCAATAGGCATTGGTACATCCACCAGGTCCACTCGATCCTTTGTTTCAGTAACAGTCACACAGTCATGTTGTACTTGATCCTGTTCCAAAGGAAGAGGCATCAGAGCGACTGGGTTTATTGTGGTACATCGTTCCAGAGTGACATTTGGGGCCATCAGTGTCAGTTCATATTGCATCAATATGGCATTAGTTAAATGTTGCGTTTTTGTTTTATTAAATAGTATGTCAACTGAATGAGGTACATATACTGTAACCTTGTGTCCCAAAATAATTGGATCTGCCTGTTTTATTGCTGCTGCCACTGCAGCAATATTTCGGAGGCAGTTTGGTAGGCCTCTTGCTACAAAATCCAATGTTGAGGAAAAATAGGCACATGATCTATTCTTCTCTCCTTGTTTTTGTGTTAGTACAGACAAAGCACAGCCATCTTTTTCATGCAAAAATAAAGCAAATCGTATAGTACTGTCAGGGGTACCCAAAGCAGGTGCATTACAAAGAGCTTCTTTCAGGGTGATACAGCTATGTTGATGTTCAGCATGCCATGGAACTGGGTCAGATATGTCTTTGAGTTAAGGACAGTAAAGGCTTTGCTACCAAGGAAAAATCTGGTATCCATTGTCTACAGAATGAGACTATGCCTAAAAAGGCACATACATCTTTTTGTATGGTAGGTTGAGTTATGTTTTGAATTGCCTTAATGTGATCAGGTGACAGTCTTCTCCCCCCTTTCGACAGGAGGTGACCTGAGTTGGTGACCTCCTGCATGGTTATCCCCACTTGGTTGCCTGGTGCTATGCTGTTTCTGACTAGTCTGGCTGGGATCCTGCTAATCCGGACCCCAGTCTCTGTGCTTTCTCCCCTACATTGGTATGGTAAGTACTTAGGTACATCCCAGATTGGACACTGGTGTACTCTTATCAGTCCTTAGTATCTGGTACTGAGGTACCCAGGGCATAGGCGCACCAGGGGTCCCCGATGGGCCGAAGCATGTATTATGCCACCCATGTGGGACCACTCAAACTATAACTACAGGCCTGCCATTGCAGCCTGTGTGAGCTGGTGCTAGCACCACTTACAAAAGATATAGGTTTCCCTATATCTAAGGTCACTGCACATAAAACCTATAAGTCACCCCTAAAGCAGGCCTTAAGATCCTGAAGGCAGGGTTCTCGGTTCTAAGTGTGAGGGTGCATCTGCATGAGCAGGACACCCCTACAGCTTTCGGAGTCCATACTCCTGGGCTGTAAGTGCATCAGCCATTACGATACATAGAGTGGTCATGGGTCATTATGCGATGACCATCTCTAAACTGGCTGTAACGAACCCTATCATGTTTGGTATCAAACATGTTGGAATCATACCCCCACACTGTAAACTGTGTGGGAGGTATGATTCCATGCACTGTAAAGCTCCTCCGGGAGGCCCTCAGTGCTCCCGGGACTAGTCTTCTAGCCCCGGACAGCACAACATGGCTGCTGCCGACCAGAGACATGATTCTGCCCTCCTGCTGCTGAGCCAAGCTCAAAAAGGGGAAGGCAGAACAATAAGTATCCTGTCACAGGAAGGTGTGACCACCTCCCAGACATGGTTTAGTGTAATGGGGCTGGTTGGGAGCACTTGCCAGCACCACTCAGTCTGCTTGAAGGGCACATTTGGTGCCCTCCTTGCATAGTCCAGTTCAAACCAGCTCAGGGAGCCATTGGCTTCCGCTCTGGCACATAACTGGACAAAGGAACATGGGAGTATCTTCCCCACTGTCCGACCCCTCCTCTGGGAAGGAACCCTGAATCGTCCCAACCCTTTCCTTAGGGTACTAAGGGCTTACCTGAGGGTGGGTCCCTAGATTCATCGTGGGACAAGATTCATTTCAAGACACCACTTCTTCGACCGTCTGGACACTCTGGACTTCGCTCTGGGCATCAAGGCTGCAACTGGGAAGACTCCGTCTGCTCCTGATCTCGTCGCCCTGCTCGTCTGCTGCAATGTCCGTGCCTGTACTCCATACAGGAACCTTCCAAGGCCTGTGGGCATCCAAGACACCTGAGGGAATCATCATTTGAAGTGTAGGAGTCACTTCCCTGCATCTGCAGGCATCGTAACTAAACTGACCGATCTGCTGATCCTGGGCTCCCACTGACTCCAAAAGGCTCAGTAACACAGGTGGTGGTTCTCCACATCCCTTGAGTCCTGCCCTGCCTTCTCACCAAGTTTGAGGCCAGTATCCCTCGTCGGGGCAGCACGAACCAAACCCCTGTGCACCGCATTGACTTGCAGTTACAAAGGCTTGTTGGCTTCCTTCCTCTTTTTAAACAAAATATATTTTTATTAGTTTTTGCACTTAATACCAATAACCCCCCTCCATACCACCCCCTAAGCAGACATTTTCCCTCGACATAAACCATTTCATCCAACAAGTTACAAGAAACCAAATAAAAAAGTCACAAAGAGGAGAAAAGAAAGAAATATAGGGATTACCAAGACAGGGAAGAAAAAGGGCCTGTACCAAACATCTCATCATCAAATAAAAAAATTCTAGACCACCTCAGATCATCAGATAGTTTCCAAGTTACATAGAGGAAACCATACTCTTAAAATGTTTTCCCGTATCTTCTTGCTTTTGCGAGAATAGATAGCCCTCTCCAGATGATAAGTTGACAATAAACAAGCATATCATTGCTGGAACACCGGAGGAGAGGGATACAACCAGGCTGTAGTTAAGCAAATCCGATAGACTGCCATGGCCACAAACGTAAAAGGCTGAACATTAGCTCTAGGAATTTCATCGTCCGCCCCCAACAAAATCCACCGAGCGGTTAAAGCAATATCGAGCCCCAATTTTTCAACCCAAAATGTATTAATCTCAGCTTTCAAGTTCCCTAGCATAGGGTAAGTGGCCAGCATGTGAACTAAATCCACCGCAAAATCTTTACACCTGGGACATCTTGTCCCATTAACGCTCCTGAACCCCCCACACTGGGCAATCTTCCCAGGAGTTATATAGAGATTGAAAGAAGTTTTATAATGTTGGGCCTGTAAATTGGCTGAGATTAAAAATCTATGAGTATCCACCAAAGACCTTAGTAAATCCGCTGGTTGGGCTTGAATCTTATCCTCCCATCTCTTTAAATGTTTCACCAAATCATCCTGCATTGTTTTATTTGAGGCTTAAAAGAAGGCCCCTATCTTAGTATCATCTTTCTTAATCAATTCCATAACTTCTATCTTTTCAAATCTCCTCGTCCCACCACCCTTCTTCATTAGAAAGTCTCTAATTTGTAAACATTTAAAGAAATCTTTATGGCCAAGATTGAATTTTTTGGGAATGTCATCAAAAGACTTAAACGACTCGAGTTCAAAAAAATCCCCCAATGTTCGGACTCCATGTGTCACCCATCTACTCATAGCTGAGTCTCTGAAAATTTCCAGAAGTAATGGATTATTACGTATTGGGGTATAAGAATGAAACCTCCCAAGGCCTATTCTTTTGCGCACTGCCCCCACATACTATAAGCTGCTATTAAAACCTTAAATCATACTTTTTTATAATATCCGAATTCAATTTGTCAGAGGAGGCAGCCCCTGCCTGTTTCCCCCAATATAAGCTCATATATAGACAGGGTGCCCCCCCCCTGTTCTGTGTCCTCCCCCTTCATATCCATAAGAAAGACCAGTTGCTGTAAGGCAGCAGCCCAGTAGTACAATTTAAAATTTGGCACAGCCAATCCTCCTCGTTCTCTTGATAGAGTAAGGAACCTTAACACTTTCCTGGGGCTGGCATACGCCCATAGAAACTGAGTCACTATCAGATCGATTCATTTAAACCAATTATTGCCTATTTCAAGCGGAATGGCCCGAAAGAGATATAAAGCCTTAGGTAAAAATATCATTTTAATCACGTTAGTCCGCCCGATCACCGCCCGTCAGTCAATAGCTCATCTTTATTGATAATTACCTGAGTTTTTTCACTATTTAAAAGGTAGCCACAAAACTGGCCAAATCTCATGGCTTCCTTTTCAATCTCGACTATAGCACCACTAGGATCTGGGGTGACGATAGCAAGATCATCAGCATAAGCCAATATCTTTGTCCCCACCCCCCCCCTCGGTGACATGATCGGCTGAATTGCCTGATTGCATTGAATTTGTCTAATCAGGGGATCAATACAATATAGATGGAAAATAGGAGTGGGGAGCAGGGACATCATTGCCTAGTGCCTCGTTCTATAATTATCTCATCGGATAAACCTCCCATTATAGAAATCCTAGCCCTAGGCTTATAATAAAGAGCTTTTACTGATTTAATAAATCCCTGTCCAATCATCTTCCAAGCCATTACCTCCCAGAGATACGGCCAGGAGACCCGATCAAACGTTTTTCGGCGTCTAGCAAGATTAGCGCCATAGGATCTTTAGTAACTCCAGCCACTTCAAAGAGGGTGATGACTGGTTAGATATGATCGGTCGTCCCCTTACCCGGAATAAAACCATGTTGGACAGAAGCAGTAATACGGCTAATAACCGTGGCAAGCCGCAAGGCTAAGATTTTTTGCATAGATCTTGGAGTCAGTCTTGATAAGCGTGATAGGGCGATATGAACCTAACTCTTTAGCTGGTTTATTTATTTTTTTTAAACTGCGATCCTTGCTGTTGCCCAGCTATCTGGGGGTGGGGGGGGTATTTCCTTCTTGCACTTCCCGCATCAGTTCCACTAAGTGGCCTTTAAGTGTCCTGGCAAATATTTTATAAAATTCTCCGGGGATGATGTCCATACCAGTGGCTTTCCCAGATTTTAAGCTCTTAATAGCTGCTTCTATCTCTTCTACTAAGATAGGTTGATCAATTCCCTGTCTATCGGGTTCTTCGAGGATCGCCTCACAGGAGGCCGAGAGATATTCCCCCATGATGTTAGGGGCTTCACCAGCCTTAGAGTATAGTTCCTGGTAAAACCATTGAAATGCTCGACTAATCTCAAACGGTTCAGATTTCTCTCCAAGCAACGGGTCTCTTATCTCCCTAATTTGTTCGCCCACAGTTGTTACTCTTGCCCTAAACGCAAGATTTTGGCCTACTTTTTCAGTGTATTCATACGCTATCTCCCGCCAGACCAAGTACCTATTTGCTGCCTTTTTAACAGAAATAGCTAAAATTCTAGCTCTGGCATTTGCCAGCTCAATAAGGGCCATACCAGTCTCATCCCCGGAAGAAATTTTATTAATCAATTTTAATTCAGCATTAGTCAAATCAGAATACAATCCTTCCAGTAGCGTTCTTTCCTGTTTTTGGTGCTCAATACTGAATCTCAACATTTCCCCCCTAAGACAAGCCTTAAATGTGTCCCAGACAACACTAATGTGAGCACTACCCTGATTATCTAGAAAAAACTGGGGGGTCCAAGCCTGGATATGACTCGCATATTGTGGATCTAACAAAAGCGCCCTTTCAAATGACCACAATCGCTCGACTTTCGGGAGCTGAGTCATTTGTAGTTCCAGGACAAGAGGATTGCGATCTGACATGACCCTAGGGAATTTAGATATGTAAACGTGCTTAATCAGGCTTTTCGAGATAAAAAAGTAATCAAGTCTGGCATGCACCTTATGTGGAGCTGAGAAATATGTATAGCCGGGATCGGCCGGCATTGTCTCCTTCCATGACTGTTTTGTAAATCAGCAAGCGCATGAAATACTTTAGGTTTCCTACCAGCATAATTCTTGGACCCAGATCCAGCTGCTATGCAGTGTTGTTGGCTTCCTTCCACCAAGATCTTTGGACTCCAAGTAACCCCAACCTCAAGCATCTCCAGTGACCTTCGTCCTCACTGCATCACTTGCACCGTGGGCTTGCATCTTAGGTGAGCTGCATGAGGTCCTCTTGCGACTCCAGTGCCTCCGGCCTGTGGGTCCTCTTGAGGGTCATCTTTGAATTCTGTGGGCTCTCCTCATTGCTCGGGGCCTGCCCTGCCTCCCCTCCTTGTGGTGAGTCACCTGGACCTTGCTGCTCCCGACACTGCACCTTCTTTGCTTTCCACGTTGTTTGCAGTTGCCAAGGCTTGTTTGTGCTCTCGACTGACACCGACCCCTCAACTCTCGACAATCGACATGGGACAGCTCGTGAATGGCTCCTGGTCTTCCACAACGTCACCTGGTTTTCACAGCTGCAGCTCCATGGTCACCGTCATCTCCCCTGCAACACTTGATATCGGTGGGCATTCGTCTTCCGTGCCTCCTGGTCACTCCTGAGTGGCATAGACTCTGTCCCCTCTGCATGCAGGTACTTCCCGACTTGAATCCACCCTTGTGTTGCACCGGACACTTTCACCTTCTCCAGCAGTAGCATCTTCCTGAAGTCCTCCATTGAGTTCGACTGCGGTTTCCGACGCCACTTCACACCCATGCACCCGGCTTCCCTGGTGTAGGTAACGTGGGTACTAGGGTATCCACGGGTGGGGTGGCTCTCCAACCTTCCGTCTTCTTCGGGGTTTCTTGAGGGTCCACTAGGAAGGGTCCTTTTTCTCTAAAATGGCAACTGCGACTTACCCTTTGACTTGCATTGATCCCTCGGTCGTGTTCCGACTCTGTTCCCGGCCTCCGTGGGGTTCCTGGTTACTTACCTTGGGTGGTTCCTTCGGTACCCGGCACTTCTATGTCTTCTGGGTATAGTCTTGACTTGAGTCATGGTTCGCATACCACTATTTTAGTATATGGTTTGGTCTCCCCCTGGTGACCACTGTGTATTTCGTGCTACTTACCTGTTTCTATTGAAAAGTATTGTATGAATTGTGTATATCTCTGGCTAGGGGATATCTGTATGTGTTAGTGAGTGTTTTATAATAAATACATATTTTTATAGATACACTGTGTGGTTCATTTCACTTAATCTATACCTATAAGATTATGTTCTGGTAAAACAAGCTGCTTTACACTCCTGGACTAAGCTTGAAGGCTGCTCTTCACAGCTACCACTTAGAGAGCTTTCTAAGGTTGTCTAAGACCACTAAAATCACCATAAGAGTTGTCTGGATTGGTGCAAGGTGCTCACTTACATCAGTGTACTCCATATCCCAAGCCAGCTTCTCACACCTCCTGTTGACAATATTGCAATTTTGATAGCGACACCTTCTGTCCATGTGAAGCCAAAAAGGACAGTACTCTATGTGAAGCGTTCCTGCAATCCTACACACATTCTGCTGTTATTAATAGGTCATCTACATATTGTAATAACATTGTTACTGCTGGCAGTATACAATTATCCAGCTGTTTCTTAAGGGCCTGACTATAGATGCTCGGAATTCCTGTATACCCAGGGCTTTAAGTGGGCTGGGTCTCACCGGTGCTGAGCACCGGCAGTTTTTTAAAGGGGGCCTCTAAACGGGTCTCTGTCGGGCTCTGTTTTGTGCCCTGGCACAGGCGGTCCTGCAGTGACAGAAGGCACATCGATGTGCGCGTGCTCACACTGCTCACTTCTCACTAGTGGAGAAGTTAGGGCATGACGTCATACCAGGTGACCGTTGTAGGGGAAGGGCAATCCTTTAAAGAGAGTCATTTTCTCTCTAGATTTCCCTTCTCTTTTTGAAACTCAGGAGCAGCAACATTGTCGTGATGTCACCAGGGCTTTAAGTGGAAGCTTTTTCAATATTATATACAAGCCATAGTTGCTGCTTATTTATCTTATGCAACTAACAACCATTGACAAAGCCATTAGTCCTGACTTGTTGTAGGTATGATGTTACTTGTTGTATCATATATCTGGATGCAATGACAGAAACAGCAAAATACAAGTCGGGCGGCACACTATGCTAAGCACAGATTTTTAGCTTATGTGTTTTTAAGCCACGCCCTTAATTACATTGGCCACGCCCCTTTGAGATATACCCATAGTGGTACACGACAGAAAACATAAGATTTTCCTTGAAAAATGAAGCCAAACAAATATTGGTTGTCTTCATGAATGGGAATGCTGAAAAACACGTTTTTGAGATCTATTACGGTAAACCATTTTACATTAGCTGCAATAGAAGAAAACATCGCGGTTATGTCTGGGACCACTGGGGCTGAACTATTTTGTTAATTGCCCGCAAACTACCATACGATATTTAATTTTTCTTGTGCCCTCATCTCGTTTCACCACAGGTAAAATAGGGCTGTATTAACATCTGTTTCCAGACATACCTCGTATTATTCCCTTATCCAATAAGGCCAGTATAACCTCTTTTAACCTTGTTCACCTTCACGTGAGGTATGCGAGGCAGCACAGCGTTATCGTTCACTTGTATATGGACTGGGTCTATTTGCATATTACCAGAGTCATTCGGTCCTTGGGCCCATCATTTTGGATCTATGGACAACAATTCGTGGGGCAAACCATTTCTCCCTGTCACCAAATAGCTCTTATTTAGTGCATCTTTTTTACATGTCAGGTATACGCCATCCTGTGAACAATATATGGTGGCATACATCATTAACGCTTTTAATCCTACCAGAATTAGGAAGCATTTGTCTGTTAAGCAGTTTTGAAATGTGACTTGTCACAACATTAGAGAAACCCACCGATTAATCTACTTTTCCTGAGAGAGATGCATGAGGGAGCGAGCGGTGGGAAATAGAGGTATTAGTAGCGCCTGTATCTATTAGAAACTTATGCTCTTCACCATCAACTGTCATCTTGACATATGGCCCAGTCTGGCCTACAGGTAGTGGTACTCGCTCCTCTCCCTCGGGCCTCCCCATTGGGTCCAGTCACAATAATCCTCCTCATCCAAGTAATCTTGTGCGAGGAAAGCGTTATTACAATCATCAAAACGATTAGCACTTGCATCATGTCCTATATTTTCTGTCGTCGGCCTCTACCTCTGCCTCTCATTAATTCTATGTGTAGCCCTTGGCCTTGTCCTCAAAGAGAAGGACATTTATTCTTGAAAAAAATAGGCACAAGTATTATGGCCTATCCCTGTTCTTTGTGGCGGCGGAGCTGATTGCGCTCGACCCATCCCCCTGCTACTTCCTCTTGCCCTCATATTACCTCCACGTCCCTGCAATCTGCCTCTTTCTGGATACGCCTGCTGCATTAATGCTTTTGTTTTGAACTCTTTCATTTTCTTATCTGTTTTCCCCTTCTCAGTATTTCTTTTATTCTCGTACTAGCAAGCCATCGTTAGTAATTCTGCTGGACTCTTTGCTGTCCGTGTACTCTCATATGTTTTATATGTTTTATGCTGTCTCCCAAATCATTCATTACATTGTTAACAAACTGAATGGCAAATATGCGTTGCCCCGCTACTCACTGGAGCTCTGCAGCCAGAGTGCTGTGCTGAGGGGGCCCCCTGGAGCTTGGGGGCCCCCCCGCACCGCGGGGGCTGCGGGGGCCTGTGTTACGCCCCTGCTGCTACTGTTGTTAGATCCTACCCACTGTGAGCCTTGAATGTTTCTTCAAGTCTACTAAAGAAATCTGTTACTTCCTCGCTCTCCCTTGTTTACATGCTGTTAATTTATCCCAATCAACCTTTTCTCCAGGCAAAATCAATTGCAATCTCCTAATCAATAGTTGGGGCAAACCTAAGATATTTTGTGGGGGCAAATCTCCTGCGTGTCAATTTCTATCATCTCGTTCTAAGTTAGCCCAAACTATGTTCAGTTGTGCGTGGTCATTCCGTCTCACCTCATCCCATATTTCCCTAGAGACGACGTAACCAAACAACATATCAATATCTTTGAGGGTCAAGAGGGCAATATTAGTGGCTTGTCCCCTTGGGGGTCTTTTCTAAGATCAGGGAGATCTTTTTTTATTGCCATTAATACTGTCTTTGTCCAAGTGGTATGAACAAATGGTGGGACAGGGTTTACTTGTCCAGCCGGATGGGGCAAAGGATGTATTTCCCTCATTGGTAAAATTTTCTCTGCACTAACATCTTCCACCTCACTACTATAGTCTAAGTCCAGAATGTCCAAAAGTTGACGGGAGGCACGTGCGTGCCACGCATAACATTGCTCAAACCAATCTTCACATTCGGCCTCAGTCAAAGTGGAAACATCACTGTTCCTCCATAATTGTCTTAATTCCTCTGGGATTGCTTCACTACCTTCCGTTCATGTCTCTAATTCTCTAAATAAATTGATTAGGCAATGTGCCATTTATTGGAGAACATAATTTTTAGTGCTTGGAGGCATTGGGTGGAATGTATTAAATGCATTTTTTTTCGTTACTACCTCTTTTTCCATCCATTCATGAACCATTACCCTAATTATGTTCTTTTCTTGCTTATCTAATTGCGTACGAGTACTCATTGGTGTGCCTGCATCCAACGACAAACGTCTCATGGGTGTCTTATATCTACTTGATGACCACTGCTAAAGGGGTGACCATTGAGTAACGTCACCAGACTGGGATGGGACAGACCCTCCAACTGCCTGTAATACGGGGGTGTTAACAAAATTGGACCCTATCTGAGACCTCTCTGGGATCTCACTATTAGGTGTACTCTGAATAAAGTTTGGTACTGTGGAAACAGGTGGAAGGGGTGCTGGAGGTGTGTTTGGAGTGCTCCTCACTGGTGGACGAATCCAATGTTGGGGTAATGGGTGTGCAGGTTGTTGGGCCATATTATACGGGGGACTTATCCAAAAGGTCCTTTAAAAAAGGGGTCTTCTTCATTTTGACCTGTTTTCTATGATTGAGATACAAAAAACTTCTCTGTTTTTATTTTGAATTCCCTATTTATTTGTTCTATGTTTTCCTTTATTCTTTTATCATCATATTCAGATGCTTTAACTTGTTCTTGCATTTGCTGTTGTTTCTCTCTATCTAGTTTTTCATTAATTGCTAACGTGCGCACATAATTCTCCCATATTTTAAAAACATCAACATTTCAGGACGTACTTTTCTTTGCATCAAGCATTCTTGTAAGTACTGCAATATTGCAAGATCAAAAGTTCCATTACGAGGGAACTGCAATTCCTCATTTTCTTTAGTATACTTAGTCCATAATTTGTTGAATAGATTCACGGACACTCCTTTCTTTACCATTAATATCCAACCTGGGATATCTTCAAATAGAGTGAGGACTTCTTCGTCTAAACTATTCCCTGAACCAACACTTTGAAATGCATTTCGTCATCTTAGTACAACTAGTACCCATATTTGTCCACAATTCCAACCAATACCAATAGGACCGGTCTATACCAATACCAATATTATCAATTCAATCAATGCAACAGAACAATCTCACCAATTTTTTCAATCTGTTGATGACGTCTGACCACTGGTCTTTTAGACAAGATGCCTACTCCAAAAGGATAAGTCCGGGGACCTCAGTCAGGGAAATACTGTGGTCGGGAGGCCTGTTGGGACTTCAGATGGCAGCTGCTTAAGAAACTCTGGGACATATTCACAAGGAAGTGGCGAAGTGAGGCGTTAGCCGTCATGGCTTAACGCCTCACTTCGCCACTTCAGAAACGCGAGGCTGCACCATATTCACAAGGATATGGTGTAGCCTTGCGTTTCCCCCTGCGCTGGCGCTAAGTGTAGCAGCTTAGCTCCAACGCAGGCACCCTTGCACCATGGTGCAAGGGTGTCTGCGTGCAGGGGAAGATTGTGTATGTACAGGAAGGTTCCTCTTCCTGCTCATAAACAATCTTGAAATGCCATTTTGTGACTTCTATGTGTGCTGCTTAATGCAGCACACAGAAATTGCAAAACGGCATTTTTAAAAAATGATTGTTTATGTGCAGGAAGGGGGACCTTCCTGTACATACACATTCATTGGCCTTTTGCTGTTTTCATGTGTGCTGCACTACGCAGCACACATGAAAACAACAAAAACGAGGAGACATTAAACATTTCTCCTCGCTTCGCCAGGTTAAGACCAGGTTTTCCCTGATCTTAATCCTGGTGCTGCCTCCTATTTACGCTGCTCTTGTGAATAGGAGGCAGCGTCAGAAGCAATGGGTGTTGCGGTGGAACGCCCACAGCAACACCCATTGCCCTCCCCTTTTACGCTACACACAGTGTGAAAGGGTGCCTTATTCACAAGGCAGCGTTAAGTGGCTTAACGCTGCCTTGTGAATAAGGTGAAGCCCCTATCGCCACAGGAACGTCGAAAAATGTGACGTTCCTGTGGCGATAGGGGCTTGTGAATATGCCCCTCCGTCTCCTTAATTGCAGGGCGCCCCACGATCTGTCGGTCCCAGTTCGCACCTCCATGACCACAGTTTTTAACCCTGTTGGATGTCTCTCGGCGAGGTCCTCTTCGTGGTCGCCAATTGTGGAAATCGCATTCCTTTAGTCTCCACTTTACAAACAAAGAGGCTAGTAGTCGGAGGCCTGCCAAAGTTACTTGTATTTAATAATATTTGCGCGGGTGCACATATTCACAGCGCCAGGATGGCTATGACAAGAGTGGACATCGTACAAAGATCTGCAACGTTATTTATACAGGTTGCACGGGCTGGGGATGTGCAAAATATCTACAGAAGGAACAATCCCTGATTAGGTAACAAGGGAATGGCTTGTTCCTGACAGACAATCGTACAAACGAGTATAAACGTTACAAGTGGACATTGCTAGTTCCTTCGCATACATCGACAAACAATCGAACAATCGCAATATAAACATTACAAGTGGACATTGCTAAGCCCTAGACGGGCAAATAGAAGGTAGATCAACACCAGGTGTGGAGAAGACACAATCAAAAACTGTTTGTGCTGACTTGAAACAAAATAGAAAGACACCAAAGTTTGTGATTTCACTATCTCGGGGGAGTACAAAATGGAAGAACTGATGTTCAGATTAATAGGAAAAAATAGGTTTTTCACACCACCAATACAGAAGGTGGCGCCTGAATGGGAGTTGAACACAATGTTGGCAGGTTTGATGAAGGCCCCATTTGAGCCGATTCATGAAAGCGTTTGACGTGGAAGATTGCTTTTGTGTTAGCCATAACATCAGCAAAGAGAGCTGGTGAATTACAGGCGTTAAGTTGTAAGGAGCCATTTTTGGTTTTTACAAATGAAAGAGTGACATTGATGACAAATCCAAAATGTACACCGAAAGTGCCAAGCGCTTTTAATTTAAAACAAAAGATAATATTGCTAACTTTCTTTGAGAAGCCAATAACAGCACTTGAAAGGGCATTTCATTCATTAGAAATTAGAAGAGGTCTAAAATGTTATTTACAAGCTACTGAAGACATCCAGAAGAGAGATCAATTGTTGGTTGGTTGCCTATGGTTTAGGAATTAGAGGAAAAGCAGTGTCTAAACAGACAATGGCATGTTGGATCGGGGCATGTACAGTTACAGCTCTTTCATTGATGAACAGGTCAGTGGCGCAGAAAGTCAGAGCGCATTCGACAAGGCAGTTGCTACAACAGCCTGCTTTGCTGAAGTATAGTTGGAAGATATTTTCAAGGCTGCAACGTGGAAAACAACACATGCCTTTGTAAGGCATTCTTGTGTACACTTGCAAGTGAGCACGGAGGCAGCAATGGGCCAACCGGTTCTCAGACATCTGTTTGCGTAAGGATGAAACAACGGTGGACTAAAGAGACCGCACCTCACTCAGAGTTCCAATGAATTGTGGCCCTGTGCACTTCTTTTCTGGTACCTGCCGTTGTTTGGTACCACTGTCCAACAGAAATAAATTGAAACTACAAATGGAAAGGTGCACCCAGAAAGAATTGTAGTCTGTAGAGATCCAATTTATGTTTCAAAGTATATGTTTTATTCCTTCTTTACTTTGTCTCCATTTATGTATTTTTCTTGTTTGTACAAAGGACATCCAGCCACAAAGGACATCCAGCCAACATGTTTCGTTCAAACAACTTCTTTTTAACTTCATCAGGGCTGTAAGTAACATACAAAGAACAAGAATAAGACACTTTCAACTGGCACATTTTAGGACCAAGCAACACTATGTTCGCCGTTGGACGATATAAGGCCGAAATAAAAATTGCGCAAGCCTCCTTTTATGAAGGAAAAATTGTGTCCGCTGCGAGCTCCCCTAGAGAAATCTTCCTCATCGCCAAAAAACTATGCAAAGTGCCTTGCCCCCCGGTCCCACCGGACCCCTCCGGGCTCCGCTGCAACGAACTAGCCGAATACTTTTTGACTAAAGTCCAAAACATTCTTAATCATCTTCCCCAAGAAGACATTAACATCTCCACTGAGTATACTAATGCTGGTAGGCAGCCAGCGGAAGATAAACTGGAGACCTTTCCCATGCTGACCCAGGAACTATTTTTAGCTACCATGTCAGCAATAAAAAGTGGGTCCCCGCTTGACCCCGCACCTCCCAACATCTTGAAAATGGTGGGTCCAACAATCGCCCCCATTGCCACTTGTTTGATTAATGCTTCATTCAAGGAAGGCATGGTCCCTTTGGAATGGAAAAGGGCGATGGTAAAAGCGTTGTTGAAAAAGCCTACGCTGGATCCAGCCGACCTGGGCAACTACTGCCCAATCTCGCTCTTACCGGTAATCAGTAAGGTAGTGGAGAAATTTGCTAACCGTACCCTTTCCACGTTTCTAGAAACTAACCATGTACTCCACCACTCCCAAACGGGGTTCCGGCCCGGGCAAGGGACGGAAACCGCTATACTATCTGTGGTGGAGGAAACCAGGAAAATTCTTGATTCAGGAGGGTCATCAGCAATAATCCTCCTCGACCTGAGTGTGGCCTTCGACACGGTGAATCACCGTGTCCTGGTTCACCGCCTCAGGAAAGCAGGAGTGACAGGATCAGCTCTGTAATGGTTACAATCTTTCTTGGAGGGCAGATCCTTCAGGGTATGTGAAGGCGATATTTGCTCAAAGTCCATTCCCCTTCAGTGCGTAGTTCCGCAGGGCTCCTCCTTGAGCCCTACTCTTTTCAATGTATACATGGCCCCGCTGGCAGACGTCGTATCTCCTTTTGGGATCCACATGGTGACATACGCTGACGACACGCAGTTGGTCGTATCTTTGAACCATTCCAACCAGCAAACCAATGACCTTCTGTCTTGCCTTGAGGAAGTGTCCAAGTGGATGAGAGCCTCCCACTTGAAGCTCAATGGTGACAAAACAGAACTCATGATCCTTGGCAATTCTTGGAGTGTCCTATCAAACTCTGTGTGGCCTACTTCGATTGGCCCAGTGCCGGCCCCCAAGACGGAGATCAAAAGCCTGGGAATATGGTTGGATCATGACCTTACGTTCAAAGTTCAGGCAAGGAAGACCGCCGCTGCCTGTTATGGCCTACTCAGGATAACCTGGAAAATTCTTCCCCTCTTACCCTTCCCAGCAAAAAAGCTATTGATCCAGGCACTAATTTTGTCTAGGATTGACTATGGAAATGCCCTCTACTTGGGCGCCCCAAAGTCAGTAATCACAAAACTTCAGGTCATTCAAAATTGGGCAGCGAGGCTTCTTACGGAGACCCCCGATAGGTGCTCGGCAAAGCCTGCGCTGCGCTCTCTTCACTGGCTTCCGGTGCAACAGAGAATTGATTTTAAGGCCCTCTGTATAGCCCATAAGGCTCTGGTGGGGAACGGACCCCCTATCAACAAAGCCATGATCCGCCCCTACAGGGCTAACAGGAAACTCCGTTCAGACGAGCTGCACTTGGCAGTGGTCCCCAGGATCAAGAAGGCCAGAAGTGGCGGACGGCTTTTTTCATTCAATGCCTCCAGACTTTGGAATGCCGCTGGATCTTCGTAGCGAACCCAATCATCTGGCGTTCCGGAAACTACTCAAGACCTGGCTTTTCCCCTAGTGTACTCGGTCCTCCGGTTACGGCTTCAGCGCTGGGATGCTCCTGGGTAGCCATGCGCTTTATAAGTGTCTCCTCATTCACTATGTACACATAAAGAAAAGAAAACACAACATGAAATAAACTAACTGACATATTGTACATATATTGTAGTATAAAGTGCAACAAAAGGAAACAGAAACAATCCAACATGATAGCGCTTGAAAGCAAAGCTCATTACTAAACAACAGAAATTACAACAGAGACAAATCTAGGTTACACCACATTACACAGTTGTTATCTACCTATGCATTTTGGTTGGCCAAGAGAATCACGTGTATGGTACAGAGCAGATTCAAACATCTGAGTGGTTGTTAGTTCACTACCAAATACCAGTGCTAGATGTTTCATAACTCTAGCAGAGTTATGGTGTATGGTGCAGAGCAGACTCGAGCATGTGAGTAGTTGTTAGTCCACTACTAATTGCCATTGCTAGACGTTTCATAACCCTAGCAGAGTGGTACACCACTAAGGCGTATTACAAAGAAATATTTGGATGAACCATATTCAGTCAATAAGTCCCCAATCATCATTATACAGATTCAGTCACTGAAACCTGCTCCTAACCACAGAGTGATCCCATACATTGTAAGTGCTTATCCCCACAGGATGTACGAACGGAACATACCTCATATATGTTTTGTTCAAAAACCTCTCCCCTTTTATAGTAGGATCCTTTTGAATATGTTTGATGGGTGTTTAATACAAAGAAGTGGCATCCGTCTTATCCACGCAAACGCTGCATCCACGCAAACTTTATAGTGTTGTCCAGAAATGAAATATTAAGGAGGGATACCTCCAGGGATGATACCTATAAAGATTTTATAAGTGCAAAATAAGTATATAATAAATTGCATACATTGTATATAGGATAAAGCAACCGAAAAACCGAGTGAATGACACAGCCTACCTATTGCAAAACTCTACACATAACAGCCCGAATATCATCCCCTGCATTCAAATTTCATAAATAAATATAAAATTCTAAATTGTGGGGGCAAAGATATCAAGTGATACAATCCCCAGGATTACAATTGGTCATTATATATAAATAGCAAACTCCACAAATAGATCCACAATCACTGTAAACCAAACTAGCAATAGTCCGATACGACAGGCAAAATTGCGTAGACATGACCCGTGACTAGCCTAGTCATAAATAGTGAGGTCAAAAAATACAAACTCAGTAGAAATAGATAAACAGCTTCAATAAAAAAGTGCACTCAGTTAGAGAAAAACATCATGTGCATTCAAACTTCAATCATTATGAGCACGTTAATGTGAAAAGCAATAAGCGATGGGCAGGTAGAGCCAGTAAGACACCCCCCACTAAGCGTAAGGTCTAATAATGATAACATAACCAGAGATTCTAGCGAAATGGATGCAAAGTAAAGAAGGAACAAAACATATTCTTTGAAACATACCTTGGATCTCTACAGACTACAATTCTTTCTGGGTGCACCTTTCCATTTGTAGTTTCAATTTATTTCTGTTTGCCTCATTTTCATCTTCCACTGTTATGAATTATGTATGCATGTGAATCTATGAAAGATCCAAAGCTGGGGAAGGAAATAAGTTACTTACCTGTAACTCCGGTTCTCCAGAATGGGTGTCTTTCACAGATTCACATTCAGCCCACCCACCTCCCCTATAATGAGGTTTCTGAATGAGAGAGAATATAGCGCTTTCGAAAATCTAACAGTTGGAAGTATCAGCAGGGGAACAGCTAGGTGTGGTGGGTTCTGATTGGCTGAAGTTTGGATCATTATAACAATGAGAATAAGTTGGAAAAGTTGCAATGAATGTTAATGTAAAGGCATGTTTGTACTGCTGGTGGTAATGATACCGGGGGTTCCCAGTCTGACAACAGGGAAGTATTCAAGCAGGTGAATCCATGAAAGATACCAATGCTGTTGAACCGGTGTTATAGGTAAGTAAGTTATTTCCTTCTTTGGTCGGTTACAGCAAGTAGGGGTCAGGATACAGTTTTTTCTGTCCGGCTGCCTTGTAATATCCTTGGACTGGGAGATGCTGCAGGTTTTTCAACATGGATACGCCTTCCGATTCTTGTCTTCCTCTCAAATTTCTCCTATCCCTACTTAGAGTTAGGGCTCATGCCCCCAGAGCTAAGTTTGCCACTAATGCATTGGGGAGGGGTATTCAGGTGGTATCTGCCAGGCTGCTGTTGTAGGGATTCTGCACATACACAGAGCTATGCACAGGATAATAGGACCTCAGAGTATAGTGGTGAGCCAACCATACACCTTAGTACCCACAATCCCAACCCGACTAGCATTAGCGTCTCATTAGCAACGATGCTACTAATGATTAGACAACCCAGAACACGGTCTCTCTCTCTCTCTCAGGACTCGCGGGAGCAAGAACACCCTTTCATAACTCACTCATACCTGTCCACAACGTGCGTAATAAGAGACACTGTATAGTTTAAAATGTTTATTTCAACTATCGTGCTCTAAGATACAGTACACCTGCCAGTACTATCAGCATAATGCATAAGAATAACACAATAAGCATAGTTACGATTCCATAGAATATAAACGGGGAAAGCATTTCATAAAGCAGTGGATATAGGGCTAAATGACCATACCACCCTCCCCGTGCTAGTAGCTAATGTATTATAAAAATAGAAGACCTCTGGGCATTGTCAGGCGAACCCCCATACCTCAATATCTAGATGCTAGGTTTACATCATCAGACAAGCACAGCTCTTCTCTCTGGAAAGGTTTTTCTCCAAGTGTCTCTAACAGTGAAAACACAATATTAAAAGCACACGAATTTCTCCTGTGCAGCTGCATTCAGTGTTATGTCTAAGTGCGAGGGGCTGACCAAATCAGCAAGAACAAGGGACATTGTTTTTCGACCTTGTACATGATGTGCAGACAAAACCCAAAGGGGACAGGAGGAAAGGTGAAAGGCAGAAATGCAGACAGTTCTAAAATATCCGGGCACAAGCAGAGGCTGGAAAAACAAAGGCACGAAGTAACGTGCGCAAAAAGGACTCATGGCAGCCAGGCCTAAGCTAACTTAGCAATGCAGGCCATGAGTCCACAAACCACACGACACCCTCCCCTGGTCAGTCCATCGGCAAAGACATAGGATGAAGACAGAGTTCAAATAGATGGAGCAGAACGGCAACGTCTGTAACTGAATGTGCCCAAGGGAGAGACAAAAAAAATAGATAAAAACGTCCAGGTAGGCAGGAATGCCGAAAGCGGAGGCCCCCTAATCCAAAAAAGTGTAGGCGCAGAAAAATGCAATACCTTCCAAGAGGACATCGTTGGAATCGTCAGAAAAAAGAGATGCCATCCAGTCCAATAAATCAAAACTGCATTCATGTTCCTCGCAAGAGGGAGCAGCGAACAGCATTGCGGGACAACTTGCGTGATACTCTGTTAGACCTGTCAGCCCTAGGGTGGTCTTGCCCTGTTTTTTCCCTTTTTGCGCCTCATTTTTGCCACCGTATTTTTACTGGACCTAGGTCTCCGGGTGCCTTACCACTGCTAACCAGTGCTGAGGTGCAGGTGCTCTCTCACTCAAGATGGCTGCCACAGGCCCCTGCTACTGCAGAGGGGCCTTACACACATACACACTAGTAGCCAGGGTCAGGCTGGGACATAGGGATACAGTATCCATCCCGTCCCCGCCTCTGGGCCAAATAGCCAGACCTGTGGAAGGTTCCAGAACCTTCCGGGCTGTGGGAGGAGTTATGTTTTGCCGCCTTTAGGAGGGTCACCTGACCTAGGGGTATAAGAGGTTTGGATGGAAATCTTTTAGTCAGTTGGGGCACCACTGATCCTGGGAGAACCTCCGTCGGAGTACAGGCTGTCGGGCCTAGGAGAGAAACCTACACTACCGGTACTGACTGGGCCTAGGCACTGCTGCACTAAGATAGCTGAGGAACACTCTTCACCCACTGACCTTGCCCAGCGGGAGGGGACCCAGGGGAACCACCTCCAGTGTGCCTGCAGGGAACCATCCTGCTCTTATGCCTACCAACTCAACCCCCCTTTTCCCCCTCAAGTAACTACATCCAAGTAACTACATCCAAGTAACTGCATCCAAGTAACTGGAACCAAGAGACTGCCATCAAATCACTACAAGCTGTACATGCAACGGGATCACCAGGTAAAGTGCGGGACGCTGTGCCCTAAAGAAGCGCCGTGTGTCGACCTGCCTGTCTCCCCCTACAAGCGCTGTGCCATTGGAGCGCTGTGACACCTGAGCGCTGGAATTTCCCAGTCCCAGCGCTGTGTGTGAGGAAGCGCTCACTGGGCCCTGTGTGCGTTGCCAGAGCAGCGCTAGATGCTGAGCGGCGCTGTGGCCGTCAGGAGTCCTGCCCCCCAGGAAGCAGAGCGCCGCATGCCTGAGATCACCGCCGTGGCCGGGTGCCCGCGGTGAATACTGAGGCCGGGAGAAAGCGCTGCAAGATCCCTACGCCACCGCTGTGGCACTGGTACCTGTGACCCCGTGGGGGCGACGACGTGCTGCCAGTTCCGTGGGTGCCGAGAGGTAGGAGCGCCATCCCCAAGTCACCGCTGCGGCCCGGGAGCAGAGGGAGGGCCGCCGCGGGTCCAACGAAGGCCGCGCTGGGCCTGGAGAGAGGCGGGAGGCATTGCCAGGCAACGCGAGCACCGGCCGCGTCAGAGGCCGCGCCCCCTAAAGAAGCCACGACGCCATTGGTCCCCGGGTCCGGAGGCCGAAGGAGGCTCGGAACCCGGAGGGGAACAACTGCGAGGGGGCAACACTGCCCGTGGGAGCCCCGGAGCCAGGCCCCAAATCTCCAAGAGGAGCACCACAACCCCCGTAGATCGCGCCGCCTCCCCCGGTCGAGGCCCAGAGAGCAACCAGAAGCGGGCCGGCCGGGGAGAAGGCGTCCGGCGCTGCGAGTGTCCCGCCAGTCCCTCAGGACAGTAAGGTGAGCCTGGGGGGGAGTACCTACCATCGCGAAGGCCTCCGGCCGGAGACGCTTCCCCCGCACACTGTCCCGAGTAAGCTAAGAAGGGCAGGAGCCCACATGTGACTGCGCTGACAGCTCCCCCTTCACCTGGGACCGGCCCTGTACACCAGTTCAGTCCTTACCACCGGGGCCTCACGAACAGGGCCTGAGCTGGGGTCCTATAAATCTACCCTCCTGCGAGGAACTAGCTCTGTTGATGCAACCGTGTTTTATATGTTCCTCCCTGCCGGCGTCAAGTCCCGATTGAGGGAAGGTGCCCAAGATTATGTGATTAATCTACAGTAAGGCCTGTAGGGAATTGAACGTACTTACAGGAATTGAGCCTAATTGTTACGCCTGCTGTAATTACTGTCTAGGCCTGATGCATATGCTTATAATTGCAAAGTCTTTACCTAGTGTGAAGGTGATTAATTGAATTGAGCTGAAGTGTACACCGCCAAGAGTTGAAGTGTTTTATGTTGCAGGTGTACCGGAGTTGCGACGCCCACTGTACTGAATGTGGGTGCGCCTAGATTAATACAGGCCCTGTTTGAAATGTAACGTGAAATGCCAGGTGTAAGTAATTGAATATTCATGAGGTGAACTGCATGTTTTAGGCCCATGTTTTATTATTGCACCCTGTGATCATTATTGGTGCTACGTTTAGGAGATGATTCCTGCGGCCTTTTAGTGGCCTACAATGTTGATGAGCTATGATGCTTTAATGAAAATACGCACCAGTTGAGTAATGCCATGATTTGAAAGGTTGACCTGAATTAATCTGCCTCATCTGATGCTGCATTGATTTATATAAAAGATCTTGTTTTTAAATACACAAGCCTGGTGTGGTGTCACGTTATTGCGTCCGCATTCCTGAGTCAAAGTAAGAGTGTGCTGCACAACTGCCTTACACATTGCCTTCGCGTGCTTTCCCGCCTCGCGCCATGCTACCGTGCCGGACTCGGTAACCCCGTTTCCAACATTGGTGGCAGCGGTGGGATAAGGACTGGTGTTTGTGCAGCACCCTACAGTGACTCAGTGTGCGCCGCAATTGGACACCTATTGAAATGCAAGTGCTAAGAATTCTTTTGTGAATTGCCTGATTGTGTACATTCCTGCGTTAGACCTGCTACCTACAGTCTAGAACCCTTTCTCTAAATTGTCTGGGGCCCCACCTAGCAGGATGGAGTTTGAGTTGGCCAACCTAGAAAGGTATACGGTGACACAGCTCAAGGAGTTCTGTCTAGAGAGGGGGGTGTCCGTCAAGCGAGGCGCCAGGAAGGAGGTGCTTCAGAAAGCTTTGAGGGCATGGGTAATGGCCCACCCGGGGGAAGAGGGGACGAGGAGCAGGGGGAGGCAGACAACCCAGGAGAACTGGACCTACTGCACATTGACGTTAGCGAGAATGTGTTGCCAGGAAGACGTTCCAGGGCAGGCAGTAGTGCGTCAGGGGGGAGTTTGTCTGCAGAGGAATTTGAAGACAGGAGGGAGGAGAGGCAATTGAGGTTAGAACTTGCTAGGATGGAAAGGGAAGGAGAACAGGCAAGGCTAGCCATGGAGGAAAGGAAGCTTGCGCATGAGCTTAGCCTGAAGGAACTAGAGCTCCGAGCCTTGCAGATGGAGATGCAGGGCAATTTGAATGGTGGCAGCGTACCTGCTGGGGTTCCACAGGAGCCCAAGTTTTATCTACCTAGAGAGGTGATAACCAGTTTTAGTGTGGGAGATGACATCGATAAGTGGTTGGCGGCGTACGAGGTATCGTTGGTTGCCCATAGGGTTCCTGAGAGCTACTGGGGGGGAGGTCTCTACAGGTACATACCTCCACCAGTAAGGGACACACTTTTGACCTTGGATAAGGGGGATCAGACCAACTACCCTATCATGAAGGAGGCCCTACTTAAGAAGTTTGGCCTCACCCCAGAGAAGTACCGCCAAAAGTTCCGCAACAGCCACAAGCTTCACACACAAAACTGGGTGGATTTTTTTGATTATGCCCGGAAGGCATTGGAGGGTTGGGTGCGTGGCAGCAACATTGATGATTACAAAGGGCTGTATGACCTGTTCTTGAGAGAGCACCTCCTAGAGAAATGTTTTCCGGAGCTGCGCCAGTACTTGGTGGACCGCAAGCTGACCAATCCGAGGGAGCTTGCAGAGGAGGCAGACACGTGGGTCAGCACTCGGGTGTCCCACAAGGGAGCTGGGGCGGACCCCCGAAAGGTGGACAGGGGTTCCCCCAGAAGAAAGAGGGGGAGATAAAAGGAGGGAGTTCTTTAAAGGCCCCCAAAATAGACCGCCTGGGAGAGGGGTAGGTTCCCCATCCCAATCTGGATTCCAGAAACCCACTTACCCTGACAGGAGTCAGCAGCCCAGAACTGTCCGGTGCTACGAGTGCGGGGAGGTTGGACACTACAAGGGGGATCCCCAGTGTCGCAAGAGAACCCCAGCCCCCACAGGGAGGTAAGAGCCCCGGGGTGGCCAGTGTAGCGCTTGGGGAGGAGTTGTCCCTAGGTAGGGGAGGTGAGTGGACAGGCTTGACCTTAGTTTCCCTGGGGGATAGAGAGATCATCCCACGGGTTCAGGTACCCTCGAACACTGCCAAGTATCGGCAGAGGGTCCTGGTGAATGGGGAGGTGGTGGAGGCTCTGAGGGACACAGGTGCCAGCATGACGATGGTGAGACGTCAGCTGGTGTCCCCAGAGCAGGTGATTCCTGAGGTATTCCACCCGGTTGTTATGGCTGATAATAGCCTGGGTCATTACCCCGTGGCCCAAGTTCCCTTTGAGTGGGGAGGAGTATCAGGCCTGTTGAAGGTTGCGGTGAGCCCTGCCATGCCAGTTGACTGTCTGCTGGGGAACGACTTGGAACATACTGCCTGGAGGGAGGTAGAGTTCAATGCCCATGCTGAGATGTTGGGATTACCAGGATGGACTTGCGTCGTCACCCGGTCCATGGCTGCCCGACAAGGAACTCAGCTCGGGTTGGAGCGACCCTTGACCTTGCCAGGTAGGTGCCCTCCCCCGCCACACAGCTCCGCCTGTGGTGTCCTGCCCGCTGCTGCTGCTGGTAAGCTCGCCCCTCTGCTTGTGGCCTCGGTGCCCGTTTTCCTTCTGTTTCCCTCGCTGCCCCCATTTCCCTTGTGTCCATTTTTCCTTCTGCTTCCCTCGCTGCCCCCATTGAACTGTGTCCTTTTTCCTTCTGTTTCCTCGCTGCCCCCATTTCCCTTGTGTCCATTTTTCCTTCTGTTTCCCCGCTGCCCCCATTGAACTGTGCCCGCTTTTTCCTCTGTTTCCTCGCTGCCCCCATTTCCCTTGTGTCCATTTTGCCTTCTGTTTCCCTCGCTGCCCCCATTGAACTGTGCCCGTTTTTTCCTCTGTTTCCTCGCTGCCCCCATTTCCCTTGTGTCCATTTTTCCTTCTGTTTCCTCGCTGCCCCCATTTCCCTTGTGTCCATTTTTCCTTCTGTTTCCTCGCTGCCCCCATTGAACTGTGCCCGTTTTTCCTCTGTTTCCCTCGCTGCCCCCATTTCCTTGTGTCCATTTTGCCTTCTGTTTCCTCGCTGCCCCCATTGAACTGTGCCCGTTTTTTCCTCTGTTTCCTCGCTGCCCCCATTTCCCTTGTGTCCATTTTTCCTTCTGTTTCCCTCGCTGCCCCCATTGAACTGTGCCCGTTTTTCCTCTGTTTCCTCGCTGCCCCCATTTCCCTTGTGTCCATTTTTCCTTCTGTTTCCCTCGCTGCCCCCATTGAACTGTGCCCGTTTTTTCCTCTGTTTCCTCGCTGCCCCCATTTCCTTGTGTCCATTTTGCCTTCTGTTTCCCTCGCTGCCCCCATTGAACTGTGCCCGTTTTTTTCCCTCTGTTTCCTCGCTGCCCCCATTGAACTGTGCCCGTTTTTTCCTCTGTTTCCTCGCTGCCCCCACTTCCCTTGTGTCCATTTTGCCTTCTGTTTCCCTCGCTGCCCCCATTGAACTGTGCCCGCTTTTTTCCCTCTGTTTCCCTCGCTGCCCCCATTTCCCTTGTGTCCATTTTGCCTTCTGTACCCCTCGCTGCCTCTCTCCACTCCCGCCGCTGCGTCCCCGCCCCCCTGACTGCCCATTCGCTGCCCTTGCCTCCCGCCTCCCAGCTGCTCCTCCCTACCACCTCCCCATATATGGCGGCCACTATGCGGCCGCGCCGCTGGCGCGCCGAAGGCGCGCCTAAGGGAAGCCCGTCTGCGCCCGTCTGCGCCCGTCCGCGCCTGGACCGCGCCCAGCCCCAGAACCCCTGGGCCGTGCGCCCCCCGCACCAGCCTCGATGACCGACGCCGATACGATGCCACCACACTCCACGCTCTCAACCCCGGACGGACGCACAACTGCTTCAAGGCCGCCCCGAAGCGCACTCCATGGTCCCTTCACCTGCCGGAACTGCAGCTACACCAGCCTCAGAGCCACCGAGGCGCCCGCCAAGAAGGACCTCAACCACCTCCGATGCATCCTACTGAACACCCGCTCCGCACGCAAACACGCCGTCGAGCTCTGGGACCTGCTCGACACATCATCACCAGACGTCGCCTTCCTGACAGAGACCTGGATGAACGACTCCTCCGCCCCCGACATCGCCATAGCCATCCCAGACGGCTATAAGATCACCCGCAGAGACCGCGTCAACTCAGTAGGAGGAGGAATCACCATCGTCCACAAGAACACCATCAGGGTCTCGACCAGCACCGACGACACTCTCAGCACCGCCGAACACATGCACTTCCAGATCCACACGGACCCCAACACCACCCTTAGAGGCACCCTTGTCTACAGACCCCTGGGCCCCGACCCCAGTTCAGCGACTCCATCGCCGACTTCATCAGCACGCACGCCCTGACCTCTACCGACTACATCCTCCTCGGAGACCTGAACTTTCACCTGGAGAACAACAACGACAGCAACTCCACCACCCTGATCGACAACCTCGCCAACCTCGGTCTGAGTCAGCTCGTCACAACACCGACCCATTCCGCCGGCCACACGCTTGACCCCATCTTCTCCTCAAGCTCCCACGTCTCCTTCAGCCACACCACGGAACTCCTCTGGACCGACCACCGCTGCATCCATTTCACCTTCCAGAAACCCACCACACACCACCGCACCCAACAGATCCCGCGCCGCTGCTGGAGCAAAGTCACCGAAGACCAACTTCGGGCAACCTCGCTCTCAGCCCTCCCTCCGACCCATCCAACACCGACGACGCTGCCTGCAACCTCAGACGATGGATGGACGACTGTGCCAACACCCTCGCCCCGCTGAAAAAACTCACCTACAGTGACACCACCAAAAGAGCCAGCTGGTTCACCTCGGAACTCCTAGCTTCCAAGCGTACCTGCCGGAAACTAGAGAAGAAATGGCACAGTGATAAGACACCGGACAGCCACGCAGCCCACAAAGACGCCATCCGTAACCACCACCACCTCATCAAGTCCGACCAAGAGAATCTCCTTCAAAGACCGCCTCGACAACAACGCACACAACAGCAAGGGCTTTTCAACATCGTGAAGGAACTCTCCAACCCCAGCTCCAACACCAACGGCATCCCGCCGTCACAACCCCTGTGCGATTCCCTCGCCACCTTCTTCCACCGCAAGATCGCCGACATCCACGACAGCTTCAACACCCAGACAGCCCCAACTAAGATCGATGCACCAGACCCGCCGCACACCATCGACCACGACCCCCTGCCAGCCTGGGCCAGCGTGAACATCGAGGACACCATCAAGACCATGAGCACAATACACTCCGGCTCCCCGTCAGACCCTTTCCCGCACCACATCTTCAACAAAGCCAGCAGCTCCATCGCACCCCACCTGTGCAACGTCATCAATCTCTCCTTCGAGACCGCGACCTTCCCAGAGAGCTGGAAACACGCAGAGATCAACGCCCTACTCAAAAACCCAAGGCGGACCCGAGAGACCTCAAGAACTTCCGGCCCATCTCCCTGCTTCCGTTCCCAGCCAAGGTCATCGAGAAGATCGTCAACAAACAGCTAACCCGATACCTTGAAGAAAACAGCATCCTGGACCCATCCCAATCGGGGTTCCGCAGCAACCACAGCACTGAGACTGCCCTCATCGCCGCCACCGACGACATCAGGATCCTGCTGGACAACGGTGAGACCGCAGCCCTCATCCTGCTGGACCTCTCCGCCGCCTTCGACACTGTCTGCCACCGCACTCTACGCGCACGCCTCCATGACGCAGGGATCCGAGACAAGGCCCTGGAATGGGCCACCTCCTTCCTCGCCGGCAGAACCCAGAGAGTCCGCCTCCCACCATTCCGATCCGAAGCCTCCGAGATCATCTGCGGCGTACTCCCAGGGATCGTCCCTCAGCCCAACACTGTTCAACATCTACATGGCCCCGCTCGCACGCATCGCCAGACAGCACGACCTCAACATAATCTCCTACGCCGACGACACTCAACTGATCCTCTCCCTCACCAAGAATCCAACCTCCATGAAGGAATGAAGGCCGTCGCCGATTGGATGAAGATCAGCCGACTAAAACTGAACACGGAGAAGACAGAGGTCCTCATCCTCGGCTCCAACCCCTCAGCCTGGGACGACTCCTGGTGGCCAACGACGCTGGGAGCAGCCCCGACACCCACCGACCACGCACGCAACCTGGGAGTCATCCTCGACTCAACGCTCTCCATGGCCAAGCAAGTCAACGCAGTCTCATCCTCCTGCTTCAACACCCTCTGCATGCTTCGCAAGATCTACAGGTGGATCACGACAGACACAAGAAGAACAGTCACCCAGGCCCTCGTCAGTAGCAGACTTGACTATGGGAACGCCCTCTACGCGGGAGCCCCGGCCAAGCTCATCAAGCGACTGCAACGCATACAAAACGCCTCCGCACGCCTGATCCTCAATGTACCTCGCCACAGCCACATCACCCCCCACCTGAGGAACCTGCACTGGCTCCCCGTCGACAGGAGAATCTCCTTCAAACTCCTCATCCACGCACACAAGGCACTCCACAAGACTGGCCCAGCCTACCTCAACAGACGACTCCTCTTCTACGTCCCCAACCGCCAACTCCGCTCCGCCGACCTCTCCCTCGCCACCGTCCCTCGCATTCGAAGAACTACCACCGGCGGCAGATCCTTCTCCCACCTCGCCGCCAAGACCTGGAACACCCTTCCACTAAGCCTACGACAGACCCAAGACCTGCTGACCTTCAGGAGGCTACTCAAGACCTGGTTGTTCGACCAGTAGCAGCACCCCCCCCCCCTTTTTTCCCTAGCGCCTTGAGACCCTCGCGGGTAAGTAGTGCGCTTTACAAATTCTGTGATTGATTGATTGAAATAATGGCCCAGCCCACTGCTGGACGAGGAGATGTCCAGGAGGAAACACCCGGTGAGATGGATGGGGAGCCCGCGGAGGTGGCCCCGGAGTCCGCTGAGGTGGATGGTGTTCCCGTGGGGGACCTGCCGACCCCTGCAGAGTGGAAGGTGGAAGGAGGGCCTACCCGGGAGGAATTTTGCCGGGCGCAGAAGGAGTGCCCTACGCTTGAAGGCATGCGGCAACAGGCCGAAGCCCAAGCAACTGGAACAGAGACTGGTAACTACCATGTCTACTGGGAGGATGGTCTCCTCTACAGTGAGCCTAAGGCTCCGGTACATGGGTCATCCAGGGCCTTAGTGGTCCCCCAATGCTACCGAGCCTTTCTGCTAGAGTTGGCACACGAAATACCACTAGCAGGACACCTGGGCCAGGACAAGACGTTTGCGCGTTTGGTCCCACATTTTTACTGGCCCAGGATGCGCGTCAATTCTGACACTTTCTGCAAGACCTGCACCACTTGCCAGGCGAGCGGCAAGACAGGGACTAAAGTGAAGGTCCCTCTAGAACCTCTCCCAGTTGTCGGTACCCCTTTTGAGCGGGTAGGGATTGACATTGTCGGGCCGTTGGACCCGCCGACTTCTGTGGGACATAGGTTCATTTTGGTGCTGGTAGACCACGCCACCCGGTACTCAGAGGCAATCCCTCTGAGGACCATCACTGCACCAGTGGTGGCACGGGCCCTGATGGGGATTTTTACCCGAGTGGGATTCCCCAAGGTCGTGGTGTCAGATAGGGGCACGAATTTCATGTCGGCCTACATGCAGGCCATGTGAAAGGAGTGTGGAGTGACCTACCGGTTCTCCACTCCTTACCACCCCCAGACGAACGGGCTCGTGGAGCGTTTTAATAAGACCTTGAAGGGGATGATCCGGAGCCTACCCGAGGACTTGAGAAGGAAGTGGGACGTCCTCTTACCCTGTCTGCTCTTCTCCTACCGAGAGGTGCCGCAGAAGGGGGTCGGTTTCAGCCCCTTTGAGCTGCTCTATGGCCACCCCATTCGGGGGCCCTCAGTCTTGTCAAGGAGGGGTGGGAGAAGTCTTCCTCGAAGCTTCCCCGTGATGTGATCAGCTATATGCTGGCATTCCGCAGCCAAGTGGCCAAGATGTGGAAGGAAGCCTCGGACAACCTAGAGGCTAGTCAGGCCGTCATGAAGAAATGGTATGACCGGAACGCTCGGACGGTAGAGTTGGACGCTGGACAGAAGGTGTGGGTCATGGAGCCAGGAGAGCTTAGCGCCCTCCAGGACCGGTGGACTGGACCGTTTGAGATCTTGGAAAGGAAAGGCCAGACCACTTACGTCGTCGATGTGAAGACCCCCGTCAACCCCACAGGGTGTTCCACGTCAACCGCCTGAAGCCACACCAGGAGCGTTCAGAGCTCACTCTCCTGATGATAACAGATGGAAGTGAGGAGGAGGAGAGTGAGCCTCTTCCAGACCTTCTGGCGGCCCATGAGAAGGATGGCTCGGTAGAGGGAGTGGTCCTCGCCCCATCCTTGACCCCAGAGCAACAGAGGGACTGCCGCCAGGTCTTGGGGCAGTACGCCTCGTTGTTCTCCCTCACGCCTGGGATCACGCACCTGTGTACCCATGATGTGGACACAGGAGACAGTCCGCCAGTAAAAACCAAGTCTTACCGGCTGTCCGATAAAGTCAAGGCTAGTATCCAGGGTGAGGTTAACAAGATGCTAGAACTGGGGGTGATTGAGCCTTCCAGTAGCCCTTGGGCTAGTCCGGTGGTGTTGGTGCCGAAAGCGGCCCCACCGGGCACCACACCAGAACTTCGGTTTTGTGTGGATTACCGTGGACTCAACTCAGTCACTAAGACCGACGCTCACCCGATCCCTCGGGCGGATGAGCTCATTGACCGGCTGGGAGCAGCCCGGTATCTGAGTACCATTGATTTGACGTCAGGCTATTGGCAGATCGCCATGGCGGAAGGAGCAAGGGAGAAGACTGCGTTCTCCACCCCCGAGGGCCACTTTCAACTTCGGGTGATGCCCTTCGGGTTGAAAATGCTCCAGCCACTTTCCAGCGGTTGGTGAACCAGGTGCTGTCTGGCCTAGAGGCCTTCTCTGCTGCCTACCTGGATGACATAGCTGTCTTCAGTAGCAGCTGGGAGGACCATCTGGAGCATCTCCAGGAGGTGCTACAGGCTCTACAACGGGCTGGTCTAACCATCAAGGCCAGCAAGAGCCAGATTGGACAGGGATCTGTCGTGTACCTGGGACATCTGGTGGGCGGAGGTAAGGTGCAACCCCTCCAAGCCAAGATCGAGACCATCTTGGCCTGGGAGCCCCCCAAGACCCAAACAGAGGTCCGGGCTTTTCTCGGCCTCACGGGATACTACCGCCGGTTCGTCAAGGGATATGGAACCATTGTGGGCCCTTTGACGGAATTGACTTCGAAGAAGCAGCCACGCAGAGTCATCTGGACGGCTGCCTGCCAGGAAGCCTTTGAGACCCTCAAACGTGCAATGTGCACCGCACCGGTGCTCAGGACTCCAGACTTTGGACGGGAATTTATCGTGCAGACAGACGCTTCTGAGCATGGCATAGGAGCTGTGCTCTCGCAGCTGAATGACGATGGCCAAGACCAGCCAGTGGCCTTCATTTCCCGAAGACTACTCCCCGGGAACAGCGGTGGAGTACCATCGAACGAGAAGCCTTTGCCGTGGTTTGGGCTGTAAAGAAGTTGAGGCCATACCTTTTTGGTTGTCACTTCCTGATCCAGACCGACCACAGACCCCTTCGCTGGCTCATGCAGATGAGAGGCGAAAACCCCAAATTGTTGAGGTGGTCCATTTCCCTCCAGGGGATGGACTTTCGGGTGGAACATCGACCCGGTGTAGACCACGCCAACGCTGACGGTCTCTCCCGGTTTTTCCGCCTTAGCGACGAGAACTCCCTAGAGGTTGGGAAGCTCTCCCCTCTTTCGGCTGGGGGGACGCGTTTTAGACCTGTCAGCCCTAGGGTGGTCTTGCCCTGTTTTTTCCCTTTTGCGCCTCATTTTTGCCACCGTATTTTTACTGGACCTAGGTCTCCGGGCGCCTTACCACTGCTAACCAGTGCTGAGGTGCAGGTGCTCTCTCACTCAAGATGGCTGCCACAGGCCCCTGCTACTGCAGAGGGGCCTTACACACATACACACTAGTAGCCAGGGTCAGGCTGGGACATAGGGATACAGTATCCATCCCGTCCCCGCCTCTGGGCCAAATAGCCAGACCTGTGGAAGGTTCCAGAACCTTCCGGGCTGTGGGAGGAGTTATGTTTTGCCGCCTTTAGGAGGGTCACCTGACCTAGGGGTATAAGAGGTTTGGAGGGAAATCTTTTAGTCAGTTGGGGCACCACTGATCCTGGGAGAACCTCCGTCGGAGTACAGGCTGTCGGGCCTAGGAGAGAAACCTACACTACCGGTACTGACTGGGCCTAGGCACTGCTGCACTGAGATAGCTGAGGAACACTCTTCACCCACTGACCTTGCCCAGGGGAACCACCTCCAGTGTGCCTGCAGGGAACCATCCTGCTCTTATGCCCACCAACTCAACCCCCTTTTCCCCCTCAAGTAACTACATCCAAGTAACTACATCCAAGTAACTGCATCCAAGTAACTGCATCCAAGTAACTGGAACCAAGAGACTGCCATCAAATCACTACAAGCTGTACATGCAACTGGGGATCACCAGGTAAAGCGCGGGACGCTGTGCCCTAAAGAAGCGCCGTGTGTCGACCTGCCTGTCTCCCCCTACAAGCGCTGTGCCATTGGAGCGCTGTGACACCTGAGCGCTGGAATTTCCCAGTCCCAGCGCTGTGTGTAAGGAAGCGCTCACTGGGCCCTTGTGCGTTGCCAGAGCAGCGCTAGATGCTGAGCGGCGCTGTGGCCGTCAGGAGTCCTGCCCCCCAGGAAGCAGAGCGCCGCATGCCTGAGATCACCGCCGCGGCCGGGTGCCCACGGTGAATACTGAGGCCGGGAGAAAGCGCTGCAAGATCCCTACGCCACCGCTGTGGCACTGGTACCTGTGACCCCGTGGGGGCGACGACGTGCTGCCAGTTCCGTGGGTGCCGAGAGGTAGGAGCGCCATCCCCCAAGTCACCGCTGCGGCCCGGGAGCAGAGGGAGGGCCGCCGCGGGTCCAACGAAGGCCGCGCTGGGCCTGGAGAGAGGCGGGAGGCGTTGCCAGGCAACGCGAGCACCGGCCGCGTCAGAGGCCGCGCCCCCTAAAGAAGCCGCGACGCCATTGGTCCCCGGGTCCGGAGGCCGAAGGAGGCTCGGAACCCGGAGGGGAACAACTGCGAGTGGGCTCCACTGCCCGTGGGAGCCCCGGAGCCAGGCCCCAAATCTCCAAGAGGAGCACCACAACCCCCGTAGATCGCGCCGCCTCCCCCGGTCGAGGCCCAGAGAGCAACCAGAAGCGGGCCGGCCGGGGAGAAGGCGTCCGGCGCTGAGAGTGTCCCGCCAGTCCCTCAAGACAGTAAGGTGAGCCTGGGGGGGAGTCCCTACCATCGCGAAGGCCTCCGGCCGGAGGCGCTTCCCCGCACACTGTCCCGAGTAAGCTAAGAAGGGCAGGAGCCCACATGTGACTGCGCTGACAGCTCCCCTTCACCTGGGACCGGCCCTGTACACCAGTTCAGTCCTTACCACCGGGGCCTCACGAACAGGGCCCGAGCTGGGGTCCTATAAATCTACCCTCCTGCGAGGAACTAGCTCTGTTGATGCAACCGTGTTTTATATGTTCCTCCCCTGCCGGCGTCAAGTCCCCGATTGAGGGGAAGGTGCCCAAGGTTATGTGATTAATCTACAGTAAGGCCTGTAGGGAATTGAACGTACTTACAGGAATTGAGCCTAATTGTTACGCCTGCTGTAATTACTGTCTAGGCCTGATGCATATGCTTATAATTGCAAAGTCTTTACCTAGTGTGAAGGTGATTAATTGAATTGAGCTGAAGTGTACACCGCCAAGAGTTGAAGTGTTTTATGTTGCAGGTGTACCGGAGTTGCGACGCCCACTGTACTGAATGTGGGTGCGCCTAGATTAATGCAGGCCCTGTTTGAAATGTAACGTGAAATGCCAGTTATAAGTAATTGAATATTCATGAGGTGAACTGCATGTTTTAGGCCCATGTTTTATTATTGCACCCTGTGATCATTATTGGTGCTACGTTTAGGAGATGATTCCTGCAGCCTTTTAGTGGCCTACAATGTTGATGAGCTATGATGCTTTAATGAAAATACGCACCAGTTGAGTAATGCCATGATTTGAAAGGTTGACCTGAATTAATCTGCCTCATCTGATGCTGCATTGATTTATATAAAAGATCTTGTTTTTAAATACACAAGCCTGGTGTGGTGTCACGTTATTGCGTCCGCATTCCTGAGTCAAAGTAAGAGTGTGCTGCACAACTGCCTTACACATTGCCTTTGCGTGCTTTCCCGCCTCGCGCCATGCTACCGTGCCGGACTCGGTAACCCCGTTTCCAACATACTCAATATAACTTTGTTGTAGGAGAGCCTGAGCAGCCGCCCAGACATCCCATTGTGCCAAAATCCCAAGTGCAGCCGCACGCGCCATGTAGCCAGCACCGGAACAGTCTTGTTCATGGGCCTCTAAAGGACCCACCAACTGGACAAAATCCGGGCGAGACAGAGACGTATTGGAGAGGCAGTAATCCAAGGACCAGGAGAAAGGACATCGGATGCAAGACATCACAGGTTGCACGCAAGTGAAATACGCAAAGCGAAAAGAAAGTCTATATGACACACCGAGTGTCGCCAATGGCAGGACGCCGAAGCCGGCGAGGATGCGCTCACGGAGCATCCGGAGTCGACCGTGGTCGAGCAGGGCCCCAGGAAGTGCAGCCATTGCGTAGCACACAGACTAAAAGCAAAACACCAGCCGCTAAGGCGAGGATCAACGGAAAGCCGCCAAAGACGCTGGAAAAAATGGAATGAATAAAAGCCGGTATTACACCAAATATAGTTTGAAAGGAGGTAACAAGGCCAGAGCCTACAACTTTAAAAAAGTGCACAAGACCTTCAGTGCGTGAAGCATTGAAAACACGGTGAATCAGTTCACCGAAATGTTGTGGGAGGTTTGTGTTCAACAGGGCCTGTATTTCACTGTGGGTACTCGCCACCTGGAGAATGAATGTCTCCCGGGCGGATGTGAGCATAACCTCCTGGTTCAATAATAGTGCCTTTATTCTGCTCTATTTATTGAAATCCGGCTTCAAAGTCGGAATGGAAGGCCAAATGGAACTATCTACAATGCCGTGCGGGGGAGGAAAAAGCACATTTTTGCAGACAACTCTGTGGGAAACCGTTACAATATAGGGTATGCCGGCAAGCATGCCACAGCAGTCCTGATTATTCAGAAAGAGATAGCTACCATTTGCAAGCACAGTGAAGGTAGGAGATATAGCAGGAGCAGGAATGCCTTTCAAAACACAAGCAAGATTCGGAGCCGAAACATTACAAGCCCCGTGCACTCTGTGTTTGCAAACAAGGGAATGACCCACAGTAGAATCGCATGACTCCCCCGTGAGAAAAACTTCCTTTCCGTCCCTAAGACATTTATACATGAAAGGCAGGGACCAAAGTTCAGGCAGGAAAGCACTGCCTAAAGGCTGAAAGCGGCCAACAGGATAATGTTTCATGCAGGAACTGAACTCAAATAAAGAAAAAGGCAAAGCGATAACCCCGTGTACTAGCCACACAGCAGAATCTAATTCTGCAACAGAGAATGGTAAGGGCTCTATTTTTTCGATATGTAATAGAGTGTAAGCTGCATCTTTCATGGACATGAACCGCTGTTTCTCAGTCAAATTAAAAGGCAAGAATAAGGCAGAGGTGTTCAAAAAGTGCCAAGGAACTTTCCCCATTTTAAGTGTTTGCAAAGTCCATGCAAACTGCATTACTGAACGCAATTGATTTTGACCATGATATAACACAGAAACATCATCTTGTACAATATCAACAACAGAGGAAATAATATTCTCTAATGTATAAATGCGGGAAGACAAGGTATTAATAATATTGTCAACAACAGCAAGCACTTTTTCTAAATTTGCTTGATCAATTTCCCGAAGACGGGAAGCAGCTTCAATTTGCGAAAGCTTCCAGAGTTCATTGTAAGTCTCATAAATGAATCTCTTTGGTCGAGGACCACGAGGCCCCAGAACAAAGTCGGACAGATCAATGTTGCCTGATAAGAGGGATAAATGTTGTTTAACAGAATCTAAGGAAGAGTGCTGCAACCACTGTTTACACAATTTACCAACAGAATATGTTGTAACAGTACGAGAGTCAGAAAACCTTGGGTCCGGCCTATCCTGTTTGTAGCCAGGATCCGTGTCATGAAAACGCAGTTGGCAGGCATTAGATGCAATGGGCCAAGCCAACCAGGGTGACTGAACAAACGTAGAGACATTAAACGAATTGTTCTGAAACAAAACTTGCAAATTTGTAAGGGACATATTGTAGTACAAGCTTTCGTTGGGAGTGGAAGACAAGACAGGAAAGGACGGTGTATTTAATTGTTTGGACGTAGCCAAACCCCAACATGTCGTTTGATAGATGGTTTGATTTAAAAATAGAATTTGGGCCGGGATGAGGCAAGCACGTGCAAGGCTTCTGTGCCCTGCACCTGCCATGCTTTGGAGCCCCAAATAGATTTTAAATCCATGGTGTCACGCCAATGTTCATACCCACCCACAGCTAAGGCATTCAAAAAGGAACCCAAATACAGCAATTTGGTGTGGGTCAACATGATTTTCTGAGTAGCCGTGGTATTTAATTTAAAATAATAGGACCCAGGGTTCGACCTATCAAAGTCTGTAAAATAAGTAAACTTATTTCTAAGAGTCTGGGAGCTACCTGGCAAAGGGGTCGGACAATGTTCCCATTGAGTATAATTAAAAAGACCCCGAAGGGTACTGGGTTTATGGAGAAAGTGGTTGCCCCAATGCTGGTAACAATATAAATCGGCATAACTTGCAGAATTCATGTACAAATCTTCAGCGTTAAAAGCAGCATAATATTTCAAATCAGTAAATAACGATTCAACTGCATGTACATCCCAATCGTCAGAATGAATATTACTTTTAACGACATCACCCATTGAAACACGGAGGACATTTGGTACATTAATAATCTCGGTTGGTCCATGAATTTGGAAATTTACCGCATCCCATACGATGCCATCAGCAACTGGAAAAGCTGAAATGTTCACAAATGTGTGGTCTCGCTTCATGTGAGATGAAGAATGCGGAGCCAAAGTTCCAGCGATACAGTTCACAGCAGAGCGTTCTGGTAAATAGTGACCATTGATGAGTAGAAAAAAAACTGTGACAAAGCCAATGGGCATGAACAGAAAAATCAGGAATAGTACCAACCAGATGTGTGTCCATGGGGGGATCAAAAAATTGTCTCTAAACCACGATACAAAAATACTGAATCTGGACGGGATAAGTGCTGAGGTGGAATCCGAGTCAAAGGAATAACGTGTTGGGCTCAGTGGCGTTGTTGGTAGATGAGCCACGGACTCGGTGGCGGGGTAGGTATACTCGGTCTCCTCGTTGCAGGGGGAATCCGGGTAGTCGAGCAGGCGATCAGGCAAATCTACCATCTCAATGGCAACATCAGTGACCGTTCGGGCTGGAAGACCACAAACATTTGTCCTGGAAATGACTGGACAAGAGACCGCTGGTGTTACACTATTCAGGATCGGCCAGATGTTGTAACTTGACATTTTCCACTGAGATGTATCTGTTTTCCTTGCAACCAGGAAGCGGTGGTAAGATGACTGTACGAGTACCCTTCAAGCCAAGGACTGGAACCGGTGCACGATATGAGGGGCCAAATTCTTTTTTGTTCTCCACCTTCTCTCGGACCAGGTCTCCTACTTTCGGAAGCCAGCCGGCAACCGGAATCTGCAGCACAGCGTCTGTGGCTGAAGGTAAATGTTCGATTGCAAGTTTGTCTTGGGCTTCTTGTAAGTCCTGTAACATAGTAGAATGGTTATCTACTTCAAAGATTGCGGATTGCGCCGCCATGTCTAGACCATCAAGGTCAGGCACAAACATTCTTATGCCAAAGAGCATTTCGTATGGGGTCCGCCCACCCAGAGGTCTTCTAGGGAGATTATTAAGTGCACGTTGGACGGTATACAAGTGGGCCAGCCAGTTCCTGCCAGTACCTAAGACTCTAGCTGTCAAGGATTGCTTTAAGTCACGGTTCATTCGTTCAACAATCGAATTGCCCTCAAGCCGATATGGAGACGAAAATTTCACCTGCACCCCCAGTGACCCCATTGCGTCCTTGTAAGCCTTAGAGGCGAACGCTGGACCTTGGTCAGAATGGAAGGTGCCGCAGGTGAAAATTTCCACAAAGACACGCAAATCCCTGATGACATTTCGAGCGTCAGCACTCCGTTGTGGCCAGACCCAGATGAAACGTGTGCACGAATCCACTGCAACCAAGATGTACTTATAGGCAGTGTCAGAAAAAAATGGACCGCAGTGATCCAGGTAAACATACCCGAAAGGTCTGTTAGAAATGCAGAGCGGTGTCTGTGGTGGCCGCGTAACCGTGGAAGGCTTAATTTGCTGACAAACGTCACAAGAAAGCACATAAGTACGGGTCTGTTTATATAAACCACGCCACCAGTAACGCTGCTGCAAGATGGAAACCGTCGCAGACACGCCAGCATGGGCCGAGGCCATGCCTTCGTGTGCGGCCGTTATCAATGAAAGTCTGCGGTCCGCGTTGGGAATCAGCCGATCACCAACGTCTGGAATTCTTACGTAAGGAGCCTGTTCGGGACCTAATTGATAAGAGTATTTGGAAGGGAAACCCCGTGGGTAATTAGCACCTTCTTTTGTCGCAGCAATAGCTGCCAAGATATCTTTATCGATTTTAGTCATGGATCTTGTAACTGCTGCTACTGAGCACGTGGCTACTGCTGATTTGGCAGCTTCGTCTGCCAAACCGTTACCGACAGCGTGTGCGCCCACACGCTGGTGGCCAAGAGTGTGTATCACCTGTGTGAGAGGCAGACGTTGTTTCAGATCTGCCACTTGAACCCAAAGCATTTTATGCTTAATTGTGCTGCCTTTTGCATCTCTATAGTCATTTTGTGACCAAAAGAAGAGATTGTCATTGTAAGACTGAACACAGTAGTAAGAATCACATACAATAAGAGTGGTCACATCAGGATTAGCGAACTCAAGTGCGAGCACCAACGCACGCAGCTCGGCCAATTGTGCAGTACTGTCTCCAAGTGCCTGAGTGTGCACTACAGTCTGTTTGAACTCTCTGTTCATCATAACACCTGCAACAATAGCACATGCCGCGGAATAAGCATGCTTGGAACCCATGGCCGGTTGTGCCGAACCATCGGTATAGATAATACATTCGTACTCCTCAAGCGGTAGCAAAGACAGAGGAGGAGGATGAACAAATTCATACTGTAAAAACTCCTGTGTCTGAAGAGAAGAATCAAAGATAAACGTGACATCCGGAGACGTCAGAGATGTAGCCCATTGTATCCAACGGGGTGCAAAGCCTTAGAATTCGGTACACTTGTTTCGTCACTGCCTCAAGGGCAGGATATGGTGTTACCACCAGAATGCGTTTCCCTGTGCCAGTGCGCGTTCCTTCAGAATCGCCATTTGCACTGCAGTCAAAACTTTCTCCACAGAGGAAAAACGCATTTCTGCAGAAGTGTAAAGATGTGACTTGTATGCAATCGGTTCTGTGTCACCTTCGTTAAAGGTCAAGTACGTGAAACCCACTGCCCCTGGAATGATTCTTATCACCAGGTTTGTGTGGTTGTCATGAGTCAACAAGAATTTAGATTCAAGTAGGTCTGTCTGCAAAGACTGCAGTATGGAGGAATGCTCCGGAAGCCAGCATGACTTCGAAAAGGTAGGTTGTATCAGGGCATAAAGTGGCTTGATACGCTGGGCATATTCGGGAATGTAAGTACGCCCAAGATTCAAAAAACCCAGTAAAGACTGAAGTTTCTTCAGTGTGATTGGAGGGCACAAAAGTGCACATTTCTCCAAGAAATGAGGGGCTAAGCCCTTACCTTCATTGTTGAGCTCATAGCCCAAAAACAAAACGGTAAATTCTGCAATGTGAGATTTGGCAAAGTTAAACTTGTAACCTAAAACCGCAAACTCTAGAATAATGCGGTCCACTCTGGAAAGATGCAGGTATAATTCGTCGTCTGTCAGATAAATATCATCGACGTACGAACATGCATCTGGGTCTATGCCGTCTAACAAAGAGACAACACGGGCAGCGAATACGCCTGGACTGTTTTGTAGCCCATAGGTAAACGCCGGAATTTGAATTGTTTACCACCGGAGGTAAAAGCGCTCCATTGGCTACACTCCGGGGCTAAGTTGTGCGTGTAAAATCCATTGGATAAGTCAAGCGTCGTTTTATATTTTTTACGAACAAGACTGTCACCTAGCGCAGAACTATGGGTATTTTGCACCGCAAAGGTCCGACAATGAGAATTCAGATGCCGGTAATCCAAAACTAGGCGGTACGATCCATCGGGTTTAGAAACTGCGAAAAGGGGATTATTCATGGGTGATACGCATGTTTCAATTACTCCTTGATATTCCAACTGTCAGAATTTCGGAAACGGGACCTTTAGCTTCCCGCTTGATGGGATATTGGGGTTGTGGCTGTGGCAGCGACCGCAAAGGAATATCATGGGGGGGTGAGTCTTCATCCCAGCCCACGTGGTTGCGGTATAACGCCGGAGCCAGGGACACAGCCCACTCAGCTGCGAGAGCCTCCGCTTTGCCCTTGGGGACATGACGAGAAAGCTCGGAAGGATTACCTCCTCCCTCTACGCGCAGCAAGTACGAATGGGGGCGGCCAATCCGCCTCCACCAACAAAATGTCGTAAGAAGAGGTCAGATTCTCCCAAAAAATCCCTTTAATAACACGCTGTATGTCACCCTCAATTTGAATGACAATATTATAGTCTGTCAGGGGGTGCCACTCTGGTGTCTGCTGTCTCGACAGTAATGAATGTTTCAGTTGCTGTCGCCTCCACATGAGGACGTAGTGCCTCCCGCACTATGGTAACTTCCGCGGCGCTGTCTAGGAGCGTCACTGCCCACGTCCAATTCAGGAGTCTCATTCTCACCGTCTGTGGCATTCCTCGCTGTTACAGCTGCAACTTTTTTCTTCTGAAACTGTGGGCGAGAACGTTTAAATTCTTCTGGTTTCCCTCGGACTTGTTGTCGAGGTTGGTCTCGTCCCTGTGGAGCCTCTCGACCCCTGCCTCTATCCTGGCGATCTCCTCCACCTGTCTGGGAGGTCGACGGTGCCTGTGAAGAACGAGGAGAACGCGGATCAGGGACTTGAAATCTCTCTGGAGATTTCATTCTCGCTCTATCGCGCAAATCATATGTGCGTTCAGAAGATACGGACACCGGGGATGCGCCTCGCGACCCTGGCTTCTTCTGTTGCTTACCCTGTTTTTTCAACCTCCAGCTCTTTTTGGTAAAGAACGGTTTCTCATCTTTCTCAGATTGAGTTTTTGGTTGTGGTTGCGATTGTGTTTGCGTCTTAGCAAAGGCTTGACTCCCAGGCTATTACGGCCAATGGTTTTGTAAGCCTGTGCAATAATTTTTGGTAATTCGCGCGGCCTGTCCGGTTCTGGGACTAAAGCCAAAGCATTAGCTACTTGGAAGTTAACTGCATCGCCCTTGACATTCGCAAGGATCAAATCAGCTACTACGTCGAACACTCCCACCAGTCTCATCCCTAATTCCACAGCCGCCTCAGGGCCATGCTCATCCTGTACTCGTTTAATTACAGATGGGAGAATCGTCATGGAAGGAGTGCCGAAACACTTCGCATATACTGCTGCGAATACCTTACCCCAGTTGTTGCATTCTGCCAACTCGGGAACTAGGTCTTTTGGCAAACTAATCGTCAATATCCTGTGTTTTTCCACAGGAGAAGTATTTGGAAAAACTGCCTCCAGCTGGTCAAATTTCTCTGCAAGCCAATAAGGGAAATCGTCCTTATTTTGTGGGCGCTTGCCCATCACCGAATTAACCATGACGGGACTTATGGTTACACCGCCCGGTCCAGCTGGATGCGCTGCAACTCCAGGCGGGGCTGCCTGGATGTTGCCTGTATCATACTGTACTAAAGCTCTATGCACTCGTATCAAAGACGAATGTAAATTACGCTGGTCAGCGACCGGCAGCGTCATATAACGCGGATGTGGGGTATACCCGGCCAAAACAGGCCAAGTGGCCCCTTCAATTGATAAGGGGCCTAAACGAACCGAGGTAATCGGATGGGGGAGGGCACCATCAAACCAAACACGGTGTTGCCATGCCGTGAGCGGTACTTCAAGATTCCTATACGGTCTATAGAGATTAGGAACAGCAGTGGCTGTATATTCATGGAACAAATTATCATTCCCATCCACCGCCGGAAAGGTGATCCAAGAGTAAAACACCTCAAAGTGGTAAGCTGGATCCGCTTGTACCACAAAGATCAGATCGACACCCGCGTTAGGCACTCCATACACTGTCAAGTGAACTCGGAGCGCTGCGCGGCTATGCGCCGCAATGGCGACAGCCATTAGGGCTAAGAACCTTCGACAACCTAGTAGGAGGCAGCACAATATAGGGTTTTGTTTAAACACCTTTTAACAACTTCAAGCTTGAAAGAACCTATAAAAACGTCTATATAGGAGGTATCGCCCTCACACACGCCTCCGGAAGCGTCTGTGAAGGGTGTTGTGGACAAGCACAAGAACTACTCAAGCGTCTCGCAGATAAGCAGCCCACTTCGTTGGTGGCTCCATGTTGTAGGGATTCTGCACATACACAGAGCTATGCACAGGATAATAGGACCTCGGAGTATAGTGGTGAGCCAACCATATACCTTAGTACCCACAATCCCAACCCGACTAGCATTAGCGTCTCATTAGCAACGATGCTACTAATGATTAGACAACCCAGAACACGGTCTCTCTCTCTCTCTCTCTCAGGACTCGCGGGAGCAAGAACACCCTTTCATAACTCACTCATACCTGTCCACAACGTGCGTAATAAGAGACACTGTATAGTTTAAAATGTTTATTTCAACTATCGTGCTCTAAGATACAGTACACTTGCCAGTACTATCAGCATAATGCATAAGAATAACACAATAAGCATAGTTACGATTCCATAGAATATAAACGGGGAAAGCATTTCATAAAGCAGTGGATATAGGGCTAAATGACCATACCACCCTCCCGTGCTAGTAGCTAATGTATTATAAAAATAGAAGACCTCTGGGCATTGTCAGGCTGAACCCCCATACCTCAATATCTAGATGCTAGGTTTACATCATCAGACAAGCACAGCTCTTCTCTCTGGAAAGGTTTTTCTCCAAGTGTCTCTAACAGTGAAAACACAATATTAAAAGCACACGAATTTCTCCTGTGCAGCTGCATTCAGTGTTATGTCTAAGTGCGAGGGGCTGACCAAATCAGCAAGAACAAGGGACATTGTTTTTCGACCTTGTACATGATGTCCAAAGGGGATAGGAGGAAAGGTGAAAGGCATAAATGCAGACAGTTCTAAAATATCCGGGCACAAGCAGAGGCTGGAAAAACAAAGGCACAAAGTAACGTGCGCAAAAAGGAATCATGGCAGCCAGGCCTAAGCTAACTTAGCAATGCAGGCCATGAGTCCACAAACCACACAACAAGGGCATCTGTCCAAATCTTTACCAGGCATCACTGTCTCGAGTCTGCAGAGAGGGTCATTTTGCCTACTCTTTCTGCAGGGCTTTCTGGTGTAATATCCACGCAGACCCTCTGTCTATTGGGAGATACTGCGTTGGTATCCATTCAAAAGGTGAGGAATCAGTGGTTAGAAATATCCATCAGAAGATCAAGGCACTTGCCTATGGTAACACTTTTTCTAGTGGTTACTCTAACGGCAGATTCTCCACCACCCCGTTCTGTGGAGTGGATTTTTAGGATTCTAAATAGGTGCCAAGTTAGCTTTGTAACACTGGCATGCTTGCAATCTGCTGCAGTTGAGTTGGAAAAGAAAGCTCAACATCTGCACAATGGGGTTGGGCCTATATATGAATCACTGGTGCCCCTTCCAAAGGTGGTGTGGTGCCGCGCAGAGTCCGGTGGCACCACATGTTGGTGCATGAGCACACTTGATAACACATTTCCGATCCAGTCTGGTGTCTGAGTGACTTCAAAAGGTGAGGAATCCATGGTTAGACATCGTATCCATCAGAAAGCGCTACAGAGGGTAAATAACTTGTTCATCAAGGGAGGGAATATGCCTTACGGCCAAAGAGTCATAGTGGGGAGAGGTATCAACCTATCCAAGAAGTTTCAGCATTGACAGCAGAGAAGGCAATGAGGAGCAGACAGAGTATGCACCTAACATGGCACAAGGGGAAGGGACAGGTATCTAACCACAGCAGGGAGGGGTTGGGTTAAACTATGCATGAGCGGGAAGATGCTAGACGAGTGGGTCATGATGAGGAGCTGGTCGTCTCTCCCTTTCCACCCACTCCATCAGTAACTATACACCGTGTTTTCAACTGTACCGAATTTAGGCATTTAATTTTGAAATCAAGCTATGATAATAGTAGTTCTGTATGCTAGGATCTTTATTGATAGTCATAAACATTAGGATTATTCCCTGCTGCATACGGAAGCCCTGGAACACTGCATCTGAACATGTGTGTCCATATATCAGTGGGAAGGGTGGAAACCCTAACCTGCCTGTTTGTTGCTGAGCACCCTCCACAAGCCTGTCCCAGGGCAGATTGTCTGAATGTTAGTCTGTTTGAAATGAAAGAAAAGCCCTTCCCAAATACGCTCCTACACATCTAAAGAATGAGGAAATGTGCAGCCTGACAGGCTTACATTATAAGTGTTGACGGCATCCTTTAAGGCTCTCGGAGCTTCTGTTCTCCAGCACTGGATCTTTAATGGATTCACATGCTGGGATATCCTTCCCCTTCGCCAGACTGGGAATCCCCTGTAATTCTACAAACAGCAGTCATCTATTAAAACATAATACACACACAATAACATTGACTTAAAAACAATGATACCTTTTCCCACCTATCTACATCATTATATGACCCAAACTTTATCCAATCACAGCCCATCTCGCCCAGCTGTTCCCCTGACAGGGTTTCTACCGCACGCTTAGTGGGAGGAACCCCTTGGTTAGCAGATTAGATTTGTTGCTATTGAAAAGGAAAAAACTTCTGAATCATGGCAGAGGCTACTACAAATAAGTCTTTGTTTAAGGCTGGTAAGGCTTGTGGTAAAAAACAGAATGATGTGGAAGATCCATACAAGAAGTGCTTGTACTGCTTACATCCTGACCACAGAACAGCTGAGTGTACGATCTGCCAAACATTTTCAGCAAAGACCCATTCGGATACGGAAAGACGCTTTGCGTTGACTATTTTGGAAAAAGAGTTGAGGACTAAAAGAAAGGAAAAAATACCCTCTGGTTCTGCTTCTAAGAGCCAGACATCTGGTCTTTGGCCAGTCACGGCCGGCATCACTCACGGGTGGGGTGGGGGGGTTGCGTGGGGAGCGGGGGTGTAATGAATGTGCTTTTCACTAAAAGGACACTAAAAGGTCACCTGGGAGGCAAACTTACCACTGCACCTCTAAATAATGCACTTTGAGCAGCACCCCCTAAGGCGGGGAAAAGTCGCAGCACCCCCTTAGGCGAGGCAAGAAAACAAATTCAGGTGCACTTAGAACATATACTTTGAGCAGCACCCCCTAAGGTGAGGAAAAGTCACAGCACCCCCTTAGGCGAGGCAAGAAACCAAAATCAAGTGTATTTAAAATAACACACACAAGTTTAAAATGAAACAATTTGAAACGGTAGGCCAAATATATCAGTAAATGCAGATTCTCAAATACCAACTAAGTAAAATAAACAATTAAAATAAAATGCAGTATATACAAAAAGCAAAGAGTAGAAAATATATACAAGAGAGAGAGAGAGAGTGGTTAGGAACACCTCACCGACTGATTCTGCAACATCCTTGCCCGCTCTTTAGCTGGGGAAGCCCTTTCAACAGCCCAGGTAGGAGTGTCAGTCAGGACTCAAGTTCCGTCACCATTCCACAGCATTACGTCTATTCTGTGGTGAACTTCCACCTGACCTACGAAAGCTTCCAGCATAAGTATCATTATTCAACGTGAGGCGAAGTTTCTAGAAAACCCTGCCCCTTTCTCATTGGAAAAAACCGAGCAGGCTGTACCAGTCTGCGTCAAGGCCAAGACACTGGCTGGCCAAGCCTCTGTATTTTGACTCTAAGACAGAGTTGTACATTCCACAGATAATATCCAGTTCACTCTGGTCAGTGAGGTGCGAATAACAAGTGAGGAGCAGAAAGACCTTGAATATGAATCGCAAGCACTGCTGTGTAGGCAGGAGCAAGGCAAAGTCAGACATGAGGCCATGTCAAAGCCAATAGTAAGAACTCATAATTCTGTGCACGCAGAAGCAAGGCACAGTCAGAAAGCATGATGACCTGAGGCCATGTCAAAGCCAATAGTCAGAACTCATCAGCAAAGCAAAGCCAGAAAACAAGATGACATGAAGCCATGTCAAAGCCAATAGTAAGCACTTATAATATAAATGTACTGTTCAACTCCGTGACAGCTCTCACTAAAAGACAGCAAGATTACAAGACAGAAGAGAAGCAGGCATATGCAGAACCGTCTCATATATCCAGGCTAAGGTAAAATAACACACTAAAGTAAGTTAAAATGGTGGTAGTTGAGGGTCATCATAGGGTGCCAAATCACAAGAGCGCCTCTTTTATTACAGGGGGTTAATTTAAAAAAAAATTAAACTTACCTTGGCCTCCGGTCCCGCGTCGCATCTCCTCTCTCCTCTCCACACAGGAAGCAGGCAGCCTCCATCTCCTCCCCTAAACCAATCACAACGCTGCAATGACAGGGTTGTGATTGGCTAGGACGCCCACCCCACAGGCCTCTATGGGGAGGCCATTTTCTCTATGTAGGCTGCATAGGCCATGCAGCCTACATAGAGAAAATGCAGAGTGTGCATGACTGGTTTGGTCGGCCCAGGGGCCGGCCAAACAGTCAGCGCCCACAACAGTGGGCAAGCCACTCCTCCCCTGCCTGGAGCAGGAACGCCCGCCCGCCCGCCCCCAACCAAACCCTGCCTTCTGCTATCTCGCAGTGCGAGAAGCAGAAACATAAAATGGTATTTAAAATACCATTTTATGTTTCTGCTTCTCTCACTGCGAGAAAGCAGTTGGGCAACGCTCCTCCGCCCACGTGGAGGAGCCGCCCCTGTCTTTGGCACTCTAGTGTGAAGGAACACAAGAGGCATGATGTGCAGAAGAAGCACAAACTAAGAGGAAAAGATGAGGAGCATGCGGGCGTGTAACATGTATATCCCTGTACTCCAGGGTGCGTCTCATGCCAGGTATCGATGCAGCGCAGACGATCCATCACCTCCCGCAGAGCGGCTGTCATATTGGATTTAGTGTGTAGCTTCGGAGGGTGCCTATCCGGAGTCCCATCAAGCACACAGTTAAAATCACCTGCCCACATTATACGCACTCCAGCATATGGATGCAGTAGCTTCTCCAAGTCCAGATAAAACCCACCATCATCCACATTCGGGGCGTAAACATTCAGCAAGCATATCTCCACCCCGTCCAGTGATCCATGCATCAATACATATCTTCCCTCTATATCTGCTGTAAAGACGTGTACTCGGAATGGGACCTGCGGGGCTACCCAAACCACCACTCTCCGGGCATAGGTGGAATAAGTGGCCGAAAACATCTGTCTCCTCCATTTCTTATGCAGCTTTTGAGTTTCGGGGTCCGATAGGTGTGTCTCTTGCAATAATGCCACATGCGCTCCATGTCTGTGGAGGTAAGTCTGTACTCTATAGTGCTTCACAGAAGAGTTGAGCCCCCGCACATTCCACGTTATAAATTTAAATTGGCAAACATAAGGAGATGATGGACGGAGTGCTGAAACTTTTCAGACACTCACCGCCAGTCACAGATCTGGGTTGAATCCATCATCGTTCTTTAGCTCACTTCGCCACCCCAGTTCAGACCCAGCCATATGCAAATCAGTCTTGACCCTGTGCCTCATGGGAACAGTCCAGCCCGAACTGGCAAGCCATGTCTTCCCTGGACCGGAAACAAGCATCCTGGGACCGGTTTCAGGGTAACACCCCTCTTCAGCCAGGCTATCTTGAATCCAGTGGCAAAGTGAGCAAAGGACCCACGTCTGGGCATACCCTTGGCCACTAGGGGCGAACAAAGCAAACACAAGGAGATGATGGACGGAGTGCTGAAACTTTTCAGACACTCGCCCCCAGTCACAGATCTGGGTTGAATCCATCATCGTTCTTTAGCTCACTTTGCCACCCCAGTTCAGACCCAACCATATGCAAATCAGTCTTGAACTCGTTCCTCATGGGAACAGTCCAGCCCGAACTGCTGAGCCAGGTCTTCCCTGGACCGGAAACAAGCATCATGGGCCCGGTTTCGGGGTAACACCCCTTATCAACCAAGCTAGCTTGAATCCAGTGGCAAACTTGGGGGGCAAAATGAGCTAAAGAACGATGATGGATTAAACCCAGATCTGTGACTGGGGGGTGAGTGTCTGAAAAATGTCAGCACTCCTTCCATCATCTCTTTGTGTTTGCTTAAATTTAAATTGGCCCGTCTCTTCGCAGAGTGAGCCACCCCGGCTCAGTCCACCAACTGCTACGCCGTTGTCGCTGCCGCCAAAAACCACAATAACCCCTCACCCTCCAGGTAAACACAACGGTAACAATTCATGCCTCCTCAATCATTGTTGACTCCCACAAAGCCCAACCCAACACTCAACTCCAAAAAGCACTCGTCTGTTATCCCTTCGCACCCAACAATGGCAGAGGATGAACAATGTGCAATGTCCAAATCGAACCGCAATTAACACCTGACACCATTCAAACAACCAGTGGCCCACGGTCTATACCAGGTGACCCACTCCCATTCGCAATACTGGCAGTCTTCGAAGATTACAGTGCCAGGACAAGGAGGTGCACCAGCAGCAGTCACACTGTGGTGATCTCCAGTCACACCTTCCCACCCTCAGCCACTCAACTCACGCAAATACACACTCCGTCATATACCAGGCATACTCTACCACACAGCTAATCCACAAGTCCGAGAATGGCTAATAGAGAGAAGGAGAAAGTAAGGGTGAGAAGGCGGAAGATTATAAAGAGGAATAAACAGTGAAAAGATGTGGGGGGGGAAGAGAGATGCCGGACCGTGTAATACCAATCCCCATCCCATTCACACAACACGTGGCCCGGAATCCGAGCCACAGACACACCATTATGCTCCAGTCGCCTCGGCTCTCCTTCACCAGAGTCAGGCGAAGTTGCCGGTGGATGACAGAGAACAGGCTAAGGCTATATCAAGGGATGGAGAGCAAGCATCTTCTCTGATGCTGCGGTGGATGCATGAAAATGGGCATTCAGGCAGATTGGAAATGCAACTGTTATGAGAAGGTATGGCTGGTTGAGAAGTTCATCATTTAGACCAGAGGTCCAGTCAAGAGTAATGGACATGCCAGTCGATGGCAATCATGTATTTGGAGAGAAAGGGGATGAAGAGTTGCAAAAGATAGAAATAGATATCCAAGCAGCGCGTTCTTAAGGGATGTTACGAAGTTAGCAGCCTTACAGAGATTTTAGAAGTCAATTTTAGAGACAGGGACAGCAAAGAGCATATTTTCAACCCTACAGGCTGTATGGATCATATGGCCAATATGGAGGTTATGGCCAGCAAGTACGACAGCAGAGAGGTCACGAATACAGGCAGAATCAGACTACAGTACACAGAGGAAGTCCGCCCTCAAGACTTGACGGGAAAGGAGGGAGAGCATGGCTTGAGAGAGAACACAACTCCTGTGCAGCTGCCTGTGGGAGGCGGAATGCATTATTATTGGGAAGCATGGAAACAAGTGACGTCAGACAGATGAGTTTTGGAAATTGTAAGGCGTGGTCATGCTTTGGAGTTTCTGAAGGAGCCTCCATCTGACAAACCGATAAAAGAAAAGCGCAGACATGTGAAGAAATTGAAAGTGGAAATACAGAAACTTCTGGAGAAGGAAGCTATCGAACTAGTACCTGTGGAAGAGAGGTTCCAAACATTTTATTCAAGATTCTTTCTAATTTGAGAGAAACCTGGAGAGCTGCGTCCAATTCTGGATCAATGGGAATCGAATACATACATAAAAACAAAGTTTCCGTATGATTACACTTCAGGAGATTCTTCCTTTTATCGAAAAAGTGGATTTTCTCAGTTCAATAGATCTGGAGGATGCGTACTTCAATGTTTCGATTCACAGGAAGTGCAGAAAGTTTTGAGGTTTATGTTGGGCAGTCAGCATCACCAGTTCAAGGCTCTACTGTTCGAACTGAGGTCAGCCCCTCAAGCTTTTTACAAAGTATATGGCATCAATAGCAGCCTTTATAAGGAAAAAAAGGAGTATTGTTTGTCCGTACCTGGATGATTGGATGATGAAGGCGAACTCCCCGCAGAAGGCAAGGGTCGTGACAAGTTTGACAGAGTAAGTACTGTTACACTTGGGTCTAGCAAGCAACAGAAAAAAGACTCATCTACAGCCAAGCAGAGAGCACATTTTTGTGGGAGCAAGAATAGTTCCAATGGAGGGGATGGTGTAGCCCTCACAGGACAGAGGCGTAAAAGTGATGAAGCAAGTCTCTGTCGTGATGGAGAAGGAAAGAGTGGCTGTAAGAATGATCCAGGCAGTACTGGGGTCCATGTCGTCACGCATTCAGTTGGTTCCATACTGTCGGCTTCCCATGAGGGTTATTCAGGAGCAGATACTCTAGCAGTAAAAGGAGGATGGGACGTCATAGCCCAGGTAATGCCGCTTATAAGGAAAGCTTTGTTGTGGTGGAAGAACAAGGAGAATTTTTCAGAGGTCAGAAGTTGCAAGCCACAGTTGTATCTGACTACGGATGCATCCATGCAAGGATGGGGAGCACATCTTTTAGGGGTGCATGTAAGTGGTTTATGGACAGAAAAGGAGCAGCAGTTGCAGATAAATGTATTGGAAAAGGCTTTTCTAAATGTAGTGCGAAATTGTCACGTAATGATCAGAGCAGACAATGCAACAACGATGTATTACATTCAAGAAACAAGGGGGAACACTTTGGAATTGGGCAATCTGCAACAATCAATGCTGATGGCAGAGCAAATACCAGGATTGATCATTGTGTAGGCGGAACTCATAAGCAGACAATATGTGGAGACACCCGAATGGGAGATAGACCCCAGGCCGTTGAATTTGATATTCAGGAGATGGGGAAAGCCAGCATGGGACATGTTCACATCAGAACAGAATCTCAAATGCAGGAAGTTTGCAAGCAGATGGTTTTGCCCAGGGACAGAAGGCAGTGCGTTTGCCATAAATTGGGCACAACGTTTTGTGTCTGCTTTTCCGCCAATACCGTTGATTGCAAGGGTATTATGCAACTTAAGAGAGAGAATTGCAAGGCGATTCTGATGGCACCTGCCTGGCCACGTCAGCATTGGCATGCAGACTTGTGGGAGAGGGGTGTGGCAGAGCCAGCCAGTTCAAAGCGGATGTTCAGCTGCTTACAAAGAGCAGGTGACAATACACCACAACCCAGAGTCACCTCACCCGACAGCACGGCTCGTCAGGACTTAGAATTGGAGCATCCCGGAGGATTGTAGAGAGATTTTACGGAAGGCAAGAACCCCATCAACAGTGAAAACACGCAATTAAAAATGGAAACTTTTTGTCATTTGGACGCGTAATAAACGTTTGGATCCAGTAAATATGGCGCCTCGTCAATGTTCACCTTATTTCTTCCATTTGAGCCAGGTGTGTCAGTAAAGGTACAATTGGCGGCCGTTTCACGATTTCTGAGAGCTCCAGAACAGGAATCTCTGTTTTCACAAAAAGTGATAAAGGAATTTATGAAAGGGATGTTCAGGAAATTTCCACCAATTAAGAAGCAAACACGGGAATGAGAATTATAAACGGTGTTGGCGGTTTTGATGAAAGCGTCCTTGAACCAATCCATAAAGAAACATTAAAAGATTTGACATGGAAAACATCACATCGGCAAGAAGAGTGTGTGAAATTCAGGCTCGAAGTTTAGAGAGCCATATTTGATTTTTAAAAAGGATTCTTTAAAATTGATGACAAGTCCAAGATTTATTTTTCAAAAGTTCCAACTGTGTTTTCTTTTGCTGCAAGTAATTACGTTACCAGCGTTTTGTCAAAATCCCGACACTGTGGCAGAAAATACTTTACATTTGTGAGATATTAGAAGATGTTTAAAGTTTTATTTACAGGCAACAAAAGAGGTGCGCAAAACAGATCAACTCTTGGTGGCCTATGGATCTAAGAGTGAAAAAAGAGACCGTTTCAAAACGACCTATTGCGAGTCTTGTATTACTGCAGCACATGAACTCATGAAGAGACTGCTGAAGAGTAGACTAAAGGCACATTCTACAAGAGCAATGGCTGCATTTTATGCTGGAATGGTTTTGGAGGATATATGCAAAGCCCCAACATGGAAGACAACGCATGCTTTTATGAAGCATTATTGTGTGGCCATACATGCGAGAACGGAGACCTCAGTGGGGCAGGTGATAGGAATTTATCCTCATTCCCACCGTCCACTACATGTACATTAATTGGTTCTGTTTTTTTAGTCTATTTTCACACATCTGAATCTATGAAAGATCCAATGCTGGAGAAGGAAATTGATTACTTACCTGTAACTCCAGTTCTCCAACATTAGTATCTTTCATTTTTGTACTTCGCTGTAGTACTGTGTTGTGTTGCGTTTTTTCCCCTCTTGGTTTTGCCTCTGTCTGCCCGTTTCCCGCCGCTGCTGCCCCTGCGGCCCCGCCCCGACTCAGCCACACCCGCCTCCCTGCCTCTGCTCCCGCCCCCCTCCCCTTCATATGGCGACCGCTGCGCGGTCGCCGCGAAGGCGCGCTTAAGGCAAGCCCATCTGCGCCCGTCCGCGCCTGGACCGCGCCCAGGCCAGACCCCCTGGCCCCCGCAAGAGCCACAACACCCGATGCCGATACGACGCCAACTTCCTCCACGAACTCAACGCCGGACGATCATCCAACTGCTTCCAGGCCAGCCCCAAGCTCACCCACGGACCCTTCACCTGCCGAAACTGCAGCTACACCTGCCAGCACACACCGGTACGTCCTTCACATCCCACCAAAGCAGACCACAACACACGCTCGACCCCATTTTCTCCGCCAGCAGCCACATCTCCATCAGCCACACCACCGAACTCCACTGGACCGACCACTGCTGCATCCACTTCTCCTTCAAGAAAACCACCGCACACAACCACCAGCAAAGAATCCCCCACCACAGCTGGAACAAGGTCACCGAAGACCAGCTAATCACCACCCTCGCCCGAGACCTACCGACCGACCACACCGACACAGCCGCCCGCAACCTCAAGCAATGGATTTATGACTGCGCCGACACCCTCGCCCCAATCAAGAAAGCCACAAACAGACGCACCGACAGAAGAGCCATCTGGTTCACCGCCGACCTTCAGACATCCAAGCAGACCGCCGAAGACTGGAGAGGAAATGGCGCCACAAGCAAACTCTGGACAACCATGAAGCCCTCAAGAACGCCAGCCGCAGACACAACCAACTCATTTGCACGGCCAAAAGGACCTCCTTCAAGGAACGCATCGACAACAACGCACACAATAGCAAAGAGCTCTTCAACATCGTGAAGGAACTCGCCAACCCCAGCTCCAGCTCCAACGACATCCCGCCATCTCAAGACCTCTGCGACTCTCTAGCCACCTTCTTCCACCGCAAGATCGCAGACATCCATGACAGCTTCAACACCCAGACCTCTCCAACAGCTGCCGACACCCCAGACTCACCGCCCCCCACTCACACCGGCTGCCTGATCTCCTGGAACCACGTCAACGACGAAGACACCATCAAGACCATGAACACCATCCACTCCGGCTCACCATCAGACCCATGCCCCCACCACATCTTCAACAAAGCGAGCTCCATCATCGCTCCCCAACTCCGTAAGATCTTCAACAGCTCATTCGAGACCGCCACCTTCCCGGAAAGCTGGAAACACGCAGAGATCAACGCCCTGCCCAAAAAACCCAAAGCCGACCCAAAGGTCCTCAGGAACTTCCGGCCCATCTCCCTGCTCCCGTTCCCGGCAAAGGTCATCGAGAAGATCGTCAGCAGACGACTGACCCAATTCCTCAAAGAAAACAACACCCTGGACTCGTCCCAATCCGGATTCCGCAGCAACCACAGCACCGAAACCGCCCTCATCGCCGCCACTGACGACATCAGGGCCCTGCTGGACAACGGCGAAACCGCGGCCCTCATCCTCCTGGACCTCTCGGCCGCCTTTGACACCATCTGCCACAGCACCCTGCGCACACGCCTCTTCAACACGGGGATCCGCAACAAAGCCCTGGACTGGATCACCTCCTTCCTCACCGACAGAACCCAGAGAGTCCGCCTCCCTCCATTCCGATCTGAAGCTACCAAGATCACCTGCGGCGTTCCCCAAGGATCCTCCCTCAGCCCGACCCTCTTCAACGTCTACATGGCACCGCTCGCCAACATCGTCCAATCGCACGACCTCAACATAGTCTCCTACGCCGACGACACCCAGCTGATCCTCTCCCTCACCAAAGACCCTGCCACCGCCAAAACCAACTTCCAAGCAGGGATGAAGGCCGTCGCCGAATGGATGAGGAGCAGTCGCCTGAAACTGAACTCGGACAAGAAGGAGGTCCTCATCCTCGGCTCCACCCCTTCCGCCTGGGACGACTCCTGGTGGCCAGCCTCATTGGGATCTGCACCAACACCCACCGACCACGCACGCAACCTAGGGTTCATCCTGGACTCCTCTCTGTCAATGACCCAACAAGTCAACGCCGTCTCCTCCTCCTGCTTCAACACACTCCACATGCTTCGCAAGATCTACAGATGGATCCCCACCGAAAACAGAAGGACCGACACCCAGGCCCTCGTCACCAGCAGGCTGGTCTACGGCAACGCCCTCTACGTGGGAACCACGGCCAAACTACAGAAGTGACTCCAACGCATTCAAAACGCCTCCACACGCCTCATCCTCGACATCCCCCGCCACAGCCACATCTCCGCCCACCTGAAGGACCCACACTGGCTTCCCGTCAACAAGAGGATCACCTTCAGGCTCCTCACCCACGCTCACAAAGCACTTCACAACGCCGGACCAGCATACCTCAACAAGCGACTCACCTTCTACACCCCCAACCGCCAGCTCCGCTCTGCTAACCTCGCCCTCGCCACCATCCCACGCATCCGTCGAACAACCTCCGGCGGCAGATCCTTCTCCCACCTCGCCGCCAAGACCTGGAACACCCTCCCCAACCACCTGCGACAGACCCAGGACCTGCTGACCTTCAGGAGACTCCTCAAGACCTGCCTGTTTGATCAGTAGCTGCTCTTCCCCCCCTCAGCGCCTTGAGACCCTCACGGGTGAGTAGCGCGCTCTACAAATAGTTGATTGATTGATTGATTGATCCTCACGCAGCCCACCCACCTCCCCTGATAATGAGGCTTCTAAAATAGTTAAGCTAAATTTTGGTTGTGTAGAAAATCTGACAGAGGCTTCAATTAGGGGAACAGCTGTGTAAGGTGGGCTGTGATTGGATGAAGTTTGGGTTATATAATGTAGATAGGTAGGAAAAGGTATCATTGCTTTTAAGTCAATGTTATTGTTCGTGCATTGTTGTGTATATAGGTCTGCTGTTAGTAGTAGTCTGGTGACAGGGAAGGATATTCAAGCATGCGACTCTATGAAAGATACCAATGGTGGAGAACTGGAGTTACAGGTAAGTCACCAATTTCCCTGTTCATGGTGTCTTGTACTGGCACTTGGCTTAGTGAGTTAGTTCTTTTTTCTTGCTCGAGTGAGTAGGATTCTGGAACACACTGTGTTTTCACACTTGTTTTTTTCAGAGAAATTTCTCACAGAGTGTTCTTTTTTCTTCTTTCCCTCAACATACTTCACACCTGACAAGTGAGCAAAGCGTTTCTGCTGGCATAGGGGCCTCTTTACATGTGGCACCTCCATGCACTGAGGTCAGTTCCTTTCTTTACGCACCTGCCAATGCGGATCCAGAACTTTGAAATTCTGTCATACCAGGCAGAGATTTGTTCCTCAAAACTTCAACAGTGTGCAGCATGTCGCCTCCTAAAACAACAGGGGTCAAACCATGTCATGCCTGTAATAGACAGGTGTTGTTACTGACATCCACAACGACTGTCTCTGGTGTCTTGGCACAAACCACGACTCAAAGTGGTGCGACTGCTGTGCCAAAATGAATAGGAAGGCCATTTGGGAATTGGAGGCCAAACTTGCCGTCACCAAACTAAGAAAGTCTAAAAAGCTATCTTGGTCGAAGTCATAATCACATACTCTCTCTTGCTTCCAAGGCCTTCCCAATGACCGGTTGTAGGAAGCTGGCTCTGTATATACTACACCAAAGTGAGGTATAGTGTGCACAGAGTCCAGTGGAACCCCAAAGGTAGGCAGAGGTAAAGTTAGATAGCACCTCACTCTCTATTTGTGGTAGTGTGGTCGAGCAGTAAGGCAGTATCAGAGGACAGTGTTAAGCATTTGTTGTACACACTCAGTCAGCAAATGAATTCACACACTCAAAGACTGAACTTCAGACCAATTGTTTTTGTATAAAAATATTCTTTTAGTTATTTTATTTCTAGAACCAAGCAAGCCTGGCACAGGTAAGCAATAAATACTTTACAGTAATAAATGCTGATTGTAAAACAGTTCAATTGCAATTGTAAATGTACTATGGTTTGACTTACAGTATTGTTTCAGAGAAATGCAATCACTTGTAAATACAGTACATTGACTTCAATGGGATTTTCAGTAAAATAGCAGGTAAGTTACTTTTGGATTACTTTTTTTACTCAGTGCTGTATGCCTAGATGCAGCACTGGGACATTTCCTGTAAACAGGTGAGTAAAAGCGTTTTTGTTAAATCGTACAATTTTAAAGAATTTCTTTATGTTTCAAAACTCCACACTTGGAAACTTTTTCAGGAAAAAGTGTCAATGTTATCCTATGGAGGAAAATATGGTTATCGGTTTTTAGGTAAGTAATCGGTCTTTGGAGTTGAGGTTCTGGGGTTAGACTCAGGGGTCCCCCAGGGTCAGTGATGCACTCTTGTTACACCCTCAGCGGCACTAGGGCGGCCGGGTGCAGAGTGTTGAGGCCCAATGTTATCCAATGGGGGGTAGGGGGCCTCCGGTAGGGGGCCTCCGGTTGGTGGCTGCTGGCAAGCAGGCCACTGGGTTGTGGGAGCAAAGCTCCTGGACTTTAGCTCAGGGCAAATGGGGAAACAGATTAGCACCAAAGGTGCACCCTCAGCGGCACTAGGGCGGCCGGGTGCGGGGGGCTGTTTCGAGGTCGGATGCCCTGTTGTTTCCAATGGAGAACCTCCGGTTAGCAAAAGCACTGTAGGCAGGGAGACGAAGGACTTCTGGGTGCGACCACCACTTCGAGAGGTAAGTTGGGAAGTAAGGGGTTGGTTAGGCACCGTTGGTTTGGGCACACAAGGCCCTGGGGCGCCGGGTGCAGGGGTGCCTTTAGGGGTCGGATCTTCTTACCAGCTCCTGGTCGCGGTTAGGGGGGCCTTCTGGTTTTAGTCTGCAGGCATCGGCTGGAGGCTTGAGGCAGGTCAGGGGTCACCGGATCTCGGTTCAGGATCGCCGGGGTGACCTCCTCGTGGTGTTTGCCCACTCGAGCTCGGGCCATGGACGGCGGGTACAGAGTGGGGCGGATTCGCGGTCTCCAGCTGCTGCCAGAGCGTGCAGTTGAACAAATCCGGTGTTCACTGGAGAAGCAGGCTTTGGAAGTGAAGGCAAGCAGGTCCTCCGGGGTTTTTGAGGTTGCTGGCTGCAGCACACACCGGGATTTCGCAGGAGCAAGTTCGAGGGGGGAGACAGGCCGGTAGGGCTGGGGCCAAGTCAGTGGGCGTCTTCCTCTTGTTAGCTGCTGCACGGCTGTTCGGTCCTTTTTAGGTCTCGCCTAGCGTTGCTGCGCACATGCGCAGCTCGCTCAGCGAGATTGAATGCAGATGAGTACTTTTACAAAAGGGCTTTAAGCCCCGCCCCTCTTTCCCATTGGCTGGCGTCACCGTTTATGCTAAACGGTGGCCAGCCATTGGAAAAGAGCTATGTATGTTGCCTCCCTTTGGCTTTTTGCGACGTCCCACTTGGACTGTCTCGCCTGCTTTCCGTTCGTCGTAACGTTTTCTTATCTTAGTGGGCGGGTTTGATCCTATTTGGTGTTTTTAGGTCTCGCGCCTAGCGTTGCATCATGCTGTCTGCACGGGCCAGTCGGCTCTCTGATTGGTTGGCAACTACCAAATATGCTTTGTGATTGGTGGACCTTGTCAACCAATTAGAGAGCCAACTGGCGCGTGCAGGCAGCGTGAGCAACACACGCTGTAGACTCGCTGTCCCAAGGGCGTGTCTTGCTTGTTTTACGTACTGCCTTTAAAACAAGTGTCGTCACCCAGATTGGTTGCTGTGACGTACATGTTGCGACCGCGCATCGCTGGCAGCAACTATAGCAACGCCGGACTCGGAGGCAGGCCCGTCCTCTGCCCCTCCCGCCTACAGCTGCTTCCTCGTTCCCGGTACTCCTCCGTCCCCACTCTGCATCCTCGCGAGGGCCCGCCCCTCGCTGTTTCGGTTTCGTTTCCGGAGTCCGCATCTCTGCCTCCCTTCCCTCCCCTGTCCGTCAGAGCTCCGGTGTAGTTCGGGGCCTTCACCCCGCGCCCCTGGCTCACGTAGGCCCCCCGCGATCCCCCTCCAAGTTCCCGTCTGCCCTTACCTCCCCGGCTGTGGTGTGCCCTCCCTCCCGAGAGCATGCACGGCGAGAAGCACTGGCACTGCAGATATGATTCCACCTGGGAGGGAGAGGAGGAGGAGGAAGATGAGCGGACCGAGGAGAGGCCGAAGAGCCAGGTGAGAGGGGCTGTATGATGGGGGTGGGGTGGATTGGGGTGTCTTGGAGTGGGACTGAGTGGTGGTGCTTCTGGCCGAGAGATTGGTTGGGGTCTCGCAGAAGGGGGTGGGGAGAGGGACTTGTGGCAGCAGACGATATTAGGGGGTGATGGGGGTTGAGGATGGCATGAGATCTGACCGAGCGGGGCTGTGAGGACGGAGGGGAGGTCTCAAAAGAGAGGTGGTGAGAGGGGACAATGGAGGGGCTGACAGGTGGGTAGGAGAGGAGAGGGAAACTGTGGTGTGACATTCCTAGGAGGGGAGAAGATCGGATGAGGTTTGACAGGCGGGGTAGATGTAAGGGCCCGGTTGGGGAGGGGGTGGAAAGTGACAGAGGAAGGGAGATCTAAGAAGCGAACGAGTAGAGAGTTGCTGGTATGACAGGTACTCATTGGAATTGGAGAGAAGAGAGGGTGGTAATTAGACAGACTGGATGCTGATTTGAGTGTGGTCTGACCCAGGGGAGACGGCGAGGTTCGGAGGGATGTAGTGCAAACTGTAAGGGTGGGGGGCAACCAAGGGGGTTTTTGGCAGTCACTTTTTCCCTCGATGAAAAATGCCCTCGATCTAGCGATCCGTGGGAAGGGTTTATGCACTCAACGCGATGCCCTGCCTAGCATAGCGAGTGATCGATGCATGCCTAGCTGTGACCGTGTTTTAATCTTTTCCAAGTGGCACACGTGATATTTCTTCACTTGTACAACACTGCAGTTTTTACCGGAAGGACACATGGCACACACACACACACCTCGATATGTACAAGAGGGAGAGATTGTTATTTTTTTATTCTTGCCTTGGAAACTGCTTTACACACGTAGGGTCGTTGAGAAGTGTACACCAGTGTAGCCTGTGGAGTTTGAAAGGAGTGACCTAGTTTGCAAGCATCGCCATATAATGCAGAGTATAAAATGCATCGTGTGATTTCAGTCTCTAAAAAGAGTTGCTTGCCACCTGCAAAGTTAAATTTATTCAAATGCGGAACATCTCTGCTTGATTAAAATTGTGGCGATTTTCCAAAAAGATGTGCTTTCTTGGCGGAAAGTTAATGCCAGACCCCCTCATGGGTAAGTAGGCCAGTTTCCATTTTGAATCCTTAGGTAGGCAAGTACCATATCATATTAACTTCACCTCCCTCAGCATGCCTTAACAGGTGAGAAGAGAGTGCGCGAAGTATTACTTTTTAAATATAAAATTCGATTTCTTGTTTTAGGTCTCGCGTGGCGTTGGAGCGCGCATGCGCTCCTCGCCTGCGAGAGCTATAGTCATCAAGGCAGTTTCAAGAAGGAGACTCGAAGCCCCACCCTCCTTTTCATTGGGTAGCGTCAGCGTTTATGTTAAACGCTGGTTTCCCATTGAAAAGGAGGGTTTTCGGTTGCCGCCCTTTCGCCTTTTTGGACGGCCCCTAAGGACTCGGTCGCCTGCATTACGGCTGTCGTGACGAAGTTTCTTATCAGAAGCTTCGTCACGCTGCCTTGCACGCGCCAGTCCGGGTCTCTCATTGGGCGCTCTGAGAACGCTCTTCCTATGTTAACAGGCTTGTTTTGGTAGGACTCCCGCATTTTTGGGCGTCTTTCCAACGTGTGGATTGCTTTAACTGCGTGGCTTCCCCCACGCGCTCATTAGGCTTAGTCTGGCCAGGTTCTGGGCATCGAGGAGAGGCGGAGGACCTGCGTGTCGGTGATATGTCACGACAGGCGGTAGCAGTGACGCCGTGACCGGATCTGCGGTCTGTGCGACATTATTGTGTGGTGTTCCCTTATTCCACCAGCTCCCGGGAGGGCCCCGGTGTGTACCACAGCCTGTGGAGAAAGAGCACAGCTTCGGGAATCATGTGTCCCGAAACTCACAACCGAAGCAACGCACGGATTTCCTCAATTCAATGGTCATTTTTCTAAATAACAAAAAATCCCCTTAATACTAATAGTTAATATTGAAACCCCTGTCCTCGGTCTTTCTCTGCTGCTGTAGATGCAGAATGTATTGCGCAGTGTTGTAATTGCATTTATATAGCGCCTACTACCCCTGAAGCGCTTCATGGAGGGCAGCGCGCTCGTCTGGTGGTTGCGTCATCTTTGCGCGGGTTCCCTGTTCACATTTCATGGGGGGAGCGGCTTCCTCGCTGGCACAAAGCGCAGAGAGACGGCAGTGCCTGGAGAGGGCCGTGTTTAATCCTCTGCAGCCAGCTGCACACAAAATCGGGGGGGGGCTGTGTCTAAAAGCTAATTGCGTTCTGTCTAATCCGTCAGGGCAGAGGGCACACTGCACGAGGCCCCCTGGGGGGCTGCTACAGCGCCTCGTCCTCCCACTGCACCCGCCTGGCGCTGGATGCAAGCGTAGTGTGCGCCACGGCGAAGCGTTTTGTGTGGCACAGTGGTGTAGCGCTGTGTGGTTCACCAATGTCTGCGACACTGGCATATCTCCAGCACTGTTTTATGTATGTATGTTTAGTGTTTGTGTGCAGCATCGCTGAGTGTCAATGTGTGGTCTGTTCGTGTGACAACACTGTGTGCCACTGGTAGCCTCTGACGTTTGTTTCGTGTGTCACACTGTTTGAGAAGTGTGTGTGTGCGTGTGGCAGCACTGTGTGCCACTGGTAGCCTCTGACGTTTGTTTCGAGTGCCACACTGTGTGCGAAGTGTGTGTGTGTGTGCGTGTGACAACACTGTGTGCCACTGGTAGCCACTGTCGTTTGTTTCGTGTGTCACACTGTGTGCGAAGTGTGTGTGTGTTTGTGGTACAACACTGTGTGCCATTTGTAGTCACTTATGGTTGTTGAGTACGTCGTCGATCTGTGTGTGTGAGACAACATTGCGTGCCATTTGTAGTCATTGATGTGTTTCGTGCATCACACCGTGTGCAATATGTGTGTGTGAGACAACACTGTGTGCCTATGGTTAGCGCTATATGCTCACACCGAGGCGCTGTCATTGCTGTCTTCTCACTCTGTGGAGTGAAACCGCTGTCTACTCTCACAGTGTTTATACCCATGCCAGTTTGTGTGAATCACTTCGGATAAACACGCAGTGGAATGAAACGGTTTCATTAATTTCACACGCTGTTAATTACTCTTGGCTGCATTCCAGTCCATCACATTTTTGCTCACGTTTCCACTTCAAACAATGACAACTGACATCCAAATGAGTCTTGGCCCCACCCTGATGCGACTGTCAGAGTTCAAGCAGTGAGGCCAGATCCTCTCTGAATGAAAACATCTGAAGTACCCGTCATGCTTCAGCCTGGTTGGGCCTTGTCACGGAGGTGCTGAGTGACTCCTGTTACACTGGCCAATCACTGCGATTTATTGCAATTCAGGGCTTGTCACTGCTGTCTGTCCGCAGTTGTCACTTCTGTCAGTCCACAGATGTCACAGCCACCTGCAGACAGAGTCTGTCACTGCTGTGCTGTCTGTCCACAAGTGTCTCTTCTGTCTGTCCAGAGGTGTCACGGCCGTCTACAAACAGAGACTGTCACTGCTGTCTGTTCTCAGGTGTCACTTCTATCATTCCACAGAAGTCACAGCCATCCAGAGATAGAGGCACTCACTGGTGTCTGTCCTTAGGTGTCACAGCCATCTGCAGATAGAGGCAGTCACTGCTGTCTGTCCTCGGGTGTCACAGCCATCTGCAGATAGAGGCAATCACTGCTGTCTGTCCTCGGGTGTCACAGCCATCTGCAGATAGAGGCAGTCACTGCTGTCTGTCCTCGGGTGTCACAGCCATCTGCAGATAGAGGCAGTCACTGCTGTCTGTCCTCGGGTGTCACAGCCATCTGCAGATAGAGGCAGTCACTGCTGTCTGTCCTCGGGTGTCACAGCCATCTGCAGATAGAGGCAGTCACTGCTGTCTGTCCTCGGGTGTCACAGCCATCTGCAGATAGAGGCAGTCACTGCTGTCTGTCCTCGGGTGTCACATCCATCTGCAGATAGAGGCAGTCACTGCTGTCTGTCCTCGGGTGTCACAGCCATCTGCAGATAGAGGCAGTCACTGCTCTCTGTCCTCGGGTGTCATAGCACATTCCACTGTGGCACTCAGCCACGAGGGTGCCCCGTCTTTCCGCCCAGTGGCGGGGTGTGCTAGCCAGACACTCAGAGTGAAGGCACTCAGCCGTGGACAAGGAGCAGAGACAGCGTCGGCTCTTTCATATGGGATGAGTTAAACAGGGCGTAACACAACTCTGTTCACTCCCACACTGCTCTCAAGATCCCACCACTGCTGTTTTGCACTTTTTTTAAATTTCAGTACTTTATGCATTTACTAAAAGTACTGCAAATGGAAAGAAAATGCAGCAAACGGATACAAAATTGCAATTGCATTTGACCTATTGGTATTTTAAATGACAATACCTTTCATCATTGCAAGTTTTTAAAGACATAAATTAAAGGCATTGTCATTTACAATGCCAATAGCTCAAAATCTCGCAAATGCGAGACCTATTGCATTGCAAATGCTTGTTCTTCTTTTCTTCTTGTTTCTTATCTGGATCTGAGGAAGCAAGGTTCAGGGGGGCCCCTAAATACTAGATTTAGGGGCGTCACAGGTACGTAGAGGTCAGGGACCAATGGGTCACTTCCCTGGGGTGGGTACACCCACCAGTGGGAGGGGGCAGAAGCCTGTCCCTGGTTGGCTGGGTCCCCCCATCTTCAAGATGGCGGGGACTGAGAGTTGTGCTTCGCCTCGCCTCCCCCACTTGAGGGGTGGAGTTGGCAGAGGTGGGCACACCTCCCTTCCTCACTTTCCCACCGGTTCTCCCACCCAAAGTGGGGGTCAGAACCAGTGGGGACCAGTTGCTGAGTACAGCAAGTGGCCTGGGGAAGCTCACAAAGGCGGCAAGCCTTTGAAGCTTCACCTTCGTGAACCCTGCCCATCCTGGGGGAGGAGGCTTGGCACCTCGTCCCATGATGTTCATTGTTTCAGGCCCCAGAGAGCAGCAGGCTCTCGACCCAGGGGTCCAGAAACATGTCTGGTGGTGGCAGCTGAAAGCAGCCACTCAGCCTGGACACTAGAGGTGGGTTAGGTTTCAGGGGGCATCTTCTAAGATGCCCTCTGTGTGCATTTTACATTAAATCCCACACTGGCATCAGTGTGGGTTTAATGTGCTGAGAAGTTTGATACCAAACTTCTCAGTTTTCAGAGTAGCCATTATGGTGCTGTGGAGTTCGTAATGACAAACTCCCAGCACCATATACTCTTAATGGCAGCACTGCACTTACAATGTCTAAGAATGGACTTAGACACTGTAGGGGTACAGGGCTCATGCACCTGTACCCTCACCACTGGTATAGTGCACCCAGCTAGAGGGGTGACTGATCTATGCCAGGGCAGTGGGTTGTAGGCATGGCACACAGGGATGTGTGCCATGTCGACTCTTCACTTTGTTCTGCACCAAAACACGCAGCCTGCAAGGGCAGTGTGTGAGTGTAGTGGTACAGGGCCTCTAAGGGTGGCACAATAAGTGCTGCAGCCCTTAGGGGCCTTCTCTGGTCACAGTGCCCTGGGTACCTGTGGTACCATTTACCAGGGGCTGACCTGTGGCCAGAGATGCCAATTGGGTTTAAGCTTCAATGCAGTTTTAGGGAAAGAACATAGGCCCTGGGTACCTGATTAGCAGGAGCCCAGGGCACACTCAGTCAAAGTACATCAGCAATTCAGCAAAAAGTGGGGGCAACCATGCAGAAAGAGGGCACTTTCTCACACAACCGCCCCCCCCCAAACGAAAGATGATGAGACTAACCTTTCCCTAGAGAGTCTTCATTGTGTAAGTGAAAGAACCTGGAAAGTCCATCTGCATTGGCATGGGCAGTCCCAGGTCTGTGTTCCACTACAAAGTCCATTCCCTGTAGGGAGATGGACCACCTCAACAGTTTAGGATTTTCACCTTTCATCTGCATTAGCCATCTGAGAGGTCTGTGATCAGTTTACTGTTATGCCCTTTGGTTTAAAGAATGCCCCTGCCACCTTCCAGAGGTTGGTGAATCAAGTCCTTGCTGGATTGTAGTCCTTTAGTGCAGCTTATCTAGATGATACTGTGATCAGTTTGAACTAGGAAGTGAGTACCAAACAAGTATGGTCTCAGCTTCTTCAGGGACCAAACCACAGCAAAGGCCTCCCTCTCAATGGCACACCAACGCTGCTCCCTGGGGAGAAGCCTTCTGCTTATAAAAGCAACAGGTTGGTGTTGGCCTTCATCATTGGTCTGGGATAGGACCGCTCCTATCCCTAGCTCAGAGGCATCAGTCTGCACAATGAACTGCTTGGCATAGTCTGGAGCTTTGAGAATTGGTGCTGAGCACATAGCCTCTTTCAGGGTGTCAAAAGCCTTTTGACAACTAACTGTCCAGTTTACCTTCTTGGGCATCTTCTTGGAGGTGAGTTCTGTGAGGGGAGCCACAATGGACCCATATCCCTTCACAAACCTCCTCTAATACCCAGACAAGCCAAGGAATGCCCTGACTTGGGTCTGGGTGGTTGGAGCTGCCCAGTCCAGGATGGCCAGGATCTTGGGCTGTAAGGGTTGTATCTAGCCTCCACCAACAAGGTGGCCCAAGTACACCACAGTACCCTGCCCTATCTGGCATTTGGATGCCTTGATAGTCAGGCCTGCAGTTTGCAGGGCATTTAAAACCTTCCCAAGGTGGATCAGGTGATCCTGCCAGGTGGAGCTAAAGACAGCAATATCATCTCGATAAGCTGCACTAAAGGACTCCAACCCAGCAAGGACTTGATTCACCAACCTCTGGAAGGTGGCAGGGGCATTTTTTAAACCAAAGGGCATAACAGTAAACTGATAATGCCCATCAGGTGTGGAGAATGCTGTCTTTTCTTTTGCTCCTGGGGCCATGCCAATTTGCCAGTACCCTGCAGTTAAGTAAAAGGTACTTAGAAATTTGGCTGCACCCAATTTGTCTATCAACTCATCTGCTCTTGGGATAGGGTGAGCATCTGTCTTGGTGACAGAGTTGAGCCCTCTATAGTCCACACAGAACCTCATTTCTCTCTTTCCACCCTGTGGATGAGGTTTGGGGACTAGAACCACTGGGCTGGCCCAGGGGCTCTCAGAGGGTTCAATAACCCCTAACTCTAGCATCTTGCTGACTTCAGCTCTGATGCTTTCCTTGACTTGATCAGACTGTCGATAGATTTTGTTTTTGACAGGTGAACTGTCACCAGTGTCCACATCATGGGTATACCAGTTTGTCTGACCAGGGGTCAAGGAAAAGAGCTTAGCATACTGCTGCAAGACTTGCTTGCAATCAGTCTGCTGTTGGGCAGAGAGGGTGTCTGAAAAGACAACTCCATCCACTGGCCCATCTTTTGGGCTGTATGAGAGGAGGTCAGGGAGAGGTTCACTCTCTGTCTCCTGATCCTCATCAGTCACCATCAGCATGGTGATGTCAGCCCTGTCATGGTAGAGCTTTAGGCGGTTCACATGGATAAGCCTTTAGGGTGTCCTGCTTGTGCCCAGGTCAACCAAGTAGGTGACCTCACTCTTTTTTTCTCGGATAGGGTAAGGGCCACTTCATCTGTCCTGGAGTTCCCTTGGTGCCACTGGCTACAAAACCCACACCTTTTGCCCAGGTTGAAATTCAACCAGTGCAGCTTTTTGGTCATACCAGTTCTTCTGAAGCTCCTGGCTGGCCTAAAGATTTTGGATGCCTTTTCCATGTACTCAGCCATTTTGGACCTTAGGCCAAGCACATAGTCCACAATATCTTGTTTGGGTTCTTGGAGAGGCTTCTCCCAACCCTCTTTCACAAGACAGAGTGGTCCCCTCACAGGATGGCCAAACAGAAGTTCAAAGGGGGAAAACCCTACTCCCTTCTGAGGCACCTCTCTGTAAGCAAAAAGCAAGCATGTTAAGAGGACATCCCATCTCTTTTTGAGTTTTTCAGGGAGACCCATGATCATGCCTTTCAATGTCTTGTTGAATCTCTCAACAAGGCCATTGGTTTGTGGGTGATAGGGTGTAGTAAACTTGTGCTGCACTCCACACTCTTTCCACATGTGTTTTAGGTAAGCAGACATAAAGTTAGAACCTCTGTCTGAAACCACCTCCTTAGGGAACCCTACTCTGGTGAAGACACCAATGAGGGCCTTGGCTACTGCAGGAGCTGTAGTAGTCCTAAGGGGAATTGCTTCAGGGTACCTAGTGGCATGATCCACTACCACTAGAATGAATTTGTTCCCTGATGCTGTGGGAGGTTCAAGTGGACCCACTATGTCCACCTCTACCCTTTCAAAGGGAACCACAGGCAGTGGTATCAGAGGGGTCTTTGAGGGGCCACCTGTCTTGCCACTGGCCTGACAGGTGACACAGGAGCTGACAAACTCCTTTACCTTTTGGTGCATCTGGGGCCAGTAAAAGTGGCTAACTAGCCTTTCCCAAGTCTTGGTTTGGCCCAGATGTCCAGCTAAGGGAATGTCATGAGCTAAAGTTAGGAGAAACTCCCTGTACTTCTGAGGCACTACCACTCTCCTAGTGGCTCCAGGGTTGGGGTCTCTGGCCTCAGTGTACAGTAGTCCCCCTTCCCAATAAACTCTGTGGGTCCCACTGACATCTCCTTTTTCCTGGGTAGCAGCTTGCTGCCTCAGGCTTTCAAGAGTTGGACAGTCCTGCTGTCCAAGGCACAGCTCTTCTCTAGAGGGTCCCCCTGGGCCTAAGAGTTCAACCTGGTAAGGGTCAAGCTCCATGGGCTCAATTCCCTCTGGGATGTCCAAGTCCTCTCCCTGAGGAGAGGGGTCCTGATCCGGTTGCTGTACAGAAGCTGGTTCCCCAGTCTTCTTACCTTTTCTCTTGGAAGGTTGGGCCATACTTTCAGGCTCCAACACTTCTTTTTCACCCTTTTTACACACACCAATTCAGGGATGTCCAGCATTGCTGCATGGGTTTTTAGTTCAACCTCAGCCCATGCTGAGGTTTCCAGGTCATTGCCAAGCAGACATGCAGCTGGTAACTTTGGAGAGACCACTACCTGTTTCAGGCCAGTAACCTCCCCCCCCCCCAGTCCAATGTCACCATAGCCATTGCATGGTTAGTGGTAACACTGTCAGCATTGGTGACTGGGTAAGTTTTCCCAATCAAGTATTGCTCAGGGGAAACCAGTGTGTCTCTCACCATAGTGACACTGGCACCTGTATCCCTCAGAGCTTCTATCCTAGTTTCATTAATCCAGGGATATTGTAGGTACTTTTTTAAGTTGGGTGGCCTCACAGCTACAGTGGCAAACTCAACTTCCCCTTCTGAAATTAGAACTGCTTCAGTGTGCAACCCGATTTGCCCTTGGCACACTGCTGATCCCAACTGGAGACTAGCTACCCCAGGAGTAGCTGTGGTAGGACTAGGGGCCTTCTTGGTTGGGCAAGCTGCATCTCCAGTTAAGTGTCCCAACTTCTTACAGTTGTTACACCAGGCCTTTGAGGGATCAAAGTTCTTTATCCTGTATGGATTATTGGGCTGGGAAGGTTTTTGGGTCCCACCCCCCTGTGCAGGTTTTTGGGGCCCTTTAGAAGACTCAGGCTTTTTATCTTGGGAATTCTCACCACCTTTCCCTGGGGGAGGTTTTGTGACCCCTTTCTTTTGGTCACCCCCAGTGGTTGTTTTAGTCACCCTTGTCATGACCCAGTGGTCTGCCTTCTTTCCCAATTCTTGGGGAGAAATTAGACCTAGGTCTACCAAATGCTGATGTAACTTTTCATTAGTGCAATTACTTAAAATATGTTCCTTCATAAACAGATTGTAAAGTCCATTGAAATCATGCACATTGTGTCCAGTTAACCAACCATCTAGTGTTTTAACTGAGTAGTCTACAAAGTCAATCCAGGATTGGTTTTGGGTCTTGTGAGCACCCCTGAATCTAATTCTTTATTCCTCAGTTGTGAGTCCAAATCCCTCAATCAGAGTTTTCTTCGGGGGCGTGGCCAAGCAACATGGCCGACAGGACGTGAGCTCCTTCGGCTCCCGACCGGCCGTCGCACAAATCCTGATTTATCCGGTGCCCGGATGCCCACGGCTGCCCGGTGACCACGGCTGGGGTCCTGCATGCGGTGGGGGCCTCTTGAGAGGGGGAGAACCCGCTCAAAATTCTGATCTCTGGACGCTGCGGCCGGGCTCCCTGACGGCTGCACGGAGGGAGCAGATCACGCGAGGCCCTGGCTGCGGCCTATGTCCGGCTGCGTTGCGGAAGGCCTACGGGAGACGGCGGCCCTGCAATCGGACGCACCGGGAGCCCTGGTGGAGGCGGAGGGGGCCTTCATTGACATCGGGGGCCTCCCGGAGCGAGGTGGATCTCCTGCACCGCCGGTCCAATACCTGCGTGAGGCGGCGGCCCGGGGGGTGGGCCGTGAGATCCCCCGGCGACGGAGAGCTAGAGAGGCCTCGCTCTGTGGTGGCCCTCCCGGGGAGCGACCTGCCGCTGCCTACTCCCTACTGCCGAGGGGCCTGGCGCAGAGACGGATCGTGGGGACATAGCTCTGCCGGCCCTGTTGAGGACGACGCGCGGCCGTAGCATGCGTGCACCCTGGGTGTGACAGACTTGAGCTGCCTGAAGTTCCTGCCTGTGGAGCTCCTGCGGGGCCTGTTGCCGATGGTGGGGGGCCCCTTGGACAGTGGGAGCCCCTGGCATAGTGAATCTGACACCTCACTGGAATGGAGCTAGTGAGACGCTGCTGACCCGGGGCCACCCTATACTTGGTGGGATTACACCGGCGGGGGTCGGCTCCTGGGGCGCTTGTTCAGAGGGAACCGACGTCGCCCACATCCGCCCTGCTGGATGCCCTGGAGGTACCGGACCAGTGTGGCCTCTGCGGGGACACTGGACTGTAATTCCTGGTGGCGCAGCTGATGCGAGGGGTTCTGTTGCAGCGCCGCGACGCTGGGATATCCGCGCTTGTGGTTCACCTCCAGTACGGGGGGCACATCGGAGCGGATTGCAGGCGCTCCTGTCGGTGAGCAGGATTGGCAAGGAGAACAGGTCGCCACTCTGCGGACACCTAAGCAGCAGTCCTATCAAGGTGAGCAGCTACGGGAGATCTGTGGGGCCAGGTCCGGGCCCTTGCGTTTATGTGTGCTTTGAAGTGTGCCTTAGCTGGGGTTCCCATAAGCCCCTGGCGAGGGCAGGTACCGCCCGGCCGCGGACTGGGACTGACACGCCGTTTGGGTGCCTGCGGGGGAGCCCTGATCCCGTTCATCTAGTAACCCCGTCAGCCATAGCGGGGGAATAGGCTGCGTGACATCAGCCTTCTGGGAGCACCGGAGTGAGCTCTGGAATTTTGCTATATGGGAAGGCCTGCTGCCCTGGAACATGGGTAAAGACAAACTGGCCCGCGCTTCTAACCCCAACACAATCACTCAATATACTACTCAGCGCCTCCCCACGCAACGGATCACACGACAAACAGGCTCGGAGGGGGATGGCGAGGTTGCTACTGAACCATCCCGAGCGGAGCTCCTGGAGGCCATTCAGAGGTCACGAACCGCCCTGGAAAAGCAGATTGAAATGGTCTCTATCGACGTAAATTTGCTTAGGGCGGACCTGCGGAAGGTGGCTGACAAAGTCTCAATGGCGGAGGGGGACATTGTGCAACTTCAGGGTGAAGTGGCGTCTCTGAAACAGCAGGTCTCCCAGCTGACTAACACTACTGGGGCGCTAGAGCGCTGGGCGGAGGAAGCGGAAGGAAGGGCCCGCCGCAGCAATATCAGGGTCCTGGGTATCCCGGAACGCGCGGAGGAGGGCAATGCTGAACGCTTTCTGGAGCGCTGGATACGCACCAAGCTCTGCCCCACTGGTCTTTCGGAGGTCTTCGTGGTGGAGAGGGCCCATAGGGCGTTGGTCCCTCCGCCACCGCCGGGGGCGCCTCCCAGGGCCCTCATAGCCAAAATCCTGAACTACCGGGATCGGGACTGTATACTGAAAGCCGCGAGAGAAGCGCCGGATCTCACCTATGATCATGCAAAAGTTTCAATATATCCGGACTATACCCGTCAGGTGCAGGAACAGAGGAAATCATTTCTCGGCATCAAGCAAAAGCTTCGAGAACTACACCTCCAGTACATGTTACTATACCCTGCGAAATTAAAGGTACTATCCCCAGGAAAAGACCATTTCTTTGACTCCCCAGAAGAAGTTTGGGAGTGGCTAGAAATTAGAGGAGAGTCACTTCCTGAGCGGGAGCGGAGGGGTCCCCGGAACACGTGGGGAACCAGACCCCCGAGGAGTCGAAGGGGCAGACGCAGGAACCGGTCTGCTAGCGGCACCCAAGCGGAAAGGCAGAGAATCACGGTAGGGGATGATGGAGCCCTGCGGGTGGAAACCTCGGACTCCGGTGACTCTCCCCCACAGACTCTGACGGACACTCCAGAAATGGGACTAGTGCCTGAGACTCTGAGTCCAACTAATCATGTGGTCCCGGAGACTGTTATGGATCCTGCTGCATCCACTCCAGATCTGGAATGCCAATAATGTTTTTTTGAGGTACGGGGGTTCCAGTTTGCTAGCCTGGCGGCGCCTGACTTTTTGGGACCTTGGGGCTGTGTTCTCAGATGTGTACCTCTGGGAGGGAACCTTGGAGGGAGGAAAGGGGCGGAACGGGCAATCTGTCAGATACCTCGTATATTCCGCTGGGTTTGAGCAGAGAGCTGATTTTTGCTGTGGCAGACACATGGAACAGGGTGGGTCAGGGCATTGATACCTGCTACAATGGCGACTGGGCTGGGTCGGGAGGCGGACCTAGTTTTTCTTTGAGGGAAGTTTTCAGCCTCTGTTGGGCTGATGGGGCAGCTGTGCACGTCCTGGCACCAGCATGGGAAGAGCATTTATGCATGTATAGTTTTAAGCACATTGCTCGTGGGAGGGGGGAGTGGGTTCTTGGGAGTTATTCTTTTGGTTTCTTGGTATTTTGTTTATACAGCATGCTGGGGACAGGTTGAATGTAGCCATCCCAGAGGGGAGTTGCGCAGAGGTCGGTTGTTGCATCACCTATGGGGATTAAATTATTGAGCTGGAATGTGAGAGGGCTGGGTACGTGTACCAAAGATACAGAGTTATGTCCTTCCTCCGGAGGCATCAGGTCTCGATAGCGTGCCTCCAGGAAATCCACCTCAATGAAGAGGGAGCTCAACGGCTGGCGAAAAAATGGCGGGGGCAGGTTTTCCATTCCTCGCTCTCTACCCACGCCAGGGGAGTCCTTGTGTGGGTGGCCCCGGGGACCCCATTCGCCCTACAGTATATGGAAGCTGACATCCACGGCAGGTACATACTCCTCAGAGTTAAGTTAGATGGACGAGACATCGATATATTGAACACCTATGGCCCTAACACAGACGACCCAGACTTTTTCCAGGCCCTCCAGGAGGTTATGGTGTCGGAGCTAGAAGTCCCACTGATCTGGGTGGGAGATTTTAATTGTGTACTGGACCCTGATCTTGACAGGTTCCCCCCGCGTAGGGGCACAAAACCTAGGATGACGGCGAAGCTCCGGGAGGTTATGAGGAATATAGGGGCTCAGGACATATGGCGTCAGAGACACCCCGCCCAGAAATTGTACACTTGTTTCTCCCCCACTCACAACACTCACAGCAGGTTGGACAGAATCTTAGTGGCGAACCCGGACATTGGTATGTCCTTAGCAGTGACACATCAGGCACGTTTCCTATCTGACCACTCCCCCGTGGCCTGTGTAGTTGATTGGGGGGCCCCGGCTTGTCGCCCCCGGACCTGGAGGCTGCCAGCGGAGGTGCTTGAGGACCGGGAAGGGAAGCAACACATAGAGTCTGCAATAACTGATTATATCGACCTGAACTGGGAGGTACCAGATTTATCAATAGCCACGAAGTGGGAGGCCTTGAAAGCGGTGGTGAGGGGTGCCTGCCTAAGCTTAACTTGTGGGGTTCGCAGGCAGCTCCAACGGGAACTGCACACAGAGGAGCGCAACCTCCTGGAGATGCAGACCCGAGATGGCCCGGACGCGGCAGACGGGACTGGGGAACGCGCCATTTGAGCACGCATCCATGATGTTTGGGACAGGCTTGACAAGTATACCCTCACACAATACAGACAACGCCTACACAGGGAAGGGGACAAATCAAGTTGCTTGTTAGCCTGGATTCTCCGACGAGAACAAACCCCTCCCACAATAGTGGCACTGCGGGATCCCATTGGTGGCCTGATTCATTCCGAGGTGGGGCTACTACGAGTCTTGCAGTCCCATTTGCAGACGGTATATACTGCGGACCCAGCGGTTGCTGCGACAGCTTATCTCCCTTACTTGCAAGCTCTGACCCTACGGTCTATCCCTGAATCGGTACGGAAGAGTTGGAAGCGCCCTTAACGCTGGATGAGGTGCGGTCTGCGCTGCAGCTCTTGCCGCGGGCTAAGTCCCTGGGGAGTGATGGATACCCCCCTGAGTTTTATCAGGCCTTTGCGGGCACTCTGCCCCGTCTCCTCTTACAGGTATACCTTGAGGCCTTTGAAAGCGGTGACCTTCCACCCAGCATGAAGCAGGGGGAGATCTGTATGATTCTGAAGCCGGGAGGGGATTCCCATGAGCCCTCGTCATACCGGCCCATAACTATGATCAACACGGATGCTAAGATTCTGTGCAAGCTGTTGGCCTCCCGCCTAGGGCCCTATATGCCACATCTGTTGCATGAGGACCAATGCGGTTTTATCCCGGGCCGGAATACGGGCATGAACTTGCGCCGGCTTAATCATATTATGCACGAAGTACGTGATCGGGAAGAACAGCTGGTCCTTGTTTCCATCGATCTAGCTAAGGCATTCGATACAGTGGACTGGGGATACCTTTTGGAGGTGCTCCGGGTCATGGGGCTGGGACCCAGATTCTGTCGCTGAATCCGTATACTATATACGGAGCCTCGCGCGAGGGTCAAGCTTGGGGGTGCGCGCTCAGAAGAGTGGCAGCTGGGTAGGAGCACTCGCCAGGGGTGCCCACTTTCGCCCCTATTATTCGCCCTGGCCATAGAACCACTGGCGGTCCGGGTGAGAGTGGAATTGGATCAGTGGGGAATCAGGGTGGGTGAGACGAGCCATGTTATCTCCCTGTATGCAGATGATGCACTTTTTTATCTGGCCTCCCCTCGGGAAGCAGTACCTGAACTGCTGCGTCAGTTGGACAGATTTGGAGAGGTATCTGGGCTGAGACTTAACCGTCATAAATCGTTAATCTTTCCATTGGCGGGACTAGCTTTGGTGCCCCTAGAAGATCTCCCAGACCTGGGACTTAGATGGGAGCGGGCGGGTTTCCGATACCTGGGGATACAGGTTGCGTCGTCAGATTCATAAGTGCTGGCCGGGAATATAGATCGGGTACTCGCGTCCTTACAGCACTCGGTGACATTTTGGAACACCCTTCCTCTCTCATTGATGGGCAGGCTGGCCATCTCCAAGATGGTGATGCTCCCAAGGACCCTATATGTATTACAGAACTCACTATGCCCGATACCGGCGCGCGTCTTCAAAACCCTGAATATGATTCTCACGTCACTGCTATGGGCCGGAAGGAGGAGTAGAGTAGCCCTAAACACTATTATACGCAGCTATGGGGAGGGTGGCTTGGAGGCCCCGCGCTTTGACCTATATTACTACGCCGCTCAGTTGCAACCTGCGGCCTACTGGCTGACAGACACAGACAATTGGGAAAAACGCCTTCTGACCGGCAGGGCGGATACCCTGACACTTCCGACTGCGCTAATGCAGGGCAGGGGGACAGAGGCGACTCTCCCCTACGTCGTGAGACACATGGCTGACATCTGGCAGCGGTTCGTTGAGAGGGTCTTAGGGAAAGCACCATTCCATAGGGAGTTACCGATCTGGATACTGGTCCCCTTTAAAGAAATGGGAACGCATATGTCATTTCGGACCTGGAGGGATGGTGGTTGTGAAGTACTTGCTGACCTTTTCCCCAATGAGACATTTCTCACCTATGAACAGGCGGAGGAGAGCTTTAGCCTAGGGCAGGGGCATTTTCTACACTACCGAGGTATCCAGGAGGTGGTAAAGGTCGCTTGGCCACAATACCCAAACATTCCCCCCCGACACAAACATTGGATATCCTGCTCACGTGCGGTACTGGTCGTAAACTGATCTCTCTCCTATATAAAGCCATGAAGCAGGACTCCACGCCTCCGGTGCCACCATCCAGGGCTGCCTGGGAAAAAGATTTAGGCACCCAGTTGGAAGAGAAACAGTGGGCATACATTGGCGCGCTTACACGCACCGTCTCCTGCAACGCTAGGTTTAAATTGACGCACTTCAATTTTTTACACAGCACTTACTTAACGCCAGTAACATTAAAACGCATTTCACGGGACAGGGATGGTAGATGCCCGAGGTGCGCCGCAGAAAATGCGATTTTTTTCCACCTGGCATGGGAGTGCTCAGTAGTTAGGCAGTTCTGGACGGGAGTGGTCTGCAGGATTAGTGAAGCTACGGGCCTTCAGTTGAGACCTGAGCCTTTGTACTGCCTATTAGCATCCGTCCGGAAGTCCAAGAAATGGAAACTGCCTTATAAACTACTACAATTAATGCTAGTGCTGGCTAGACGTAGGGTGGCTATAACCTGGATGGGACAGCGAGGTCCGGAAATACCGGTATGGCTTAAGGATGTGCGTGAATGGACATTAGCCGAAGAAGCACATATGACACTTACACGACGGTATGAAAAACTACACGCTGATCTGATGGAATGGCGTGAACTGGGTAATTTGGGGTTGATGGAGGGGGATGCCTCTGCTCACGACACTCCGGAGGGTGGGGATAGCGGGTCGGAGGAGGAGGAAGACCAACTTGATAATGGAGGCCGGGAGAATTAATACTTGAAGTGTACAGCCTGTATGTATTTGGTTAATCCCATGCTTGTTCCTCACTGTGTTATATATAAGGATGATTACGTACCCCTACTGTGATTGTCTATCTCCAATGCTACCGCCTGTACTGAGTATCAACAACAAACACGAAGGTGCGACCCTATATGCTGTTTTTTGTTGTTGTAAAAAAATGAAAAATAAAGTTTAAAAAAAAAAAAACAGAGTTTTCTTTATGAGGTCATAAGATCCAGCATCTGCCCCTGAAAGGGTCAGGATTCTGTCCCTGCAGTTACCAGAGAACAGTTCCCAAAGGAGTGCCCCCCAGTGTGACTTCTTCACCTTTCTCATTTCACAAGTCCTCTCAAAGGCTGTGAACCATTTTGTGATATCATCATTCTCTTCATATTTAGGGACAATCCCTTTGGGGATTTTAGGATCATAAGATTGCTCTCTATCCTTATTTAGTATATCGCTGCCACCATTGATGGGAGCTAAGCCCATCTCTGCTCTTTCTTTCTCTAGAGCCAGCAACCTGGTCTCTAGATCCAGTCTTTTGGTCAGCCTTGCTGTCCTCCTCATTTAGGCTGTCCTCAATGTCCTCAGAAATGCCTGACCCACCGGTGTGAGCTCTAGGCACTGAGAGGTTGATTCTTGGAGTCAGGGCTATTGAAGCCCTTTTCTCCCTAAGCAGTGGAGGAGGTAGATCTACCTGGTCATCCTCTTCCACTCCTTCCCCATCTGACTGGTCATCACCTTGTTCAGAGGGGTGGTCCTTAGCATACCCAGCCACCAGCTCCTGGAGCTTTTGTTTGGTGGGATGGGGACCCATGGCTATGTTTTTGATTTTACATAGGGGCCTTACCTCCTTGAAAGACAAGTGAAGGTAGGGGGTGAGGTCAAGCTCCTCAACCCTGTCCTCTATTTCATTGTGGGTATTTTCACTAATAGCTGGGTTCTTGTTTTGAGACATGTTAAAAAAAACTTCTAACCCCTCTACCCTTGACTGAAGTGACTTTTAGTTTTCTAAAATGCTAAAGGGACTTAACCATCCTACTCGATCTCTCTGCCGCCTTTGATACGGTCCACCATGTGCTCCTTAGGAAACGCCTGCATGCGCTGGGCTTCAGGAGTACGGCACTATCACTGCTGAGCTCTTTTCTTGAAAACAGGCAACAGTGGGTTGAGATGGGAGGGGTAAAATCCAGTCCCTTCTCTCTCCCATGTGGGGTGCCACAGGGCTCGGCGCTTAGTCTTACGCTTTTCAATATATATGTCACCCCTCTGGTACAGCTTATTGTGAGTTTTGGCTTGTCCGTGCTCTCCTACGCTCACGACACACAGATTGTGGTGTCGGTATCATCTCAGGTTGAAAATGATGCCAACAATATCCGCAGCTGCATGACCGCTGTGGCAGGGTGGATGGAGGAGAACTGTCTAAAGCTAAACTCCGGGAAAACTGAGGTATTGCTTTTCGGGAATGAAACCTCCTTCTGGAACCCATCTTGGTGGCCCCAGGAGTTGGGGGATCTACCAAAGCCAGTTCCGAAGGCTAAAAATCTGGGAGTAATTTTTGACACCAAGCTATGCTTCAGTGCTCAGATTAATGCAGTGACCTCCGGGGGCTATTTTCTGTTACGGATTCTAAAAAAAATACTCCCGTTTATTCCAGCAGAACTTCAGAAGACCGCAATGTTGGCCCTCGTTGGGTCGAAGCTAGACTACTGCAATGCACTTTATCTAGGTATCCCGAAATACTTGATAAAAAAATTGCAGTCTCTCCAAAATGCAGTGGCCAGAACACTCTTGAACATCCCCAAGTTTAAACCGGTGTCGCATTTACTGCATGGCCTCCATTGGCTACCAGTGGAGAGGAGAATTTCTTTCAAAACGTTGTGCCTAATGCATAAGGCACTTCATGGAACTGGCCCCCTCTACTTTCAAGAGCTATTCACATGGTATACACCCAGTAGAACGCTTAGATCCAGCACGGAACACAAGGTTCAGATTCCGAGAATTAAGCAAGTAAAATGGGGCGGGAGGACTTTGACATTCCAGGGGGGAAAGTTATAGAATTCCCTCCCTCTGGCCCTCCGCTCTCAACATAGCCTGCAGCTGTTTAGAAAGCAGCTTAAGACCTGGCTGTTTCCACCGACTGAGCGCTAGTGTTTATTGACTCATTTCCTTGGTCTCTGCCCCTTTCCGTCTCAGATCCGCTCAGCGCTAATACACCTTCAGGTATTGCGCGCTTTACAAAATCAACTCATTCATTCATTCACCAAGGCCCTAACAAGACTTTTATTAATTTTTGCAAAAATGCCAATTTGAAAAAATCAGAATTCTAATGACAATTTAAGAGTTCTGTCGTGTGATCAGGTGGTAACCAAGTAGCCCAACAAATGCAAAGTTGTATATCCCACCGCTGATCCACCAATGTAGGAAGCTGGCTATGTATATACTACACCAAAGTGAGGTATAGTGTGCACAGAGTCCAGTGGCTCCCCAAAGGTAGGCAGAGGTAAAGTTAGATAGCACCTCCCTCTCTATTTGTGGTAGTGTGGGCGAGCAGTAAGGCAGTATCAGAGGACGGTGTTAAGCATTTGTTGTACACACTCAGTCAGCAAATGAATTCACACACTCAAAGACTGAACTTCAGACCAATTGTTTTTGTATAAAAATATGCTTTTAATTATTTTATTTCTAGAACCAAGCAAGCCTGGCACAGGTAAGCAATGAATACTTTACAGTAGTAAATGCTGATTGTAAGACAGTTCAATAGCAATTGTAAATGTACTATGGTTTGACTTACAGTATTGTTTCAGAGAAATGCAATCACTTGTAAATACAGTACATTGACTTCAATGGGATTTTCAGTAAAATAGCAGGTAAGTTACTTTTGGATTACTTTTCTTACTCAGTGCTGTATGCCTAGATGCAGCACTGGGACATTTCCTGTAAACAGGTGAGTAAAAGTGTTTTTGTTAAATCGTTCAATTTTAAAGAATTTCTTTAGGTTTCAAAACTCCACACTTAAACTTTTTCAGGAAAAAGTGTCAATGTTATCCTATGGAGGAAAATATGGTTATCGGTTTTTAGGTAAGTAATCGGTCTTTGGAGTTGAGGTTCTGGAGTTAGACTCCGGGGTCCCCCAGGGTCAGTGATGCACTCTTTTTACACCCTCAGCGACACTAGGGCGGCCGGGTGCAGAGTGTTGAGGCCCAATGTTATCCAATGGGGGATAGGGGACCTCCGGTTGGTGGCTGCTGGCAAGCAGGCCACTGGGTTGTGGGAGCAAAGCTCCTGGACTTTAGCTCAGGGCAAATGGGGAAACTGCACACTCAGCGGCATTAGGGCGGCCGGGTGCAGGGTGCTGTTTCGAGGTCGGATGCCCTGTTGCTTCCAATGGAGAACCTCCGGTTAGCAAAAGCACTGCAGGCAGGGAGACGAAGGACTTCTGGGTGCGACCACCACTTCGAGAGGTAAATTGGGAAGTAAGGGGTTGGTTAGGCACCATTGGTTTGGGCACACAAGGCCGTGGGGCACCGGGTGCAGGTGTGTCTTTAGGGGTCGGATCTTCTTACCAGCTCCTGGTCGCGGTTAGGGGGGCCTTCTGGTTTTAGTCTGCAGGCGTCGGGTGGAGGCTTGAGGCAGGTCAGGGGTCACAGGATCTCGGTTCAGGATCGCCGGGGTGACCTCCTCGTGGTGTTTGCCCACTCGAGCTCGGGCCGTGGACGGCGGGTGCAGAGTGGGGCGGATTCGCGGTCACCGGCTGCTGCCAGAGGTTGCAGTTGAACAAATCTGGTGTGTTCATGGGAGAAGCAGTCTTTGGAAGTGAAGGCAGGCAGGTCCTCCGGGGTTTTTGAGGTTGCTGGCTGCAGGACACACCGGGATTTCGCAGGAGCAAGTTCGAGGGGGGAGACAGGCCGGTAGGGCTGGGGCCAAGTCAGTGGGCGTCTTCCTCTTGTTAGCTGCTGCACGGCTGTTCGGTCCTTCTTCTTCTTTTCTTCTTGTTTCTTGTCTGGATCTGAGGAAGCAAGGTTCAGGGGGGCCCCTAAATACTAGATTTAGGGGTGGCACAGGTAGGTAGAGGTCAGGGACCAATGGGTCCACCCCCTATGGTGCCATCCTCCAGTGGGAGGGGGGCAGGAGCCTGTCCCTGGTTGGCTGGGTTCCCCCATCTTCAATATGGCGGGGACTGAGAGTTGTGCTTCGCCTCGCCTCCCCCACCTGAGGGGTGGAGTTGGCAGAGGTGGGCACACCTCCCTTCCTCACTTGTTTTTCCCGCCGGTTCTCCCGCCCAAAGTGGGGGTCAGAACCAGTGGGGACCAGTTGCTGAGTACAGCAAGTGGCCTGGGGAAGCTCACAAAGGCGGCAAGCCTTTGAAGCTTCCCTCTGTGAACCCTGCCCATCCTGGGGAGGAGGCTTGGCACCTCGTCCCAGGATGTGCATTGTTTCAGGCCCCAGAGAGCAGCAGGCTCTCGACCCAGGGGTCCAGAAACATGTCTGGTGGTGGCAGCTGAAAGCAGCCACTCAGCCTGGACACTAGAGGTGGGTTAGGTTTCAGGGGGCATCTTCTAAGATGCCCCCTGTGTGTTTTACATTAAATCCCACACTGGCATCAGTGTGGGTTTAATGTGCTGAGAAGTTTGATGCCAAACATCTCAGTTTTCAGTGTAGCCATTATGGTGCTGTGGAGTTCGTAATGACAAACTCCCAGCACCATATACTCTTAATGGCAGCACTGCACTTACAATGTCTAAGAATGGACTTAGACACTGTAGGGGTACAGGGCTCATGCACCTGTACCCTCACCACTGGTATAGTGCACCCAGCTAGAGGGGTGACTGATCTATGCCAGGGCAGTGGGTTGTAGGCATGGCACACAGGGATGTGTGCCATGTCGACTCTTCACTTTGTTCTGCACCAAAACACACACCCTGCAAAGGCAGTGTGTGAGTGTAGTGGTACAGGGCCTCTAAGGGTGGCACAATAAGTGCTGCAGCCCTTAGGGGCCTTCTCTGGTCACAGTGCCCTGGGTACCTGTGGTACCATTTACCAGGGGCTGACCTGTGGCCAGAGATGCCAATTGGGTTTAGGCTTCAATGCTGTTTTAGGGAAAGAACATAGGCCCTGGGTACCTGATTAGTAGGAGCCCAGGGCACACTCAGTCAAAGTACATCAGCAATTCAGCAAAAAGTGGGGGCATACCATGCAAGAAAGAGGGCACTTAATCACACCGGTCATCTTCAAAGGCACGGGGCTCAGCTAAGTCGATGAAATCCTATCAGAAACATTAAAAAATCCATACATAGGTCCCCTTCGTCCGGCATTCCCATCATTCGGAGTGGTGTGGCGCTACTGGTATCTCCAGGCCAAGAAGTCTGTGTCCATGCCTGGAACCAACACCTTCACCAGCCCGATCCACATTAGACAGACAGACACCACAACAGCTCTCTGAACTTCGTCTAGCTATGGACAAAATATTTGGTACCTCACCATATCCCTCCGTATCACTTTCGGGCTCATAGATCTGAGGAGGATGCCAGTCGGGTTCCCGCCAGTGTATCCCTCCCTGGCACCAACCATTCCGCTCGACTAAATGCTGGTCCCTCATTCAGATCCGGCCGCTCGACTGTCCCCAACACTACCTACGGTGCTGGCAACACTGGCTCCGAGATTGATGCGGCAACAGATTCCACCCATGCCGCTGAGACCCACTCCAGCGACCCATATCCCGATGCCAGGCCCAAGATCATTGAGTTTTATCAGACTCTGAAATGAACCCACCCTGACACTACGCGCACTCAGAGCCAGACTTTACACTACATAGTGCTGATGCTGCTGATGTTGATGATGACCAAGATGAAGCTTATCAAGATGATGGGCACTTTTTCAAAGACCCAAAGGATGCCAGTAGTCTAGACACTTACCCAGGCATCGGCCTGTCCTCATCTAACCCAGCCATAGTGACAGGGGGCTCAAACTCATTTTCGCAAGTTATCATGAGAGTGGTGGAAGTCCTAGACCTCATAGTACCAACTACAGAGGACAAAACGAATGCGCTGACTGAGGTCCTCAACCTGCCCAAGCAAACATGGAAACTTTTCCGATCGAGTCTTTTAACTGTAGATTCTTCACCTCGTGAATTTCCCCAGGTGCCAGACTGGATCCAGAAACGTTCATAGCAATTCCTTTTTCCGTTGACAGGTAACGTCGTGGAGCATCACGTAAGGTCCACCACACCTCGGGCATGACGTTGGGACCACTATATATGCGCTACCTCCACGCACTCACACCAGTTCCTTTCTTTCTGTTCCTGACAGAGATATTTCCCTCAAATTTCTTCAGTGTGCAGACAATGTCAACCCCTAAAACAACAGGGTTTTTTTTTTTCAAAACTCTTTTTATTGAGTCAGCAGATAAAGTAATCGCATACATTACAAAGTAGTGAAAGCATACAGTGAGCAATATATCAGTTTTCAAGCAGGTGACTACTATATAGCATTTATTAAACACGAAAATAAACCATTCGGGTCCGTAAACGACAGCCCCTAACATTCGTAACATCTGTGTCCTGTACTGCATAGCAAAACACTGGTCATGCCCCTCGAGCCCCTCTATGGATGACATATCTGGTGTAACAACGTCGCTGTCCTGTGATATATCTCTATATGATTTCCACTTCCGCAGGTTGCGGCGGAGGCAGTTCCAACAGGAGACCCCTAAAATCCGCCCATCGTTTCCATATTTTAAAGTGTTTCTGAGGGCATCCTCGCGCTTTAAAAATAGGCTGTTCCTGCCCCATACACCAGTAGAGGCCTGCCCGCCAAGCACTCAATTTAGGCAGAGCCGGGTCCTTCCACGCCCGTGCTATATCCCTCTTTGCTAGGGTGAGCCCCTAGAACAGAAGGTGTCTTTTATAGATATTACCCCCAATTTCGTCGGTAATATGCAGAAGCACAAGCCTAGGAGAGAGAGGTATGATCCATCCCAGGACCTCAGACAAACAACGAGTAACCCCCCTCCAAAACCTGCCCAGTGCAGCACAGCTCCAAGTTGTATGTAGTAATGTACCTTCCTCGCTGTTACATCGTAGGCACATAGGGGAATCTATCAGTCCCGCCCTCCAAAGTCGATATTTAGTAAAATAAGCGCGATGTAAAAACTTAAAAATTGGATAAGTCTAAGACGGGATGCAATTGCGGCACCTCTCGGGGATTCCAGGGCCTCTCTCCAATCGTCGCTGTCTAGGGGACCCAAGTCTGTCTGCCATTTCCCCCGAAGGGGATCCAAAGTCATGGAAAGGTTTGTCACCAATGTACGATAAATCCTTGCGGTTTTGTGGTCACCCAGATCCCCCATAAAAACATTCGCCTCAATAGGGTTAAATTCCGGTAGGGAGTCTAGGTGTGTAATATAGGGGGATAAGGCATGTCTCAGTTGCAGGTATTTATAGAATTGTGTATGTGGCATGGCATATTCCTGTCTGACCTCCTGGAAGGATCTCAATGTGGTACCATGCATAACAGTTCCCAGTGTGGAGATACCTATGGCATCCCATTGTTTAAACCCTGCTAATGCAGACACTTGTGGCATAAGGCCACTCTGCCAGAGGGGGTCTCCCCCGTCAGCCGCCTCCACCACCCCATCTTACGCAGTGAGTCCGTCCACACTCCAAAAATTACCTGTGTAGCAGGTGGCAACTTCCGCAGCTCTCGCGGCGCGTAGAGCAGACTGTGCAGCAACACGTCCCCCATCAGCCATCTCTCCACCTGATAGGCCGTGTCATTGCCAATCCCCTACCACCAGTCGTTTAAGACCAAGAGGTGGGATGCTGCATGGTACGATTGAATATCAGGGGTCGCTATGCCTCCACAGTAGGTAGATTGGAAACATGTTTTAAGTGATACTCTAGCGGCCTGGTCCTGCCACAGAAAGCGGCTCAACCTGGAGTTAAACTGTCGGAACCAGGACATTGCTATCCGAAAAGGGTGGTTCTGCAGCTGGTAGAGAAGGCGAGGGAGAGACACCATTTTAAATATTGCTGATCTACCCAGTATGGAGAGGGGCATACGCGCCCAAGACTCCATCTCTGTCTGAGTGCGCATCCAGATGGGGGCAATGTTCTTACCCCACGATACCGCTTGTGTGTCCGTGATGTAAACCCCGCGGTATCTCAGACCGGTTGTGGCCAGTGTTACTTCTATTGTCCAGGCGCCCATGTCTGAGCCACCACGGACGGCCAAAGAATAGATTTCTTCGCGTTCATATAGAGGCCAGTATGCTGGCCGAAAACCTGCATAATGCGGAGAATACGCAGTCCCGTCCGATGTGGATCCATAAGAAAAAACAGGACATCGTCCGCATAAACAGCGATCCGATCTGAGAACCCCCCGGCCACTCGAAGCCCCTGACCTATGCATCTATTCGAACCCAGGAGGCTAGCGGTTCCATAGCTAAAGCAAACAAATACGGGGAAAGGGGGCATCCCTGCCGGGTGCCGCGGCCTATAGGGAAGGGATCAGATACCGCACCGGCTACTCTAACTGAGGCTGAAAGATCAGTACATAGGAGTCTAATATAAGACAGGAGTCGTGGGCCCATATTCAGACACTGCAAAAGGGCAAACAGATAGGTTCATCCCAGTGAGTCAAAAGCTCTATCAATGTCGGCCAATAGCAGAGCCGCCGGGCCCTCTAAGTGATCAATTGCCTCTACCGCATTGTGCACTCGTCGGATATTGTGGCGGGTAGCCCGATGGGGCATAAAACCGGCTTGATCCGGATGAACCAGTTCCGACATATATGGGAGAATACGATTGGCCAAGGCTTTGGCCAATAGTTTGGCCTCCACATTTAGCAGCGAGATAGGGCGATACGAAGAGTGTTGATCCGGAGGTCGACCAGGTTTAGGGAAAACCGTGATTTCAGCATGTCGCCAATCCGGCGGGAGTCTCCCTTCTTCAAGGGCCACATGTATCACTTCCAAATAATGAGGAAGGAATTGAGATTGGAACAGTTTAAAAAACTCACACGGGAAGCCATTCGGATCCTGCGCCTTACCAGATCGCAAGTCGACCAGGGCAGCACTTAGCTCCTTAATTGTCAGCGTGGCGTCGAGATCTGTCCACGCCGCATCCGAAAGGGCCTTGGGGGGTTAATCGTCAAGATATTGATGGATCAAGGGCTCCGGTAGGGCGTCTTTAGGGGCATAGAGCTCTGTATAGTAGCCCGCAAAGCTAGATGCAATTTGGGCAGGATTTGTGAGTGTTCAGCCGTCACTACCGAGAATACCCGGTATGCTCACCGGGCGGAGAGCACGCTGGCATAAGCGGTGCAGAAGGGAACTCGATTTATCACCCCATTGATAAATTCTACTGCAGGACGCCAGCCAAGCCTGTCTGGCCTCGTCGCGCAGCGTGTCCGCATAGGTTTGTTGCAGAAGAAGCAGTTGGCGGCAAGTCTGCCCGCCGTCCGCACCTCTACAACCCCGCTACAGTTCTAGTAGCTGGGCCTCGGTCTGAAGCAGCACTTCCCGGCGTTTCTTTCGTTGAGCAGCACAATATGCAATGTCTGCTCCCCTGATGGTGGGCTTCATGGCCTCCCAAACAGTGAGTGGAGAATCCACAGTGCCCAAGTTATCGGCAAAATAATCAGTAAGTACCTTACACATGTGTGATTTATATTGCGGGTCTTGAAGATGCCACGGCGACAGGCGCCACCGAAAGGGGGGACGAGCCACCCCTAGGCGCAGAGTCAGGACTACTGGGGAATGATCCGATAAACCCCTAGACAATATATCTGCTACAGCAATTCGAGAATAGTACGTGCTTGGTATAAATATATAGTCTAGCCTGGAAAAAGAGTTGTGAACTGCCGAATAATATGTATATCCTTGTGTAGTCGGGTGTAGGTGTCTCCGTGTGTCTATCCAACCCATGTCTCCCACCAGTGTATGCAGACGTGTATCCCTCTGTGTCTCGGGTGCTGCGCGTGGCCTCCATCTGTCCTGCACTACAATTGCTACATCATTCCAGTCCCCACCTATAATAGAGAGGCCCGGAGGTGTCCCTAGCAGCGTTGTCGTCAGGTGCTCTACAAACGAGTCAGAAAGCGGGGGGGGTGCATAGATACTGCCCAGTGTAATGGTCTCCCCGTGCAGTGACCCCGTCACAAGAATATACCTACCGTGGGGGTCAGACCATGTTCTAGAATGTATATATGGGATTCGGCGGTGAATGAGGACTGCCACCCCTCGGGAACCTCTGGTGAACCCCGCATGAAAAACTTGGATGTAACCAAAGCGGGTGAGACATAGCGCCTAGGTACCCATAAGATGGGTCACCTGTAATAAAAGAACGTCAGCTGAGGCGCGCTTGGCCTGACAGAGGACCGCACCCCGTTTGACCTTATCTAGTGCCCCCTGTATGTTCCAACTGACTATCTGTAGCCTACCAACAGGGTCCATCACAGGGCAGGGTATCTAAGAGAAGAATGGAAATTCGGCCTGTCAAAGGGCATATAGACCATAGAGATAAGCAAAAAGGACACAGCAGTTTCAACAACATTAAACAAACTCAAACCCTCCCCCACCCACCCCACCCAATACCTCAAAACAGCTGAAGCATCTGTCGCAGTAGGTGTCACACCACTGCCCCAACGGGAGCAAGGCGCAACCCCATACCAAGGGTTCCCAGAAAAATTGTCCCCTAACATACAGAAAGTTCTCAGATACTGAAAAAGAGTTATGGGGGGAGACCTCACATGGGCCCGTGGAAACTGTCATCAGCTCAGCGACCATTGCAGACAGAGTTCTCCGACCTCGAGTCATGTTGGTGACGGATCTCGCCGGGTCTCTGCTATCCGGGAGCTGGAGGTACTCCGCGACTTAGAGCGGTGTCTCGAGCGTGATCTACGGGCAGGATTCACTTTAGGTTTAGTTGCTTGTCGCGTAGTTTCTCCGGACGACGATTCAGAATCGAACAGTGGTGGGGTATGCGGCCTGTGCCTCTGTTTCTCATCCATCCAGGCGAAGACCTCTTCTGGAGTATCAAAGAAATGGGTACGTGACTTGTAAATGACTCGGTGCCGGGCTGGAAAAAGCAGTGCCTACTGGATTTTAAGGTCACGCAACCGGGCCTTAGCAGCAGTGAAAGACTGATGACGCTGTGGTACCAGACGTGTATAGTCCGGAAAGATTAAGATGTGGTGGGAGTCGAATTGAAGTTTGCCAGCCAGCCTGGCCTGTGCAAGAACTGCATCTGGGTCATGGAAGTTCAAGAGTCTGGCAATAACAGGACGCGGCCGTGTCCCGGGTGGTGGTTTTTGCATTAGGGCTCGATGCGCACGTTCAATAATGAAGCACTGCGACAATGCCGACTGAGGGATCCAACTCGCTATCCATTTAGCAAGGAATTGCTCCATATTATCGCCTCGTATCCCTTTGGAAAACCCACAAACCGAAGGTTGTTTCTCCGCGCTCTGCCTTCAGCATCCTCCGTCCTGATCGCTAGCCCTTTCGTAATGGACTCCAGAGAGGCCACCCGAGCCTGGAGGGACACAGCTGTATCTTCCACGGAAGAAATGCGAGTTTCAGCCTCAGTGATCCTATCCACCGCTTTGCGAAGGTCCTGACAGATGAGAGCGACATCAGATCCCACCTCTCCGATCTTGGCTTCCAACGCCTCACGAGATTGGGTTATCGCCGCCATCAGAGCAGCATTATCCGGGCCAACAGGACTCTGACTCGATGGCTCCGGTGTGTGCGCCCCAGGCCCCGTATAGCGATCCAGGGTAGTCTGCTTCGGTAGTTTGTCCCGTGTCATTTCCAATGGCAGTGGTTAGGTAAAACAACAGGGTTTAAGCATTGTCGTGACTATCACCGTCAAATGTTGGTGACGGACACCCTTGTTGTCTGTCTATGGTGCCTCGGCTTCAAACACGACTCAGCTTCATGAACATGCTGCATAAAAATGTACAAAAAGGCCATCTGTGTCCGGACAGCCAAACAAGCAGTTGCCAAACTTCGGAGGTCAAAAAAGCGAGCACGTGGAAGACGCGATGGTCCCAGTAAAAATCAAGGGCGCGAATGCGCTCCAGTGACCTATTAGCATCGAAATCACAGGCCTCAGGTAAGTCGAGGAAGACCCACAAAAAGCACAAGAAATCCAAGCATGGGTCTTCTTTGTTCCTCCACTGCCCCACTCAGAGTTGCATAATGCCCCTGATGCCCAATGTTCACTACGAGAGATACCTCTTTCACAAAGCGTGTTAACAGCCTGAAGAATCTATAGACGACTTTGTTGAACGACTAAAGACTCATTAAGTACCGCTGCTTTAGTGACTTTAATGATGAGGAAGGCTTGTGCCTCAGAATCATAGATGGATGCCTGTCTGACTCATTCCGGAGGCGCACGCTGAAGGAAACCCACAGACTCGAAAAGATCCTCCCGGCAACCAGAGCAGAAGAACGAGCAGAATGACAGGCGGCTGCGATTGATGTAGGCTCCACGGGTGTCGACACACCACTGGCTATGAAAAGCTACCACTAGATGACCAAAGACAAGCGAAAATCCACAACCCAAAAGGAGGCAAAGTCCTGTCACCGGTGTGGTCTTCTTTTTCCCCACAAAGGAAAATGCCTAGATCTGGTTCAAACTTGAAAAGCTGTGGGAAAAAAAGAATTCAAAGCTGTTTGTCGCTAGTAGAACAAAAGCCACAAGTTCATTCTCAAACCACGATGAGACCAAAAATAAGACACACAACATCACCGCCAAATGTCAGAAGATAACACCGAGAGGCACTACGTACAGCAAGTTCAATCTACAGAAAGCCGGTTGTCACCGAGGCCCTCTTCCAGCATGAGCTGGAGGACACCTTCTGCAATGCACAGGAAGGTTCACATCGGTCTTTCAATATTAAGGTAGAGAAACCAGTCCACTTGTTCACATCATGGAAGGGTGCATCAGCTCCCAACGGCATGTGCCAAGCGACAGCAACATGACTAGGGATAACCACCATCCACATAAAAGGAGATGTCATGCATGAAACCAAATGTCCAATGGTCCACCTGCAAGTCAATGACAACCCTACAACATTCCTCATTGACAGCTAAGCGTCCATCAATGTCCTGCCACTGGACCGTTTTAAAGAGCTCCATCCAACCCCAGACCTCAAACCCTCTGACATACGAGTCTACACGTGGGCAGCGTCCAAACCTCTCATCAGCTATGGATCATTCACAGTGGAAATACAACACAAACATGCAGAAGCTAAATAAAGAAACACAGACAGCTTTAATATTTCATCGGCTTGTCTACGTGATCACTGGAAACATGGGCTGAACAGCTTCATGTCCCATTTGAGGAATTCTCTTTTGGTCTTTTTATACACAAAAACCACAAGAAGCCATATTAAACACATATCCAGTATCCAATTATGTTACTGTAAAAGGTCATTTCTTCACTACTATGGACAAATGCATGGCATGTTGCTGATCAAAAGATGCAGTAATTACACAAGGGTTCAGCGTCTATCCAATCATAGTGAAATAACACCTCATGGTTTATGCGTGATGCAGATGGCGACAGGTGTCTACATATCCTGGTGGCTGGAATCATCAAATGTGTTCAGACAGGGGTTTACACAATACCTGGGCAATCAACTTCCGGCATTTGGTCTATGCTATATATGGACATAGATTGACACATTCCTTGCTCTGAAAGTATGACAGCAACTTGTTACGGGAATTGTACATCTTGTGATATTTCATTGTGTAAGCTAAAAGGACAAAAGTTCAACCTTAGGGCATATTACTTGTTCTAAGCGTTCCACGTGCCAGACCTTATCGTCATTGAGTATCACTGGACAAGACTACAAGAACAGAATGGACTCCACACAAAATAAAACAGGCTCCCACATCCCCTCCTTGGAGATTCAGTGATGACGCGGTGTTCGCAATTCTCCTGGCACTGCCCCGTATCCATCAGTGTTTAGGTCTAAATATTCTTTCCGACATATGTGCTGTTCCTATCTTGGGTAACTATTACCATTGCTGGGTCGCATCATTGTTAGTACCTCTTGGTCAGTCCTTGGCTGTCATGGCTGTCATGGTGTATCGCTGTTTGTGGTAGTTAGTGTTGGCAGATACTTTTTGATCATAACAAAATCTAGACAGTAGTTAGCTATCTGTTGTGCGTGTACTTGGGGAAAAAATCTTTCTCTCTGTGCACCAGGGAATCTGGGATGCATAGTTAGGACACTACTTGTTGGTCTATATTTAAAACCTCGACAAATTTCTCCGATTAGTATCCCTAAACTGGGAGTTCTATAATACTCGATTAATTGATGACAATTCTTATTAGACAGATAATGGAACTTTCACGTAGGTGTATTTTCTTCACAGCTGTAGTTGGTAAATGAGATGTTCCCTATAACTCTGCAAGTTATTGTCCACCAGGCACTGTTAGAGCAGGGGTGCGCAAATACTAGACGACATAATACATGTAACTTTGCATCATATTTCAGTTTCAAGTCAACATAGTTCTTTTTCTCTCAATACATGTTTCCTCTTTTTTCTTTATTCTCTGTGGTAAAAAGTTCAAAGTCTGAATGCCATTCAATATTACTACTTTGAAGTAAAAGTTATTTGTGTGAAATCTGCAGGCACCACGAGCAGTACAGTACCACAAATAACTGTTTGTCCCCATCAGCCATTTCCTGGCGGGCCTCAAAGAAGTGTTGAACATTGTTACTTCCATAAATTTCAAAAGAAACGTTAAAAATGATTAATTTACTGTACTTTCTGTGTTGCGCCAGAGGTCCCCACTACTTAATGCAACAGATACATTACAGCGGAGGTTATGGGTTCAAATCCTGAAGGAGCCCCCCCCCCCCTCCTGCGATGTCGTTCAGCCAGAACTGCAGGCGATGAAGGTGATGAAGTTGGTGCCCCTGGTCCTTGTTGTTACTCCAGTGGTGGGGGCACCTTCTTGGTTTGAAGAATAGAGGGGACCTGCTGGAAAGGCAGTGACGTCTGATGTGAGCATTGGAAGGGCGTTTGGAGACCGTATCCACCTGCATTGTTAAGTCAGGAAGGGCCTGCAGCACCTGATGATGAAGTATCAGCTACTTACAGCGGAAAATGGACATGAAGCCTGAGATGTGCATAGGCCATCCAAGACACTCGTTCGTGTGGGGTCAGTTTGGTCACTCTTTTCACTCTTTCAAACTCTTTAAATCCTCCCCTTTGTGCACCCCTAATCCCACAGTCTATTGTACTACATGTGTAGCGTACCTCATAGTAAAATCTGTGTAATCATAATGCATGTAACATTTTACATCATTCCTGATACATTCATGTATAAATATGAAATCACATGTTAGCGCATCACCTTTAAGGCTATGTGGCTATGTCAAAAACTTTTAACAATAGTGGTCCACATTATCTGCGCAATTTAATGAAACCTTATTCACCTGGTCGGAGTCTTAGATCCTCAGGTACAGCACTTGATACAATTCCGTGTGCAACAAAAAGCCAGGATGGGTGGTTGTTCCTTTGGCTTTCGAGCCTCCAAGCTTTGGAACACCCTTCCATTGTACCTGAGACTTGAATGTACTGAGGCTATCTTTATGGTAAAACTAAAAACTTGGCTGTTTAGACAGCGTTAATTCTCTAGTCTTTAGAGGCCTTGGCCTTCACTTCGTACCTTGGCTGCCTTTTTAGGTCGAGCCTCTAGTAGCGCGCAAGCGCTGCTAAGCGAGACTTTATGTTAGGGGCATTTCAAAGCTGACCAGACGCTCGTGCGTCATGGCCTTTTTCCTGCGGTTACGCGCGCAGGGTCGACATCTGTTTCCCATTATCGTGCCCAGACGCGTGCGCGATAATTGGAAACACATGCCGGCCGTGCGGGGAAAAGGACATGACGCACGAGCGTCTGGTCAGCTTCAAGCCCAGGCTGCCGCGCCGATCGCCCCCGCTCCTCTCTTGTTGATATTGGTGTGTCCGTAAGATTTGCACCTTGTTCAGAATTTTTGTCCGTAAAATGACCATTTGTCCAGATTTTTTTTCAATCGCTATCTAGAGTTTTACTAGGTGACTGTAGGTCATCCTGGCCAATACAGCTTCTGAGTTTGAGTACCATTAATGAGGTAAGAGTAACGCCTTTTATGCACAGCACTTAGAAACGACCGATTCTAGGCAACACTAAATAAAGCAAGTTATTATTAAGACTAGTCTTTCGTTATGTATGTTATTGTTCCCTTTTCTGAGCTCTTGTTTTCATGCCTAATTAGTCAAATTCTTCAACAAATGAATGTTAACACCTGTGCGATATAATATAAACTCCACTCGTCAATCCAAGCCCGCACCCTTTACTGTCTCAAAAGCCGCCTTCTTCGTATTTTTTCTATGCCTCGACATGACAATGTACCATTTGCTCACGCGGTTAGTTTTGTGTCTTTGGGACTGCTTTCGAATTTGAGGGTTCTGTACAGAGGACTTCATGCTGCGCCTTGTTCTTACTAACATTTTACGGTCAGATACCGAGTTTTGGACGATATTTGCCTTTATTTTAGACAATGTATATTGCAATGATGTTCCTAATGTGGTGGTTTAAAACATTTGATTGAATATTTTAAGATTGTTTAGGCACGGCGATAATAATAAAATTAATGTCATTGTTTAAAAGCATGTGTGAAAATATATGCCACGTGCGACCTGAAGAGTGCGCCGGAGACCAACGAGATAATGCATTGACTGGGCTAGCTGAAGGCTGTACCCCTAGGGACCTACTTTGTAAATCGAGTTTACCTTTTGTTCCTGGTCTTCCCATGTGCTTAGCTCAATGTTTATGGACTCAGCAGCCCTTATCAAATCAGTTCACTGATCGCCCGTCATGAAGTCTGCGGTGCTACCTTAATCCTCTCGCTCAGGTGTTACTGCAGCCGAGCTTTGCTCCTCTGTTTACAAAGCACTCTCGAGCTGTTCTTTGGAACGGCGAATGGCGTGTTACACGATAGTACGACAACCATAGACAAATGAAATAGGTCTCGCCTTTTTAACCTATTGGCTTGTAAAACAAGCATTGGCATACCAATAGGTCTCGCCTTTGGGACCTTATAAGTGTTTAGCCATGCAACAGTTGATGTTGTTGCACCAAGGATATTGTGCTGTAAAACGAAATACTGATAAGGTCCAAAAAGCGAGACCTATTGGCTATGCCAATGCTTGTTCTTCTAGGGTTCTGTTAGCCTCCCTGCGTCACCTTCCGGTCCTTTTAAGGTCAGACAGGGTAGTATCCTAGAATGGGACGCAACAGCTGGAGTAATCTGAGCCGTTTAAAAACTACTAACATAACATAACAATGACAAATTTGCCCGTTGTGAACTCCAAGTCAATCCCGACTCAGAAATACGTAGTTAGGCAGGCTCTGAGACCCAGGTCCGAGGCCACTGACGGACAGGTCACAGGTGGGGTGGCACGTAGCCAGCAGACAAACACGCGAACAGGAAATCCCAGATCAATCCCACAGATAGGCGCAGGGACACCACAATGGTCCAGGGAGACTGGCCCCAATAAAGCAGACCAGCTGCTTCGCTACATGGGCCTAACTCGGGAATATACCAAGACCTGCAATGTTCAATTACAATTATTTCACTTTGTATGCACCCTCTGTCTAGTTTGAGTCCTGCCGCACCTGTTCACTGCTAAAGAACTGCCTGGCCGAATGGAGTCCATTCAAAAACTCTCACAGCGCTTGCACAGGGCTCTCTCCAATGCCACTTATAATTACACCAACCCAAACACTAGCATTCCACATGCAGTACACAGCATCTTTTACACAAGAAGTGGTATCAGCACATGACCCCCGTGGGTTCTAAGACATCAGCCAGGTCGTGTTACGTCTGTTCACTGATACAGCATGCAGTAAGTGCAGACAGACTTTACTTGTCCCAAGAGCTAGCCCCCGAAAAAACAAAATGCCTTCTCCACTTATACTTATGCAGAATCAGAGCCTAAATCCAGCCCAACATAGTAGAACCCCACAAAGTGGTAGTGAATCTGACCCATTACGAGACCAACCCACCGGCTCTATACTTTTTTTTTACTGAGCCTAGCAATATTCAAACTGAGTTAGACAGGATGCGCAGAAAGGGCACCATAGGGGAGGATATTATTTGGCCCCGAGACTTCCCAGTGAAGAGATTCTTGGAGGTAACAAATCCTCCAACTGAATGCGCGAACACATCTGCTCCTGCTTCCATTTGTAGTCCAAGGGTGGCCCTTAGCGTATCTGGGGCAGTCTTCCTTAACAACAAGTGGACCGGGGCGTGGCCGAGCCGACGGCTAAGATGGCCGCCTGACTTAGGAGCTCCGGAGCGCTCGGAGTGCGTACCTGACCTCACTGCACCCTGCCGCGCAGATTATCGCTGAGCTGCCGCGGCGTTGATGCGGCCGCTTGCGGTACGTAAAATGTGCCATTGATCATCGCCGGAGGTGCCGCCTCTGTGGAGTTTGCGCGGTGCTGTTCCGGAGCCTGACGCGGCCCTGGTAGGTCCCGAGTCAACAGGGGACTCGGGTGAGTCTAGGGGCGGGGCTCGGGACGTTCGCGCCGCGGCCGGCATCGAGTGCATCCCCGCTCGGGGGTGAGGCCAGCGCTGCCAGCGACGGACGCCTATCCGATGCAGGTCGCCTCTGCTGCCATTATTGTCACACATCACTACAGGGACTATAACCAACATGCTGCTCCCCTACCACTGTCAGCTATGCTGCGGGGCCTGAACAGCGCTATGCGCGCCCTATCCGGCACCTACTTCTCCTCGGCTGGACCTTCCTGCCACCACGCGGGTACTTAATGTGCTCTCCTCCCGGGGACTCAGTGATCGCCCACGCGGCGTAGCCCACCTGGCTTTTTTGAGGTTCGGGGCCCACCAGATCGCCTACCCGGGTCAGGGTAGTTAGAGGTGCACCCACTGCTGCTCTGCTGATTCTTTATTGGCCCTCCGGTTCTCCTGTTGGACTGCGTGGGTGGTGGATTCCCCTGGCCCTGCCGCACCCTTGGGAGCCCGCCTTCATACCGATTACTATTGGCGATTTCCCGCTCTGCTCCTCCACGATGGGCCGCACTGATCCTAAACAGCGCCAGTTGAGCTTTGAAGCGGGGAAAACCCCCAGGAGGGAGGGCACTGAGGATGTTGCTGGGGAGGACCGGGGCCAGCTGTAGGGGGCTGCCGCCATCATGGCCGAGCTGCGGGCAGGGTTCCAGTCTATTGATACGCGGCTAGACGCTATTAGTGGCCGATTGGACGACATCAATGGTCGCCTAGAGATGCACGCCACCAGGATTGGTGGTGCAGAACAGCGCATATCTGACTTGGAGGACGCGCAGCCCCCTCTACAGAAGCGACTCGACCGAGCTGACTCCCTCCTCAAGCAGATTGCGGCCAAGGCCGAGGATCTGGAGGCGCGTTCCCGCAGGAACAACATTCGCATCGCGGGAATTGCGGAAACGACCAACACGGGCCCTATGGCCAGGTTCGTGGAGACCCTACTGGTGGATTTGTTCGGACGGGAACCCTTCTCCACGACATTTGCAGTGGAGCGTACCCACCGTACTCTGGGCCCTCCCCGGTGCCTGGTGCTACTCCGAGGGTTATAGTTGCAAGGATCCTGAATTACTATGATCGTGATGTGGCTCTCCGACTGGGGAGGGAGCGTGGCACTCTAACATTCCAAGGCTCCAACATATCCCTTTTTCCTGACTTCACACCAATGGTGCAGGAGGCTCGGCGGAAGTACAGCGATCTGAAACGTGCCCTCCAGAAGGCTAATGTGAAGTATGCCATGATGTATCCGGCCAGGCTCCGCATTCATCTGGGCGGTAAGGCACGTATTTTTGACTCTCCCGCAGAGGCCGAGCGGTTTTGGGGGCAGCACAAGGCCTCACTGACGAAGCAGGGACAAGACGAGGGTGCCAGCTCTGGGACTTGATTAGGGGAATGATCCCCTTCTTTGATATTTCATCCACACTGACTGTGGTAGCTGTATATTCCCGGCAGTTGCGGATACCTGCCTTGGTAACTTACTGTGTGACACTGTATGGCCATTTTCCCTATTTACCTACTTGATGATGGGCAGTTGGTCGCTGTACATTGCATTGGTACATTCTCTGGTTGCATAATGCTAATTGGTGAGGTTAATTTCTCGATCTACACTTACTTTTCACTCTGAGGCTCCAATGGAGCGTTGCCATCCCCCGTAGGATGATTCCCATAGTTCACCTTTTTCGGGTTTTTTTTAGGTTCTTTATTGGGATGGGTATTGTTTGTTATCTGGGGATTCACCGGGTGCCTGTTTCATGTGTATCCGCTGGGGGCGGGGGGAAGGAAGGAGGTAGGGGGGCTCTGGGTTGTAAATGTTCTGTTTGTTATTTACAGTTGTATGGAGCTATGTTGACATTCACATCACATGATGCATGTAATTGGAGCTCAAAGGTATCAATGTTATACTCGCAATCAAGCACATGACCGGGAGTGAGGACAGGGTCTCTGGATTACGCCTGAGGTGTCTTTCGTGGAATGTCCGGGGCCTGGGGACTCCGAAGAAAAGTAGGCAGGTGGTGTCCTACCTTTCCAGACATAGGATACAAATTGTCTTCTTGCAGGAGACACACTACTTGCCGCTCTCTCTACACACATTTGCCTCCCCATGGGGTGTCAACAGATTTTTTGCAGGTTACAGTTCCTACTCCCGGGGAGTCTGTATATTAATACATCATTCCATTCCATTCAAGGCAGCTGAAGTGGTGGAGGACCCCGAAGGGCGCTATGTGCTGGTTAGGGGATCTCTAGGCGACAGGAACATACTTTTAGTAAATATATACGCCCCTAACATTGATTCCGACACTTTCTTTCCCAGGCTGCAGGATGCGATCGATGGGCTGGATGCCACCGACATTATCATGGGGGGGGACTTTAACCTTACGCTCGACCCCACTACAGACACTACCGGACCCGGTCGCGTCACAAAACCCCACGCGACACAGGGCCTGATACGCCTTCTACAGCGCTCACTGCTCACTGATCCCTGGCACTCCCATCATCCTGAAGACCGCAGCTACTCTTTCTATTCTGCACCACATAATTCCTGGTCGCGAATTGACCAGTGGTATCTCACGCCTCAACTCACATTGGCGGTTGGTAACATAGAGCATCTACCCCGCACCCTGTCGGACCACTCCCCTGTTTTGCTAGAACTCGACTGGGCCTCCATCCCAAGACAGCGCCCCCTCTGGAGGTTTCCCTCTGCGGCCCTTTTAGACCCGGTGTTTCATAGCGAGGTTGGGAAAGCAATCCGAGATTACTTTGAATTAAACGAGGGCACTGTTGAGTCGCACTTGATGCTTTGGGATGCGTTTAAGGCGGTTATACGGGGGGTGTGTATTTCAAAGCACGCTGGCGTGCTTCGCTCTATTCGCACTGAGCTCACCAATATCGAGCAAAAACTTTCTGAGTCCGATGTGTTGGCACTCTCTGACCCCACCTCGGACGCCTTTCGGGCGCGGGCTGCCCTCATGGTAGAATTTAATGATGCCGCTGCTAGGGAGACCAAATACTTGGGCAAGTATGCCAGGGCTCGGGTGTATGGGGAGGGGGAACGCCCCGGCAGAACACTCGCCAGACTCCTCCGTCCACAATATCAGTCGACTTGTATTACCCAACTCGACTCTACCGAGGGAGGACTGTTGTCCTCCACGGCGGAGGTGACTGCCACACTCCTATCCTACTACACGCGTCTATATGAAACTTGGGACCCTCCGGGGGGTCAGGCCTTGAGGGACTACCTTCAAGAAATTGCCATGGTGTGGATAGATGATGCGCAACGGGAATTCTTAGCATCCCCAATTAATGCCGACGAAGTTAAGCGAGCCATACGAGCAATGGAGGGCAGGCGGGCCCCTGGGTCTGACGGCCTAACCGGAGATTTTTATAAAGCATACCAAGATATATTGGTCCCGCATCTCCTTGAGGTGTATGCGAAAGCAATGGAGAGGGGCACATTGTCTCCGACCATGCGAGAGGCCATTATAACGCTGCTACTAAAGCCGGGCAAACCTCCTTCTAAATGTCAGTCATACCGACCGTTGTCGCTCCTCAACCACGACTATAAAATACTGGCTAAGGTTCTTGCCTCCCGTTTGTCTTAGCTTGTAAATACCTCATTATGTCCCTATCAAGCTGGCTTCGTGCCAGGTCGCTCTACTACAATCAACCTCCGCACGGTCTTCTCGGTGGTGAACCAGATGGAGCCGTCGCTCCCTGCGGTGGCGGTTCTGCTGGACGCCGAGAAGGCGTTCGACTCGCTGGAGTGGTCGTTCTTGTATGCCGTCATGCACAAGCTGGGGCTTCCCATCGGATATGTGAAGTGGGTCCAGCTGCTCTATTCCCTCCCGGTGGCTCGACTTCGGGTGAATGGGTTGGTATCATCCGTATTCTCACTCACACGAGGTACTCGGCAGGGGTGCCCGTTGTCCCCTTTGCTGTTTATATTGGCGATGGACCCCTCGCCCGACATTTCCAGGAGCGCCATCTGCATAGGGGGTTGCAGCTTCATACTGGGCCCCTTACCGCTTCTTTTTATGCAGACGACATCATGCTGTTTGTTCGTCGTCCTGTGGAGAACTTGCCGCCGCTTTTGAGGGAGGTGGCCCGCTTCGGGGTGCATTCGGGACTGCTAATTAACTGGGAGAAGTCGGAGATGTTCCCACTTACCCCGGCCACTGCCCAAGTGGAAGTTGAGTTCCCACTGAGGTGGTGCTCTGACCCCCCCCAAGTATCTGGGCATCTACTTGCATTGTAGCGCCCCGGAGGTCATTCGCCTTAATTATGGGCCGGTGGTGGATCGACTGACTGAACAAGTCGATAGATGGATCAAGCTTCCCCTTTCTATTGCAGGGAGGATTGCCATTATTAAAATGGTGGTTTTGCCGTGCTTTTTATACTTTTTTCTCAACATCCCCATACCCCTGACTGCGTCATTTTTTAATAACCTGCGCTCGTTGCTGATTCGGCTGATCTGGGCGGGAAAGCAATCGCGGATAAGCTTTGACACCTTGACATTGCCGTTTGAACGGTGAGGCTTCGATGTTCCCGATTTTTACTTGTACTACCTTGTTGCGCAGATACATTTCACGTATTTCTGGTATCATCCAGATGCCCGGATATTATATCTCCGGCCTGAGCGTTCTCAAATACACCCGCGCCCTCTGCACACGATTCTGCCGCTAGGCCTTCCACGCCAGCCCAGTGAGATCGAAACGCTGGCAATGACGTGCTGGGCCTGGACCAAACTCCGAAAGTACCTGCGCAGCGATGTCCTCTATTCCTCCAGCATACCCCTGGTGGACAACCCATGGCTCCCTCCCACCACTGAGGCCCTAACCAAGAACACACTAATAAAGCACAGACTACACGTGGTAGGGGACTTGTTCAGGGGCTCATGCACCCGCACGGTTATTGAACTCACGACCGCTGTGGGAGCGACCTACATGGACAATTTCATACTGCATAGACTGAGACGAGCCTTGTTGAGCGTTTTACCGGTTACAAATACTGAGCCGGAGGATTTCCCCCCCTCTCGGTCTGCTCATTAACTCTTCGGATTGCACTCACTTGGTCTCTCGATTATACCGTCTCTCGCGCACTATGCGCCCTGTCACAGATCCCAAAGCTAGGGCAGCCTGGGCACGGGATTTGGGGGACACACTAACGGATGAGGTTTGGGCATATTGCTGCTCGCAAACGCGGCATGTATCCCCCAACTACAGACACAAACTCCTGCACTACAAATATCTCCATAGAATGTATCTTACTCCTCAGCTGATATCCAGAATGCATCCGGAGGCCTCTGATGCGTGCGCCAAGTGTGCAGCGCCAGATGCCGACTTCTGTCACTTAGCTTGGAACTGCAGACTCATGCAGGCTTACTGGGATGGGGTCTTCCATCATCTAACACTTATGACCGGGCAGCCCCTGTCGCCCATACCTCTCCTGGCGCTACTAGGATATGTTAAGCCTCTCAAAAAGGGTATTAGGCGGTTCACTGCCATGGCACTACTGTTGGCCAGACGTCAGGTCTCTCTTCATTGGGGTAGAGCTCGTTTCCCAACCATTAAGGAGTGGCTGCGTGATCTACTATACTGCAATACGACAAGTGACGACTATGCTGCACTGCTGCCACCAACCAACAGGCCCCTGGACATATGGCAACCACTCAAGGACTACTTGGTGATGCACCCTTTGGTTGAGCATTCGGACTGATCAGGTGGTTTCTTTGTAACGTTTGGACGGCCGAGATATCTGGTCCTCCTCTTTTCTGCTGTCCCTTTTCTTTATTGCCCCCCCCCCTCGACTGCCTAACTGATAATGCTGGACGACCTCCGCGGATCGGATGCTGTGCATCTTTTGGACTCTGGCCTCAACGACACCATTATTTGCTCGAATGCATCATACATGCACTGTGATTTACTACTGATTATGTATATTGTATTGCTCCGCAGTTGTTGTAGTTTAATTTTTGATATATGCAATGTTTTTGATTTTGTGGCCAATTGGACTGTATTCGAACACCACACCGTCTAAGATCTGTATGTAACGTTGGCTGTCTTTGTAAGCAATAATAAAAAATAAATTGGTTAAAAAAAAAAAACAACAAGTGGACCCAAGACAAGGAGTTCATGTGTAGGCCATCCAGCTTGATGGTACAAAGGGAAATGAGTCTCCTATGGGAGGGTTAAACAAAAGCATAGACACCCCATGTCAGGAAATCTGGAATACCGAGGTGGGTGGATACACTTGGCTAGAAGGGAAGGGGCAACCCCTAATTGTATGGAAACTTACACTGTATTCCTTGTGTTTCAGAGGTAAAGGAACGCTTCCACTGGGCACAAATGAAAACTGCGGCACAATCCTGCACATTCCAGATATGCAGTGGGGCACCTCCATGCTGATGGATACGTACTGGCAGTGCAGCGAGTTTACCTACTCTCAGCTCATTCATGGATGGCGTGGACTTTGTTCCCTCGTAACCATACACACCCTGACTCGGGCCATTCACAGAGAAGAACTGTTGGACTTGTACCAGCACCCACTAAGGAAGAAGACAACCTTGCTGCATCAGGCTCATGAAAAAAGAATTGCAAAATATTTTGTCTGGGCTAAGTACAAGAACTTTCCAGAAGAATTCATACTGTTCTCAAACACAAAAGTATCAGCATGAGGGTCCATACCCTTCTTCACCGTGAAGACAAAAGCTAATGCCCGCTGGTTACAGACCACCAGCTGGGAGTTGCTTAAAATGATGAACAGCACTGAGCTCGGCCTTAATTCGATCAAGGAAGAACTGAGAGCAATCCGCCTCATGGTGATGCAGCATCGATATGCGTTAGACTTAATGACCATGATGGAGGGAGGGGTGTGTGCCAAGATTGGTGCATCCTGCTGCGCGTGTAGCCCAGGGAATGACATGGATAATGGGACTATGACTCTTGCCATCCAAGCACTGCACCGTTTACAAAGAGACATGCATGAGGAGGGAGGTGCCCCTGAGCAGAAGTAGTTCTTGAATTGGTTCTTCTGGCCTTCCCAGTGGCTTTCCGGATTGTGCACGTTGTTGCTACCTGTTTTCATAGTGTTCTTGTTTGTGTGTGGGTCCATACAATTGGGGGTTTCCTGCTGTAAAAACGCAGTCCTCAAATAGGGTAGAATGCAAGTAACTAGGAAAGTAGTAATTGTCAAAACCGAAGAACAACATTCCCCCAATAAAGTTAATGTCATGAAGTATGGGTTAGATAGTGTCGTTGAAAATTCAACTAGAGGGGCGAATGTTAATATTGAAAAAGTCGATGTCAATGTGAATAACGATACATTCATGTACAAAAACGAAATCGCAATAAAGATCTGAAGGGACCCCCTAACATATTACATTTAGGTCTGGGAGAAAAGGTAAAACCGAACCACATCAAAAGTACCAAGCACTCCCCAACGATTTATATTGCTTTGCAAAGGCTCACTAGAGCTCTCTAGGGCTGTCCATTGTATCCATTTAACATTCCAAACTCTTGTTCATCATGTTATCTGTCTTTTTATTATTTTATTACATTATTATTTTCTTTTTTTCTCCTTTTTCCAAATGTACAAAAGACATACTTAAAATTTACATTAGTTCAAATGTTCAACAATTTCATCTCTTGATATCAGTGATCATTGCATAACTATATTTCATCACTTCAAAGAATAAATCAAAACATATGATATATCCCCCAAATTTCTTTATATACCACACAAACATTCTGACCTATCATCCTACCACACATCACCACTCTCTCATCACATACATCCACCACCCCGCCTAAATAACATACTTTTTAAATAACACGGAAGGCACAACTCAAAAGATGTCTGTGGGAGTGTTGTAGGCTTGGGTATCCAAACAACCGGCTCAACGCACGTTTAAGTAGCAATTTTCAATTTACAGCCACCTTCATCAGGACCACCCATATAAGGTATAAAGGTGAGTGGTTGGGGAATGTCTGATATACCAAACAGCTAGTGCGAGCTTCCTTTCTTCGCAGAAAAATTTAAAATATATAGGTATCTCAGCAATGGTCTGTCAAGTGGGAATCCAGGAGAGAGTACTCATCATATCTTAAACAACCTTGTTATGAGCCTTCTTTATGTGATGCACAATTTCCAACGTTGAGTTAGTTTTGTATTAAATTGCCGTAATGGTTCCTAAAGGTTCACCTCCTGACATCCACAGCCGAAAAATCAACCCTGTCTCACTCCATGTTTGTTTCTTCAATGGCGAACGAAATCGCATCTTTATTTGCCCATTATGAACTCCACGTCAACCTCGACTCAGAAATACGTCGTCAGGCAAGCTGTGCGTCCCTGCCTGAGGTCACTGATTGACAGGTCACAGGCGAGGTACCATGTAGCCAGCAGACAACTGCGCGAACAGGAAATCCCAGATCAATCCCTCAGATCGGCGCAGCGACACCACAGTGGTCCAGGGAGATTGGTCCCAATAAAGCACACAAGGCCGGAGGGGTGCGTGCGTTCCCAAAACATCATAAAATCAGATGCCACATAAAGTTAGGAGCACTTAGCCAATCAGGACACAGCACACACAGTACAAGCAGTGATCACCCGATCCCCATGTCGGACATCTGGACACGTTATCTACTTGCTGCATTGTGTCCACGCAAGGTCGTAGCCCACCTGGATTCCTCAGCCAATAATTTAGTTTATGGCTCGAAAGATAGTGGTTTGCATTCCTTTCCAACAAAGGATTGGCAGAACCATTTTATTGCATTCAATGAACTGTATAAAAGTCTATTTTAGACCGATTGTAAATTGAGACAGTCCTCAGACCCTGTGACTGTGCTCCCGGCCGCATTGTTTGATTAAACAAGCTGTTCCTGTTTTCCCAAACGCCTCTTGTTTCTTGCTTTTTCAAGGTATTTCATGTTCAAGCAACATCTTTATTAACGAATTTGCACATTGTGAACTCCACATCAGCCCCGACTCGCAACTACGTAGTCAGGAAAGCACTGAGAACTAGGCTTGAGGTCACTGATTGATAGGTCACAGGTGGTGTGGCACATAGCTGGCAGAGAAATGCACAAACAGGAAGCCTTAGATAAATCCCACAGCAACATTACAATGGCCAAGGGAGATTTGCCCCAATACAGCACACATGGTCGGAGGGGCTACGCGCACTCCTAAAGCACCATAAAGTCAGATGCCACATGAGTTAGGAACATATAGACAATCAGGACACAGCACACGCAGTGAACATGCGTTTCCCATGCCGGACATCTGGACACATTACCCACTGGCCACATTATGTCCAAGCAAGGTCGAAGGCCCACCTATATTTTCCATTACACAATTAATTTATGACTCCAAAGGCAGCAACTTACATTCCTCCCCATATATGGATCACCGGAAACCTTTCTCTCCTACGATGAACAGTATAAAAGAGGTCCTCAGACCGATTGTAAATTGAGACAGTCCTCAGACCCTGCGCCTGTAACTGTTCTCCCGGCAGCTATGTTTAATTAAACAAACTGTTCCTGTTTTCCCAAACACCCCTTGTCTCTTATTTTTTTCAAGGATTTTCATGTTTAAGTAACAATTACAACAGGTATATTGTCCCTCTGGACCAGAGTGGTCCCTGTGACTGCCCCCCTAGAGGTTATGGCTAATCTTAGAGGATTGGAGCTGGGGTTTTAGCCCGTTGGCTACAAAACGCTTGTAACGATGTATTGCATTTAAAAGACTAAAATTAAAGTATTTTAATTACCCTTAAAAAAATCATATATCTGGTTCTCAATAGATTTTTGTTGTTTTGGTTTCTATTTAAAGCTAAAAATACACTATTTTTATAAATTGGTGTTAGATTTTTATTGTGTTATGTTGTTTTTGGTACTCCTAAATGCATTATTCTTGTTCCTTTGATTAAGTCTGAGTGCTCTGTGCCAGGGCTACCCGTGGCTGAGCTAAAGATTTTAATAAAGAAACCTAACTAGACCTGGTAGAGAGTGTGACATTATTACAGGGTGAGGTCTCACAACCACACCACATAATAATCCACTTTCCTACACCAACAAACACTGATAGATGCAAAATTGTGAAAGTATTTTGCAATAGCCGGCCACCCCCAGGAACGACCCCGAGAGTCATCGCATTTTCAGGGGGGTAGAATCGATTTAAGGGTTTTCACCTTACCAAGATTAGGATAAAACTTTCTTGAGAGAAAATGTGCCCACAGAACTTGAAAGAAATTCTACTGAGGTCACATTTATTCTTGTTCAGGGTAAGAGTAAGTTTCACTTACTGCACTGCACTTTACAGGTATGCAATACACAAAAAAAGTAAAAAATATAAATGACATAAAAATAAAGTTGTGGTCCATCAGTTCAGGCACACCCATGCACTCCTTTCAAGGGGTTGTGCACATGTGATCACACACAAGATCCCATCTTAGTGCAAAAGAGCCAATAGATGACAAGGGCTGTCCCACTGTCCCATGCTGTAGCAGACAGAAGCAAACTGTGGATGACACTTGAATATACCAATGGATGAAGTCTATGTATGTATATAGAGGTATATGTTGTTATTATTGTTTGGGAAACAGAGTGATGAAACACATAAAGTTGTCTTTAGGCCAGACTTCAAAATGTAACCTATGAAATTTAATTGATAGCAAAAAAGAAATTGAAATCATAATATTTAACAGAAACATAATGGCAGCTGATAATTTGTACTCTTATGGCCATTCATAAGCCTTTGCCTTTTGCCTCTTGGTTTGCATCCCCTTCCCAAAGGGGTGGGGATATGGCTGGACCAAGATTCTTAGTGGAGACCACCCCCAGGGAGCAGAGCCTGGACTGGCCAAGGAGGTGGAAAGAAGGATGCATAGAATGTACCTGGTTTGACTAGCTGAATGCTAGCCCGGTCCCCTTCATAAATTTGGGAGTGACAGCGTATATTTTACCCCGGAATGCATGTCTGGTGGACTCTTTCTACTGGAATTCAACAAAGGAAAAGGGTGCTGCTGCTGCTACATAGCGTGAGGTGTGAAGAAGCGGTGGGGTAAGGGGAAGTATGTGTAAGCCGTCCAGGCTGGGGATGAGTAGAGGGTCATGGAGAGCAGAGGCACTTGGGGATGCAGGAGTTAAGGAGTGTGTGGGGGATTGAGAGCATCAGCCATGGATGCAGTGTGGCCGATCAGCTGTTTGTAGGAGTGTCCACAGTTCAGGGGGGGGGGGGGGCTGGCTTGGGTCCTGGTGTCTGTCCTGGCAGAGAGCCCTAAGGGCCTGATTTAGATCTTGGCGGACAGGCACTAAGACTGCTTCATGTAGTGGAAGCTGTCTTCCATCAGTCTACAGACACAAGGTGGGGTGCGTTGAGCACCTCGCTGGGGGTAGGTGTGGAGGGTAGGGCTGAGAAAGACTGAGGGCCTGATTTAGAAGTCGGTGGAGGGAATACTCTCTCACAAACGTGACTGATATCCCGTCCGCCATATTACGATCTCCTTAGGATATAATGGGAGAGTAATACAGCAGACTGGATATCCCTCACGTTTGTGACAGAGTATTCCCCTCGGCTAAGATCTACATCAGGCCCTCAGTCCTCCCCACACCTTCTTCATCCTTCCACTGCACTCCCGAACCAGATTTGGAACAGCACAAATTGCCTGTAACATGCTGGTACAGGTAGAGAGTGCCTGAGAGAACGGATTACAATGAGAGGGCTATATTACTCACCCTCCTGTAGTGGTGGTGCCATAAGATCTTTTCCTCTGAAGCGCTGCCTTGATTTGAACATTGCCGGTTTTGCAACCCCTGCAGGAGTGGATAAGACTGATTGTAGGACCGGAAGGCCCAGGGGGAATTGTTCGGCCACATCGCGCTTCGGATGCTACAACACTTTTGATTTTTAAAAGAGTCAGAGTGGGACTCCTGAGACTCAGACTACTATTGTGGCCTGACCTGAATGTCGCCTATTGTGAATGGGGAATAACCTCTACCGCTAGTGAGAGGGAAGTGGGACACAGCGACCTGCCTATTGAACACTAGAACCATGACCTCAGGGGACTGTGTGTATTGTGTTGCTTGTGTATGATGCACTTCACTGTGTGTTCGTATATAGATACTCCTTTTTTCATAAAAGCAAGTATTTGACTCGACAATTATTTATTGCTGCTGCTGAACGTACTTTGAGTTGTGCGCCTCTGTTCACCCCTTGCATCTATTCCCCCCTCCTGAGAAGACTTGGACTGCCCGGCCCACGCCGCTACTGGGAGTCATGTGCTGAAGAGGTAGTACTTGGCGCACTTGCTCAGGACCCATAGTAATTCGGGCCCCGGGACATCAGGAGTAAAATGCCTCAACCCCCAAGTTGGGCCCAGTGGCTCCTGCTTGCCTTGCTGCCCTCTGAAAGAGGTTCTGACAATCGGCGGCAAGCAGTGGGGCTCCTAACGGTTAGGAGCCATGGATGCAGGTGTGGCATTGGCCATTTCCGATGTACGCCAGTAGTACAATAAGTCCAGTTTATACATACAAAGTCAGCACACATAGACAATGGAGAACACAGGGTTGGAAATAGACCTCAGCACCATGTCCATAGATCAGATAAAGGATTTATGTAGGGACAGAGGGCAGAGGTTTCCAACGAGTAGGGACAGAGAGGATCTTGCTAATTTCATTAGGGACCAGTTTGAGACACTGGGTGAAAGGGAAGAAGCTGTAGATTACTTTGGGGAGGGAACCATAGTAGGAACCCAGGATGACAGTGCTGTTGATTCAGTCTCTAGGATGCACTTAGGACAGATCTATCCGAAACACAGGGGGAGTGTGTTCTCTAATACATTTTCCAGAGTTTCTAGAATGCCCAAGGTGTGTTCACCACTTTGAATTTCTAGGGGGCACCACTCACCAATTCCAGGAGTATATCCGTTTAGTGGGTTGAGTCTAGCAGAGACCCTGAGCTTGCAGTTGGCTCCCGAGAAGGCTATGGCTGAGCAAGAGGAGAAGACCAGAGAGCTCAAGAGGGAGAAGCTAAGATTAGCTCACCAGCAACAAGAGAAGAGGCAGAAGAGACAGGGGGAATGGACCTGCAAAGAGAAGTTGTGAAAGAGGGAAGAGAAATAAAGAGAAAGGAAGGAGAAACAGAGAAAGTGGGTGGAGGAACAGAAGGAAAAGGAAAGAGAGCTAGAGAGGGAAAGCATAGCCCTTGAGAGAGAGAAGTTTAGGATGGCATCAATGACAACTTCATCTGGGATAAGTGAATCGACATCCAGATCAGTCAAGGTTATGGTCAAGGTTCCAAGAGAACTTGTGTGTGTGTATGTGGAAAGGAATGGTGTGTGCGCTTTGAGGTTGCTTCTAAAGCACAGGCCTTGAATGAGGGGCCAATGGCAGCTGCCTTAAAGAGGTATATGCCTTTGGAAGGCACAGACGTCATTAAAAGGATGCCTGTGGTTGACCAGAAGGAGGCTCTGATTAGATGGTCTGGGCTGACCCCAGCTCAGTACCTTCAGAGGTTCCTGGACTGCTTGACAGCAGATGGTGTTCTGTCTGAGACCTGGATTCATGGCGTATTGCATGATGGGAATGAGTGGGTGAGAGGAATGGAGGCCAAGGAATTTTAGTTCCTTAACCAGTTGATGGTAACAGATCGACTCAAGGAGGAGTGCTCTGCCTCACTTAGGCAATACCCGTCTGATCTGACAGAGAGGGATCCAGAGAAACCTGTAATATTAGCTGACAAGTGGTTAGCTAACAGGGTCCACAAAGGGCTAGAGCAGCACGGTTCTTAGCCACAGGGGGAGAGGAGCTCTCCACAGAGAGGGTAAGGGCCAGGGTAATTCCCATGGGACACAAGGAGGGCCCAGGCAAAATGGTAATGGTGTGTCCAGGAAGGAGCATCATGAGGAGGGAGGAAACGGTAGCAGTGAAGTCATTGGCTAGTGACGTTTTGATCACAATCAAACCAGCCAACAAGGCGGTACGATCATCATTATGTCTACCCCAGACTACAGTAAAGAATGTCTCTGGCAACTGGCTGACAGGATCCCACCACAAGACCTACTTCTCGAATCAACAATGGGTCTGTGCACACATTAAGAGTAAATGTGGAGCAATCTCTCTATCTCATAGAATCACAAAGATAGGTGTAACACTGTAAACATGGTACATATTACTTATACACAGAACATTCAGGCGTATTGATTGTTCTTTTTTTATTTACGAACGGTTGCCCAGCCAACACGTGTTTCGTCAGGGGGATACCCCTAGACTTCTTCAGGGCTTAATGGCAAACTGAAGCCTCTGTGGAGGATCTCTCTGCCGGTTATACTTCCGTCCCGGCTGGATAGGGAAATTCGATTGTCCTCTCCTGTATCTGGTGTGTCCTGGTGTAAGAATTCTAGGGTATAGCCGAGTACGGCTAACTGCAATGGGAGAGACAGTGATGTTAAGAACTGGACTACAGGTAAATGGCGGAGTGGGGATAATCTAATCCCCGCGTTTAATTCTCCCCGAAAATGCCAGGTGTGCTGGTAATGAAGAACGTACAAATCAAGTTGGGTCGAGAAGTGCGGGAGAATACCTCCCTTTGAAATGCCTCGGTCGGGTGGCGAGAGGCTCCGGTGCAGGGCCCAGGTCGGGGTACCGGAGGTACAGAACACACTCCTGTCAGAAACCTGGCCCTCAACTACTCCGATAAGTTTAATTACCTAATGTGCAGCCATGGCACTTAAAGAAAACCTCTTCCAATTTGAAGACCAACTCTATCACCAAACACAAGGTACTTCCATTGGAAGTACCTTTGCGCCAATTCTGGCATTTCTCTATATGGCTAACTTTAAAAATGATGTCGATTTGGGTTCTCATTCATGACCGACATGAGCACACTTTAGACACGGTTGTGGCACTGCCGTTTTGTTCATTTATTATTTCACCGGTTATGTTTATTGCATGACATTCTCACACTTTATGCATGTGCCGCTCGCAGGCTGACCACTAGATAAGACAAAGCATCAATTTATATTTATTTGATACCCTGTTTATTTTTAGAGCACAGTGACGCTCTGTTTTCTCCGCATTATTTCAGATCTTTCTCCTGACGAAGGGCTTAAATGCCCGAAATGCATCGGGAGATTGATTCCCAGATATTGGAAATTGGAGCTGACTATATTATCGTCATGCACCCCTGAATCAATGAAATTCATGTATAAATAAAGCTGATGAAGAGCTTTGAAACTTTCTACAATTTTTTGTTCTTTTACATCTTGGATTGAAACTATTCAACCTGCATTGGGTAGGTTTTTCGCTGTGCCTAGAGGGACACCACTCATGCGAGTGGCGCTACCCTGTTAACTTTTTGCGACACCCTTCCCAGAGGGTGATACCTCCAGAGCACGCCACATATATACTCTCAATACATCATTACGCTGTGCATGCTCATACGCTCATTAACTTTAAAAATGAACATTTTGTTTGTGAAACCAATCCTTAAACCAACAACATACTCCTATGGCGTCACTTTATTGATGACATTTTGATTTTCTGGCAGGGAGATATTCATGAATGCCACAATTTCCATACATGGATCCATTCCCTCAATCCATTCCTACGGTTTACAAAAACAATCTCTGACAAAGGTCTCCCCTTTCTTGATTTACTAATCACCATCACTAATGGAAAACTCACGGCCACCACATGCAAAAAGTCGACTGACTGCAACAGCTTACTGCTGTACAACAGCCACCATCCTAAAGCTTTAGGGGCCAATTTGCCCTACGGCCAGTTCCTGCGACTATGTTGCAACTGCAGCAAGATTGCTGACTTTGACCTACAAGCACAACTGACTATTAGCTTGATAGCACGCCACTACCCACCATATTCCGTCAATATAGCACAGAAAAGGGCCAGGAACAACAATTGGGCAGCACTATTAGAACCCTGCAGCAGAACACAGGACAACACCATCTTGTTACTACTTTTATGCCTGTAGGAGGCTGGCTTACTATATGGTGTACACTCACAGGAGTGATGCACCTTTCACTAATCCAGGCAACCCTTATGGCGATTTTAGTGGTCTTTGATAACCATAGAAAGCTCTCAAAGTGGTAGCTGTGGAGAGCAGCCTTCTGGCTTATCTTGAAGTACTGTAAAGCAGCTAGTTTTACCTCATTTAATCGACAGTGTAGATTAAATTAAAGAGAACCACACAGTGTTTATAAAAATAACTCAGGCCGGGAGCAGCAGGAGTCTTCCTTGGTGTAGTTTCAGCTCCAGTCGAAGTCCAACAAAGTACAAGTGTCCATACGGTCGTAGAGTGTCTTGGTTTCAGAGGTGAGTCTTGTTCCACGACGAATCTGAGGACCCACCCGCAGGGGAGCCCTTAGGTATCCAAGGAAAAGGGTTGGAACAACTCGGAGGTCCCTCCCAGAGGAGGGGCTGGACAGAGGGGAGGATACTCCCCTGTCCTTTGTCCAGTTTCACACCAGAGCGAGAACCAAGGGTTCCTGAACTGGTTCCAACTGGAGTATGCATGGGAGGGCACAAAATGTGCCCTTCCATGCAGTCTGGTGGCACTGGGAAGTGCCCCCAGCCCAATACAATAAATCCTGTCTGGGAGGTGGTCACCCCTCCATGTGATAGGAAACCTATTTTTCTACCATCCCCTGCTCGAGCTCAGCTCAGCAGCAGGAGGGTAGAATCCTGTCCGTGGTCAGCAGCAGCACTAGCTTGCTGGCAGACCCTGAAAGGCTGGTACCAGGAGTACAGTGGGCCCCTCTAAGGGGCCCCCCAATACATGGAATCATACTTCCAACACCGGAATCAGTGTTGGAGTATGATTCCAACATGTTTGATACCAAACATGACCAGGTTCGGCGCAGCCATTATATAGTTAGATATCTCATCATGGCTGATGGGCACTATATAACTTAAAATGGCTGCTCACACTTACAAAGCCTAGAGAATTGACTCCGGGGTTTGTAGGGGTGTCCTGCTCATGCAGGGGCACCCTCACACTTATAACCAAGCACCCTGCCCTCAGGACTGAAGGGCCTTCCATAGGGGTGACTTGTCGGTTTTACGTGTAGTGACCTGGTGCACCTGTGCCTGGCTACCTTAGCACCATATTCAACAATACCAGTCTCTAGTGTGAACTGGAGAATTGAGGCACCCTCTATCATACACCCCCATGAGAACAGCCACGACAAGGCGCCATCCGTGATCCTATACAAATATGCCTGTACTTTATTACTACATACATGGCTGGCCGTCGTGAACCTTCCTTTAGTTATATATGCCGTCTCATCATAGGCTCTTCAGACTTGAGCTCTCTTCTCATTTGCTCTTGGGTTCCATTTTCCTCTGGTGGACTCATTCTCCCCACCCCTAACTAAAGTACAGAGGCGCTATCCTCCCTGAGACACTACACTTATTTGTGTCCTCCTCATTTTTGTCGATATTCACACCCCCACACCACACCCCCCCGATACAGGACCAACCTGTGACAAATGTGTCCTATTGGTGTTCATTTTGAATACGAGGTCTTGTTGGACTGGTGGTGGTGGGGAGGGGATAGTAGGCCTAAAGAGCTACTCTGATAGTGGTGGGAGGCTAGTGCCTTTGCCAGGAGTTAAACAGCACAAGCGTGGTTGTGGCAGCATACCGTGTAGTGATTAGTAGGAGTGAACAGCCCCTTTTTTTTATTTTTAAACCAATGTCACTGAAGTGAGACCTACAGGTTCACTCATGTACTGTTCTGCTGCTGTGTGCTTAACTCGCATGCCTGTGAGCTGGGGGTGGGACACACACACACACACACACACACACACACACACACACACACCACACACCACACACCACACACACCACACACACACACACACACACACACACACACACACACACACACACACACACACACTTTTATACAGCGCAAACTAGACCTAAAGCTATTGAGTGCTTTACATAAGCACCAGTTACATTACACAAGGACACATTCATTTTTTGTAGCCACAGTGAGTTTAAGTGATTTGCCTACAATCACAGGATGTTGAGCCAAGACTCGAACCCAGTTGCAACGTCAGCAGCTCTGACCGTTACTCCACTTCCTCACCCCACTACAGATGGTGCTCTTTGAATCAGGGAGAGGTCACTGTGAAGGGGTTTGGGCAGATCCCAGGAAGGAGATGGGGCTGGTAAGAGAATCAAAAAGCGTAGGGCTGGGGCCCTGGGGGACCCTTTTGATGCACATATCACTGTTGCTGCATGCAGGTGTGAACCTCTAGTTGCTCCCAGGGCCTGTGTTGTGGGGTTATCCGATTTGTAGTCACTCCTGCGGTGACAGACTGCTTTCTGAAGGAAGGTGCAGGGCAGAGCAGTGGGCAGACCCCTTTCACTAACTTCAAACACTTAGACTTCGAGCTCTCAAGCAGCCAGTCTAGTGGGCGGGGAGGAGAAGCTTTCCCAGACTTCTACCTGTGAGCAGGACTGGGGCCAAAGGCCTGCCAGTCTCCCAGCTGGGTGAGGGGACATCACCCAGGGAAATCCATGACCACCTGCCCCTGCGGCCTAGAGCACCAGTGCCAGTCTGCTTGCCAAGACCATTGTGCCCTGTAAAGAAGAGGAGATGGCTAGAGGGAGTAAGGTCCAGTGGGGGGTCCTGGCGAGTGGATCCCTGTCGCTAGGTGTTAGGAGACAGCTGCTGCACCGATTGGGTCATCGCCCGTGTGCAGGTTCAAGTCGGCGACTTGGTATGGCATAGGGGGCTGCCATGAAGTTAGCCATGGTTTGCATCACTGCTGTGCCAATCAGGCCATAGGCCACTTGCGGTGAGAGTTAGGGGACTGTGTATGCTAGAGAGAGCTGCCATGGAGATTATTTCTGTGCCGATCGGGCTTTAGTCTGTGCGGAGTGAAGTCGGCAACCCCTTATGCCAGAGGGGGCCACTATGAAAACGAACCCATTATGCCAGAGGGAGCCACTATGAAAACGAACTCCTTATGCCAGAGGGGGCCACTATGAAAACGAAGCTACTACTGTGCAGATTTGGCTGTCCCCTGTTTAAGGGTGTAAGGTCGGTCACCCCATATGCCAGAGAGGAGGCTGCCGGAAAAGACAAGGACCATTTCCTGGTTCAAGCATCGTTGAGAGGAGAGGCCGTCGTAGTGACCTGTGGAGGCCTGAGTCACTATCGGACCTGGAGCAACCAACCCCACCTACTGCGGGAAGGGTCAGAGGAACTTACCGTCTCACCAAAGGAAGCGACCACTGCCCCTGCGGAGCCACAGATGCTGCTCACAGCCGCTGTTCACCGTGATGTCCATGAGTGAAACACTCCCTGAGACTCCATCGCGCAATCTCTGCAGGAGCGGGTAAGACTCACCACAGGACCAGAAGGTCTTCGAGCGCTGGAACACTTTTGACTTTTAAAAGAGTCGGAGTAGGACTACTGAGACTAGGACTACTAGTGGTGGTACGGGGCAGTGGTACCCCTTATCGTCGATCCACTAAACCACGCTGCTAGTGAGTGCTTTTATATACACACCTGCAGGCTCCTGTAGAAACGTTTGGCTGCTGCATTGTTCAACAGGCGTCACTGCCTAGACCTAGAAGGTAAAGGGTTGCAGGAAGTGAAGGCTCGCCAGGCTGGACTGGACAAAGACACATCATTTTCACAAGGCTGCGCAACCATATATTCAGGTACCTTTTATCCAACGGCCTTCATTTTATTTTTCCTATTTTTCGCATTTGTGCCGGTATATGGGCCTTATGCTCTTTTTATTTCAATCCCATTTAGATGTCCCTTCATCAATAGTCCTGAAGAGACCCCACATTGTTTTGAGGGTCGAAACGCCGTCGACAAGCAGAAGAAGCGAACCATTTCCCCAGCACATATCATTGTATATAGCTGCTGTTCACATGGAATCATTTTGATAATGGTCGACTTGTACAAACTGTGGAAACCTTGTAGTTAATATTCACGTTGTCACTTAGGTTTAGGTTCCCTTTGTCACTTGGGACACTATGCACAAATGTTGTTTTGATGTATAATGTTTACTCCTAACCTTATTGTTTAAAAATCCATAATATATACTACACTGGAATCGGTATGTTGGTGGTTCCTTCGCGCTCTGCCATTATCTAACCCTCTATATCGCGATTGTGCTTATGTATCATAACCTCATAGTACATTATTCCACAGGAACCATTGTTTTTCCTATATAACTATTACCCTGGTTCCTTAGTGAGTAGGGTTCCCCTGTTCTTTCTTGAACTTTTAGTGCGGTGGCCGCGAGGGAGATATCCATTAACCAGGATTTTCTTTCACACCCTACAACGATAGGGTCATTCTTTCCCTGAGGGTTACAATGACAGAGGACGAAGCTCCGCTATACACAGACGATTACATTGCGAAAATAATTAGTGGACCCTCCCTTTTCTCCGCACAACCTAGTAGAAGCATCAACCCTAGACAACAACTGCTTGAGAAATTAGAAAAGGCCAAAGAAGCACGTCAGAACCGAGCTTCATGCACGGATGCTGACGGAGTACCTGAAGGCAGGTATCATACCGCAGGGACTACAGGTCAGGAACGTTCCTGGCATTTTCAGGGAAGACCCCAGATTCAAAGGCAAATTTAGTCATTGTTCCACCACCTGTTCCCGCCATAGGATGGTGTTAGGTGTGGAAACAGCAATTGAGCACGCCAAAGCCGAACTCAAGGAAATAGAAGAGTTAGAAAAAGAACTCCTTGAGGGTGACGCAGTAGCAGAGGCAAAAACTCTACTAGATAAATTAAACAAAACCATTGAAGACTTCAATTCATTTGAACTTAAAAAGAAAGCTGATAAAGTTTCCAAAGATATCAAAAATTTCTCAAAAGAGAGAGCATACCCATATCTGAGAGAAGATTACTACACCACTGTTGGTAACCAAAATAGACAGAACACCTGGGGCAGATTCAGAAGGAATCAACCAATCACATTCTCAGAATCTTCAGGAGGGTCAGACGACTCAGACGCACAACCAGGCCCGAGCCGATCTGACAACCACCCAGGCCAGCCTTTTTTAGATCGCGGAGGCAAGGCGAAGGCCAAAACCTGGCATCAATACCCAGGAGAAAGACAAACACGCAGGAAACACTACCAGTGGGGACCCCAACCCTACTAAATTGCGAAGTAAACCAAATGGAAACTATTCCCATTTTTAACCTGTCTCATCATGTCATGTCATCAGCTGAGATATCGCTCTTAAGTAAGGGGTTGTCCTTTGTTATCACAGAAAGAACCAATTTTTTAAATCTCAAAGCAGAAATCTTTCAGTTCTTTAGAAAAATAATATTGAAACTATTTTTCAAAGATAAAGAACCCAACACACAAGACTCATTCACAGGGCTACGACCACCCTCCACCTTCTATCCCTCAAACGGCATGATGCCACCTGAACTTTTGAGAAGTTGGTCATACAAGGCATTGATAGATTGAAAACAACCAAGACCTTTATCCCTTACAATATCACACTGTTAGACAAGCTCTTACAGCATTGAAAAATGATGATTCTATTATACTGAAACCAGCTGACAAAGGTGGGGGAATTGTGGTACAAGACCGCAATGACTATGAAACAGAGATCAACAAACAAATCAGTGAGAAAAAACACTACATAGTACTACGCACTAACCCCCTTACAGATATCCGTAAATGAGATTTTACAAATAACTACTATGGCCAAAGAAGCAGGGTATATCTCCAAAAAAGAGTTTGAATTCCTCAATGCTGAAAATCCCAGAACCCCAGTGCTTTACACCCTACCCAAGGTTCATAGGAGCACGACTGAGTCCCCTGGTCGCCCTATACTATCAGGCTGTGGATCCGTTCTAGAACCCATTGGGGTTTATATAGATTACTTCATTAAGGAATATGTTCCCCTACAAGAAACATTTGTTAAAGATACCATGTATATGATTAACCTGGTAGATGGGATGCCATACAATTTGGAAACTGACATGTTGGCTACCTTAGACATCAGCTCACTATACACCAACATACCCCAGTCTGAGAGCATAGCAATCATTGAACAATTGTTAGAAAGCAGACCTAGACCCATCCAGGTACCGACCACATTCATCATCACACTATTACGGATTGCCCTACAGAGTAATTACTTTCTATCAGGTGGCAACTACTACCAGCAGTGCTCTGGCACCAGCATGGGAGCAGTTTTTGCGCCAAATCTGGCAACTATTTATATGAACTATGTGGAGCAAACATTTGCTCTCAACATTGACAATGTGTACCGCTCCAACATTAAATGTTGGAAGCGGTACATAGATGACATCTTTCTGATTTGGACAGGAAGTGAGACAGACTTTGGCAATTTTGTTACGTACCTTAACACCATCCAGACCCATCTCACATTTACATCCACAGTACATAAATCCACCATCGCATTCCTTGATTTAACCATCAATCATGATAAAGGGAGACTATACACTTCCCTCCATAGGAAACCCACTGAAAAGAACACCCTCCTCTCATACCAAAGCCAACATCCACGTGCACTAAGGGATGGACTGCCCTTCTGCCAATTCCTTAGGATACGCCGCAATTGCACCCTTAAAACAGACTACATGCGAGAGGCGGAGATACTAAGGACCAAACTAGTCACGAGAGGGTACCCCAACAGACTTGTAAAAAAGTCTCTCAAACGCGCCTGGCACTGCCCCAGGGAAGAACTTCTCAAGACAAAAGAGAAACCTAATCTCAACAAGAATGTATGTGTCACCACCTTTGGCACACACACCAATCAAGTCCGCAACCTGATCACCAAAAATTGGAATATTATCCAGAGTATTGATCCCACTAATAGACACACCTCTGTTTGCCTACAAACGAGGAAAAATATAAAAGATCATCTGGTCAGGTCATCTACAGACTTAATCACCAACAGGACAAACACATTGATTACTGCATGGGGCCTACCCAAAATGAAAGGACACCACAAATGTGGCAACTGTGTTTCCTGCAATTTCACGTTCAATACCAACACATTTGAACATGGTAGTGTAAAACACGATTTATAATCATTCTCTAACTGCAATACAAAGAATGTTGTTTATTGCATATGGTGTCCGTGTGGCCTCCCCTATATTGGACAAACACAGCAACCGGTCAAGGCTCGCATTGGCCAACATCGCAGCCGTATACGCAGATCAGTTGAAAAGGCACCACTTGTGTCTCATTACAATGTAAAAGGTCATACTGCTGATGAAATAAAGTTGCATGTAATTGAGATCGCCACTCTTCCAGAAAGAGGAGGTGACATCCTTCAGATACTCCAACGGAATGAATGCCGCTGGATAGATAAGGTGAATTCAATAAATGAAGGGCTTAACTCTGCTGAGGAATGGAGAGGATATGTCACTACCCTTCGCTAAACAACTGCATGTGATATAACAATTGTGGCCTGAATACACCTGTATATCATCTGACATCCAACTATGCTTGCTCTAACAGCTTTATTTACTTCATTCTCACTGTGACACTTGACCTGTATATATTAGATTCACTCTTATGCAATATGTGTTCACTAACTAAGAATTACAATTGTGAAATGTCTGCCCACATACAATGTTCACACTCCATGAAGTGCCCAGCATGTGTGTTTGCATATTATAAACACCGGCGAAATTCGGAATTTTTTAAATATATAAAGTATATATGTCATTTTACCTGCTCTTCCCTATTTAGTACCCATCACCGGTATTGTGCCCTAATTCCCACCAATTAACAGAGTATTCACCACTGTCTTTAGCGCAACAGCCCCACCTTGTGCCACACATTTTATTTCTTCACCTCCCACTGAGGTCTTTTTTCGCTCTTTACCAATCACGGATACGGAGCACCGGATTGCTCGGTGCAGCGGTTTTCCCTAGCTAGGTCTGCCGGTTTCCCTTGGCAAAAAGAGCGGGAAACCCTGTATTTAACAATCCTCTCTGGATGAGGATCTCTGTCATTGTACCCGATCAAGCTGACTGACGCGGCTTTTTCTGAATCTACACGCGGAGCGCTGTCCCGCTTTTCCATTCTTCTACCGAGGTAAGAATTGGCACATCCAATGTAGGGCATTAGTGCTCATGGGTACGGTAGGGGCACTGAATGTAGGGCATTAGTGCTCATGGGTTTGGTAGGGACACTGAATGTAGGGCGCAATGCTCATTGGTATGGTAGGGGCCCTGAATGTAGGGCACAGTGCTCGTAGGTGTGGTAGGGGCACTGAATGTAGGGCATTAGTGCTCATGGGTACGGTAGGGGCACTGAATGTAGGGCATTAGTGCTCATGGGTGGGTAGGGGCACTGAATGTAGGGCGCAGTGCTCATTGGTATGGAAGGGGCACTGAATGTAGGGCATTAGTGCTCATTGGTATGGTAGGGGCACTGAATGTAGGGCATTAGTGCTCATTGGTATGGTAGGGGATCTGAATGTAGGGCACAGTGCTCATGGGTACGGTAGGGGCACTGAATGTAGGGCATTAGTGCTCATGGGTATGGTAGGGACACTGAATGTAGGGCGCAGTGCTCATTGGTATGGTAGGGGCCCTGAATGTAGGGCACAGTGCTCGTAGGTGTGGTAGGGGCACTGAATGTAGGGCATTAGTGCTCATGGGTACGGTAGGGGCACTGAATGTAGGGCATTAGTGCTCATGGGTGGGTAGGGGCACTGAATGTAGGGCGCAGTGCTCATTGGTATGGTAGGGGCACTGAATGTAGGGCACAGTGCTCGTGGGTATGGTAGGGGCACTGAATAAAGGGCACTAGTGCTCACGGGCATTAGAGGGGCACTGAATGTAGGGCATTAGTGCTCATGGGTGTGGTAGGGGCACTGAATGTAGGGCATTAGTGCTCATGGGTATGGTAGGGGCACTGAATGTAGGGCATTAGTGCTCATTGGTATGGTAGGGGCACTGAATGTAGGGCATTAGTGCTCATGGGTAGGTAGGGGCACTGAATGTAGGGCGCAGTGCTCATTGGTATGGTAGGGACACTGAATGTAGGGCATTAGTGCTCATTGGTATGGTAGGGGCACTGAATGTAGGGCATTAGTGCTCATTGGTATGGTAGGGGATCTGAATGTAGGGCACAGTGCTCATTGGTATGGTAGGGACACTGAATGTAGGGCATTAGTGCTCATTGGTGGGTAGGGGCACTGAATGGAGGGCACTAGTGCTCATGGGTATGGTAGGGGCACTGAATGTAGGGCGCAGTGCTCATGGGTATGGTAGGGGCACTGAATGTAGGGTGCAGTGCTCATGGGTATGGTAGGGGCACTGAATGTAGGGCACAGTGCTCATGGGTATGGTAGGGGCACTGAATATAGGGCACAGTGCTCATGGGTATGGTAGAGGCACTGAATGTAGGGCGCAGTGCTCATGGGTATGGTAGGGGCACTGAATGTAGGGCACAGTGCTTGTAGGTGTGGTAGGGGCACTGAATGTAGGGCACAGTGCTCATTGGTATGGTAGGGGCACTGAATGTAGGGCATTAGTGCTCATTGGTATGGTAGGGGCACTGAATGTAGGGCACATTGCTCATTGGTATGGTAGGGACACTGAATGTAGGGCATTAGTGCTCATTGGTGGGTAGGGGCCCTGAATGTAGGGCACTAGTGCTCATGGGTATGGTAGGGGCACTGAATGTAGGGCGCAGTGCTCATGGGTATGGTAGGGGCACTGAATGTAGGGTGCAGTGCTCATGGGTACGGTAGGGGCACTGAATGTAGGGCACTAGTGCTCATGGGATAGTAGGGGCACTGAATGTAGGGCACTAGTGCTCATGGGTACGGTAGGGGCACTGAATGTAGGGCACAGTGCTCATGGGTATGGTAGGGGCACTGAATGTAGGGCACAGTGCTCAGGGGTACGGTAGGGACACTGAATGTAGGGCATTAGTGCTCATGGGTATGGTAGGGGCACTGAATGTAGGGCACTAATGCTCATGGGTACGGTAGGGGCACTGAATGTAGAGCACAGTGCTCATGGGTATTGTAGGGGCACTGAATGTAGGGCACAGTCCTCATGGGTACGGTAGGGGCACTGAATGTAGGGCACAGTGCTCATGGGTATGGTAGGGGTACTGAATGTAGGGCACAGTGCTCATGGGTACGGTAGGGGCACTGAATGTAGGGCACAGTGCTCGTGGGTACGGTAGGGGCACTGAATGTAGGGCATTAGTGCTCATGGAGGTAGGGCACTGAAATGTAGGGTTAGGCACTGAATGTAAGGGCGCAGTGCTCATTGGTATGGTAGGGGCACTGAATGTAGGGCACAGTGCTCGTGGGTATGGTAGGGGCACTGAATAAAGGGCACTAGTGCTCACGGGCATTAGAGGGGCACTGAATGTAGGGCATTAGTGCTCATGGGTGTGGTAGGGGCACTGAATGTAGGGCATTAGTGCTCATGGGTATGGTAGGGGCACTGAATGTAGGGCATTAGTGCTCATTGGTATGGTAGGGGCACTGAATGTGGGCATTAGTGCTCATGGGTAGGTAGGGGCACTGAATGTAGGGCGCAGTGCTCATTGGTATGGTAGGGACACTGAATGTAGGGCATTAGTGCTCATTGGTATGGTAGGGGCACTGAATGTAGGGCATTAGTGCTCATTGGTATGGTAGGGGATCTGAATGTAGGGCACAGTGCTCATTGGTATGGTAGGGACACTGAATGTAGGGCATTAGTGCTCATTGGTGGGTAAGGGCACTGAATGTAGGGCACTAGTGCTCATGGTTATGGTAGGGGCACTGAATGTAGGGCGCAGTGCTTATGGGTATGGTAGGGGCACTGAATGAAGGGCGCAGTGCTCATGGGTATGGTAGGGGCACTGAATGTAGGGCACAGTGCTCATGGGTATGGTAGGGGCACTGAATGTAGGGCACTAGTGCTCATGGGTATGGTAGGGGCACTGAATGTAGGGCGCAGTGCTCATGGGTATGGTAGGGGCACTGAATGTAGGGCATTAGTGCTCATGGGTATGGTAGGGGCACTGAATGTAGGGCACTAGTGCTCATGGGTACGGTAGGGGCACTGAATGTAGGGCACAGTGCTCATGGGTATTGTAGGGGCACTGAATGTAGGGCGCAGTGCCCATGGGTATGGTAGGGGCACTGAATGTAGGGCGCAGTGCTCATGGGTATGGTAGGGGCACTTAATGTAGGGCTCAGTGCTCATGGGTATGGTAGGGGCACTGAATGTAGGGCATTAGTGCTCATGGGTACGGTAGGGGCACTGAATGTAGGGCATTAGTGCTCATGGGTATGGTAGGGGCACTGAATGTAGGGCACTAGTGCTCATGGGTACGGTAGGGGCACTGAATGTAGGGCACAGTGCTCATGGGTATTGTAGGGGCACTGAATGTAGGGTGCAGTGCTCATGGGTATGGTAGGGGCACTGAATGTAGGGCGCAGTGCTCATGGGTATGGTAGGGGCACTCAATGTAGGGCGCAGTGCTCATGGGTATGGTAGGGGCACTGAATGTAGGGCATTAGTGCTCATGGGTACGGTAGGGGCACTGAATGTAGGGCATTAGTGCTCATGGGTATGGTAGGGGCACTGAATGTAGGGCACAGTGCTCATGGGTACGGTAGGGGCACTGAATGTAGGGCACTAGTGCTCATGGGTACGGTAGGGGCACTGAATGTAGGGCACAGTGCTCATGGGTATGGTAGGGGCACTGAATGTAGGGCACAGTGCTCATGGGTATGGTAGGGGCACTGAATGTAGGGCACAGTGCTCATGGGTACGGTAGGGGCACTGAATGTAGGGCACAGTGCTCATGGGTATGGTAGGGGCACTGAATGTAGGGCACAGTGCTCATTGGTATGGTAGGGGCACTGAATGTAGGGCATTAGTGCTCCTGAGTATGGTAGGGGCACTGAATGTAGGGCATTAGTGCTCATGGGTATGGTAGGGGCACTGAATGTAGGGCGCAGTGCTCATGGGTACGGTAGGGGCACTGAATGTAGGGCGCAGTGCTCATGGGTACGGTAGGGGCACTGAATGTAGGGCGCAGTGCTCATGGGTATGGTAGGGGCACTGAATGTAGGGCACTAGTGCTCATGGGTATGGTAGGGGCACTGAATGTAGGGCACTAGTGCTCAGCTCATCTTCTCTAAACTGCAGGAGTCCTGGGTTATCCATTGGTGCAGGAAATGCATTTTGACTAAGGACCGGAGCCAGTAAAGGGAGACACTTTCTTAAGTACAGTAATATTGTAATCAGCAGGCGGGGACAGGCTCTAATCCAATGGTAGGCACACACTGCTTTTGTGTTTAGCCAGTAAGGTGCCTGCTATTACACTGGCCTTCCTGTCTGAGGTCCCCTTCATCTTACTAACAGGATGTGGAAGAAACGGCAGAGCAACCAAGCTTCCCAGATCCATTTGTGAGAAGCTTGCACAGTCTTAGCTTTCCCTTAGCATCCTGGTACTTGTAATGTTGATTTAGGACCACATGCATTAAGCTAAGGAATAGCGATTCCTTAATAGAAATTCTTAAGGAATCGCTATTCCTTATGCATGTAGTTTTCGCAAAAATATTTGCAATTCCTACACATTCCTTAATTGTGAATCGCAAATTGCGATTCGCAATTAAGTTATGCCTTCCCATTCATTCTTATGGGCCTAAAGGCCTATAGGAATGAATGGGACAGCATTCGCAATTTGCGATTACCAAATAGGTAATCGCAAATTGCGCATGCAATCTCAAAGTTGCAAGGGGGCCAAAAGGCCACCCTGATGCACCCCCAACCAAGGTAACTATGCACATGTGGTGCATACACATGCTCAAAGGGCATGGGTATGCACCACATTGCACTTGAAATATGCATTTTTGTGCATTTTCCAAAGGAAGCTCAACTTACCATCAACTTTAAGTTGATGGTAATTTGCATTTCCAATTTGTGAAAACGCAATTTGCGAATGCATAATGCATCGCAATTAGGGAATCGCAAAATAGGTAATCGCAAAAATTGTGATTACCTGTTTTGCGAATGCCTTTGGGCTTGATGCATCGCAATTAGCATTTTACCGGTCGCAAATGGGCCGATTCTGCAAATCGGCCCGTTTGCGACCGGTAGAATGCTTGATGCATGTGCCCCTAAATGACATAAACAGCAGTACGAAGAGCAAATAAGAAACCTTGACTGGATGAGCAATTTACACATGAACTTGGGAAATTTCAGAGCTCTGGAGAAGAGAGAGAAACTAGAGATCTCTCCTTACCTAGCACAGAGCCTCACAGTAACCATCTTGATACGATAGGAATCCAAACGTGATTTCAGGTGCCCTAAGCAACTACTGTAGGAGATGGTGCTACCCACACTGTAATAGAAAGTGCGAGGATACAGAGATGAGGAACACTCCTCATCGCTGAGTTACCGGGTCAGATACCAGCACCAATCAAATGCCAAAGGTTCCAACTGTATTGCTATTTCATGTTCCCACCAAGCAGGAACATGTTGGACACTTCCTCTCTCTCTACCAAGGCGAGGAGCTGCTTTCGTTTACCAGTGTTATTGGTGAACTCAAGATTGTACATTAGCGATGAGGAAGACGGCCCCTTGTGTCGTCTCCATGCCCCCTGGAAGGCTACGCAGTTTGTTGATCCTCTGTTAAATGCCAGAGTGTCTGGAAATCTTGTGACAGTGGTATACCAGCAGTCTAATCTGAGATTAGGAGTGGTTTGGACCAGAGAAGATTGCTCTTAGAGCCACTCAATCTTGGAGTGGGATGTGTTTCCAGCTCCTGGGCTGTTGACTCTACAGACTGCACTGCTGCCTGTGGCATTTACACTCGTCAAGAAGGACTGCAGTGAGGGAGAGGTAGAGGAGTGAGTGTGTAAGAAAGGTGTGTCCGTATGCGAAGAAGTGTGAGACAAAATAAAAGCAAAAAAGTGTGTATGAGAGTATGAAAGAATGAAAAGCAGTAGTGTGTGTGTGAGAATTGTGCATGCAAGTGACACAGAATGTGTTTGAAAGACCATGAAAAGGGAATTTAAATGTGTGACAGGGTGTTTGGACAAAATATCAAGTTGGAAATATCAGGTGCAGAAATATTGTACGAAAAAATATTGTGAAACAAAAATATCGTGATGTAGAAATATCGTTGTCAACAATATCATTGTAGTAAATATCGTTTTCAATAGAAAAAATATATATATTTTAACTATCTTTATGTGTGTTAGTTTATATATTAATTTTGGGGGTTATTGTTTGTATAATTGTTAATAATATTTTTAAATATAGTTTATAATGTTAAGTGATTTAGGGCCTGATTACGATCTTGGCAGACAGGGTTACTCCATCACAAACAAGACAGGTATCCCGTCCGCCAAATTACAATTCCATTATATCCTATAGAACGTGTAATACCACAGACTGAATATCCATTATGTTTGTGACGGAGTATCGCATCCGCCAAGTTCGTATTCAGGCCCTTAAATATAATAGTAATTTATATTGTCGTAGCGGGTTGCTAGCTTTGTAGGGTGGAAAGTTAGTTAAGTATAATTAATTAATAATTAATTATTAATCTATGATTGATTATTTAATTAATTATTAATTATGTAAATTGACTAATAAGAGCCCGTCTTTGCTCATTTCCACAAGCACCAGCACTTTTCCGAGGCCGGAGGTAGCCAGGGACTCCAACCCCCAACGACGCTTGCGCCGGGAGGCGCCGTGTCATTCCAAACGCGCCGGAGGCGTATAAAGGAATTCTCGCGCTCCCGCAGCGCGGGACGCGCGTGGGCGTGCCCGGGCCACGCCCGGGCCAAGGGCGGGCCCATCTGCGCCCGTCAGCGACAGGAAGAGGCAGGGCAGGGGAAGAGGCAGGGCAGGGCCCTCCCTCTTGGCAGTGGGTTCCTGGTGATCAACAATTCCCCGATTCGACAAGACTGTGGGGGATATTCACAAGAACGTGCAATAAGCATCTCCAAAAAATGTTAACGCAACTTTACACATCACAGCCTATCGCGAGAAAATAACCCCGTGTTAACGTGGAATTCACAACACGGCGGTACCATGCGATAGTCTGCCGAAAACGCGGCCAATGTCCGCGATACAACCACATCGACGGAGATAAAAACACAAACCTCAACACCAAAAAACGTGCGATGAGCCCATTCGCGATGAGGAAAGCAGCGATAAGCAGCGCCAGGCCCGCGACACACACACGGCAGGCGGGAATAAGCACAACAAAAGCAGGAAAAAGGAAGACAAACCAAACAGAAAACAACAGCGAAGCACAATGGAGGCAACCGGAGCCAGTACACAACCCCACAAGCCCCATTGGCAACAAAACATTGTACATGGCAGGCCATCGTGGACAAGGTGAATGCAGCCGGAGAGCGGAGGAGGACAATGGAAGAAAACCAGAACAGCTGGAATGATGCGAAACACACAAACAAGCAGAAACACGCCAACAACCACAAGGCAGCAATGCACACCGGAGGTGGGAGTCCAGCGCCACATCAGGAGCTGGATGACATGGAGGAAATGGTGTCCACCACATCAGTCTGGAGATGGTGGCAGGACCCAGGGCCCGGAAACTACCCAAAATCAACAGACACAACAGCAACAGGGAGAGGAACGACCAGGGACTGGGGGGAAAGGAGGAGATGGGCACAATGGCACACATGCACAATTAAGCACAGCACAACAGCAGACAAACCATGCCCAAGAGTAACAACACCAACCAAGAGCACAAGTCACGCAGCCCGGCAATATCACACCACTGAACAAGCACAGAAGTGAAAACCACACTGCCTGAAAGGGAGAAGGGTGAGCCAAATCAGACCTGAAGGGACATCTCACACACAATGCAGCACGCACACATAGGAAGCAGAGCACCCCAACAACGAACACAATGTGGTACAAACAGCAACATTTGCACAACCGAACACAGGACACAAGTGCACCCACTTGTGGCCGGTAAATGGCCATACGCATCTGGCAAAGCACGAAACAGGGACATGATAATGCACAAGTACCAACCCACAGCCCTGATGGGGTAGCAATGCATGTATGGCAGGGACCCAGATAGGCCGTGACACACACATTGGCATACAAATCAAGACTCAACACAGTTGGAGACAAGTGAAAGTGCGGAAACTTTATCAACAAGTGCGTGTCAGTACGGCCAAGAGAAGTGCCACGACAAGCAGAACAATGCAGCAGCATGTCTGAATGAGGAATGTTGGAAAGCGCCCATGTCCACCCCGGGGAGTCCATCACCAACACAAGTCAGTGCCAACCCGCGTTGGTTGTCCACGCATGGATCAGGAGTCCAGGCCAATGCAGCCATGTCCACTGTCGTCTTGGGACATGTGACCAGATCCTCAACATGCAACCAGGCGTCGGGACACGTGCAATGGGTCACATCCAGTTGTGGCTGCAGGTACCTTGTCACTCATCCATGAACGCGAGTGCAGCAGCGTAGGCCAACATTTCCAATGAGAGATCGTTGTCCTCCACATCTAACATGTCGGCGACGTAATCCATCAGCTGTCCCGGACAGATGTGCTGACTCCAACCCCTGGCCCCAATTTGCACCAAAGCCCAATCGGGAGCGGCTCAATGTGGTCACTGCACACGACGACTCGTGCAATCTCCCAGGTCCAGTTGCCAGCATGCATGCCAAACATCCAGGCATGCCATAAACGGGCATCACAGTGACACTCCTGGTCGTGGGCCAACAGGGGGCGCACACACACGTCGAAATCCAGGTCAGCTACCGTTACGTTGGAGAGGCAGACATCCATGGTCCACTCGAATATGCACGAGCGACAATGCAACACAGGCTGCACACAGGTGAAGTTCGCAAGGCGGAAGCCCAGCCGGTAACTGGTCCGCAGCACTGCCAACGGCAGTGCCCCCAGTACATGCAGCAGACGTGCACGGTACAGGTCCACGTGACTGGAGATGAGCATGTGTCCGGGATGGTCTGCCATTGCGTCAGTGGTTCTGCTTGAAGCGGCACTGGCTTGCCCTGCGCCAGTCCTGTGGATGAAATGGCACAGCTCGGAGCAATGAGCAGTGTCTGTGTGCAACGGGTGCAGACCTGGGGTGGGGTGGGAGTACGTGTGAAGGTCATATCACGCACGCTAACTACGACCAAGGACAGTGCGTAGTGTGGGTGTCGCAAGCAAATGCTATCGTATCTGTCAGGGGTTGCTGGCCACATGCAAGTTCCAACTCGGAGCTGCAGATGTGCTACCTCCTGATAGTTCAGACAAAGGACCTTTCATCCCTACAGTAACTTCACCATCTGCATGCATACAGGAGATGTACAGAGGCCTGTCGTGGGTGTGGTGGGATGTCTGCGACCCAGGGAATCATGGATGATATGCCCAGCACGTGGCACATGAGAGGCCTCACTGTGTGTTACGTTGCCTCACAGCTGCTCCTTCCTCCCACGAGCCCCCACACTTGTGTGCGCTGCGCTGTTGTACCACGTGCACTCCTACGGCACACCATTGTAATGCCTGTCCGCGCATGTCCAGCGGCATGCCAACAACACCGTGAAGCTGGCCTTTGAGGGTGTGTGGCCACGTGAGTGTAGGCCAATGGTCCGGACAGGGCGGACACAGGTGTACAGTCCATGGCTGGCTGTTTAGGTCTCGCCTAGCGACGCAGCGCGAAGCGCTGTCGCTAGCGAGATCTATTGTTGTCGACTTTAGTTTGGAAGGGGGACAGGACATGTGCACGCGTAGGCAAGACAGGAGATGTGCACGCGTAGGGCTGATGGCGTTAGCATAAGAGACAGCAGTTGTGCGCCTACGGAGGACAGAGGACAGGAGATGTGCACGCGTACGCCTCAGCTCCCTCAACGCGCGCATGGCGTGCTTTCGCTTTCCCCTGGACACAGACATGGCCTCCGAGACTGAGCGGCAGGTAAGGGCTCATTCCTTCTCGACTTACACTTTGCGCTCTCTCTTTTCCTCTTATTCTCTTTTACCACTTTATTTCCTCTCTTACCCTCCATTACTCTTTCAGTGTCTTGCTCCCTCTCTCTTTTTATTTTCACCATCGTACACTCTGCTACCACCGGGCAGCACAATGCGGGCCTCCTCCCACCGTGCTTCCGGACAGCACAATGCGGGCCTCCTCCCGCCATGCTTTAATTAAACAGCAAACAGGCGATGAGCCTCGCAACATATTTGTGTCTGTGATAGAAGTCACAGGGTGTTTTTATTTTCACCGTCGTAGACTCTGAGCGTCGCAACATTTCTGTGTACAGTGATACTCGGTGTACGGTGATAGAAGTCACAGGGTGTTTTTATTTTCACCATGGTAGACTCTGCTACCACCGGACAGCACAATGCGGGCCTCCTCCCGCTGTGCTTTAATTAAACAGCAAACAGGCGACCAGCCTCGCAACATCTCTGTGTACGGTGATAGAAGTCACAGGGTGTTTTTATTTTCACCGTCGTAGACTCTGAGCGTCGCAACATTTCTGTGTACGGTGATACTCGGTGTACGGTGATAGAAGTCACAGGGTGTTTTTATTTTCATCATCGTAGACTCTGCTACCACCGGACAGCACAATGCGGGCCTCCTCCCGCCGTGCTTTAATTAAACAGCAAACAGGCGACCAGCCTCGCAACATCTCTGTGTCGGTGATAGAAGTCACAGGGTGTTTTTATTTTCACCATGGTAGACTCTGCTACCACTGGACAGCACAATGCGGGCCTCCTCCCGCCGTGCTTTAATTAAACAGCAAACCGGCAACGAGCCTGGCAACATTTCTCTCTACGGTGATAGAAGTGAGAGGGTGTTTTTATTTTCACCATCGTAGACACTGCTAGCACCAGACAGCACAATGCGAGCCAGCTAAAAGATACACTGCCCTTTAAAAATGGTCCTGTGCAGTGTGCCACCTGGGTAAACTGCTATCACTACTGTAATTTTCAATGCCCAGTACAGGCAAATATATCTGGGGGCAAGTATTATGCACGCAAACTGTTTTTTTTTTTTACTGAAAACATTACGTTGTTTTAAGTTACAAAATAAATACAATTATTTAAGCAACTAACAGATACACTGCCGGTTAAAAACCAGAGCAGCCAGCGGGAGGTCCACCTCTGGCAGCATTTCATGTTGTCATTCCTCAAGTGAATTGTTTACCCTGCAACCCTTAAAGGCAGCTTTACCACCAGGGTTCTAGGTTTCACTGCGGCGCAATGTCTCAGCATGGTGTAAACAACAGAACACTTTGCTTTTAGCTGCTAATTGATCACTAACAAAAGGTGATAATATAGATAACGTTGAAAGACATACCAGACCGTAAACAAATGCTGGAGGGCATATATCTGTCCCGTAAGAAGTATCTCCTGGGAGAGGCAGCAGGGTAGTGTTATGAAGTGTAAAAGTGTGCTTGCCACAGGGGAAACAACATCACATTATTTAAAGTTACAAAATATATAGAATTATTTAAGCACCACACTGCTATCACTACTGTAATGTATAATATTATAAAAACAAAGGAAGCCCAACTGCAAAGCAACAGGCGACGAGCCTGGCAACATCGCTGTGTACAGTGATAGAAGTGACAGGGTTTTTTTAGGTCGAGCCTCGAGTAGCGCGCAAGCGCTGCTTAGAGGCGAAGACTTTAGTAAGCGAGTTTGAAAAGCAGTCCCGGAAACGCTCGTAGCGCCGTGGCTGGCCTTTTGGGATGGGTACGCGCGCAAACATGTGTTTCCAATTATCGTGCCCAGACGCGGGCGCGATAATTGGAAACACATGTCTGCCGCGCGTACCCATCCAAAGGCCAGCCACGACGCACAAGCGTTTGGTCAGCTCTGCAGGCTGCCGCGCTCGCTCGCCCCCGCTCCTCCGTGCTTGTCTAAGATGTGCGCTCGAGTGAATGTTAGGCAGGATATGCAAATTAGGGGCGTTGGCACGTTGATTACCTTTTCTTAGCTCTTTATGGTTTCCAACTAGGGGTCCATTTCCTTCACTGCCTCAGATTTTGCGAATGCATTTGTGGCATGGAAAGCAGCAAGGTAATCCACTCTCTTAGCAAGCATTTAAGAATACAGTGACGTATCTCCTACTACACAATTGTACTGAGCGTTCCAGTTTTTTGGGCTTATACGCCTTACGCCATCTACCATGACCATGCAATGGACTGCATCCAGTTCTCGTAGGTTTGTACAACTTATCAGATGCAACCTGTTTAATTTTATCTATCTAGTGGTAGTCTACCTAAATATCAACTCCTAAAAAATACATTTTGCAATCAGTTGGATAAATGAAAGAAATGGAAATATTGGTTCAGTATGGCATGATTAAAAAGTTGTTTTCACTGCTTTGCAAAGCAAAGTATGATTTCTCTGTTCTAAACTACAAAATAATTTCACAGATAGAATCACTTAACACCTTGACTAAACAGCGACTTGGAGCAGCCGAATTCGGTGGTTTATATAAAAGCCGTGCCCCTGAAAGGCGTCAGAGCAGGCAAAGCCGACGTCGTCTGCACCGAGGACTACCTGAAGGTGAGAGATAGTCTGCGCTGCTGTAGCACGAAAGCAGCCACGCACAGTCGCAGACAGAAGGGAAGAGGCAGACACCCCTCGAGAAATAAGCGGGCACAGGCAAGTCAAAGCCAGGGACAAAGAGCAGAGGGTCAGAGAGATCTGGGACAGATTTTAATCTTACAGCGCCCTGGCAGGAAACATTTGGCTCCCCTTATGAACTTAAACTCCATCTTTCTAAAGCGCCGCCTGTCCCAGAGCCCTCCTTGTAAAGTTTGGCTCGCTCACATTCAGCCGTCGGTTTAATTGAACGTTATCACGAGTTGTTCAAATCTTTCAGACTGTAACTCCTGTCGATATATAACTTGTAATGGGCGATATTTCGTGCAGTGGCTGAGTGGCGGCCTGTTTTGAACAGGTGCAGCACCGAGGCAGTGATTGCACCGCGATTAATGTGCACTCCTTTAAAATCTTTTCCTAGAGGGTGAGGCTGGCACCTGGGCTCCGGTCTACCGCCTAGAGCAGAGATACTCAAAGTCCATCCCTGGGGCCGCACGCAGCCCTCCTGATCTAAGCAGGGTTGGATTGGGATTAGACATCGGCCCGGGCACGCTATAAAAAAAGCATTGGCATAGCCAATAGGTCTCGCCTTTGGGACCTTATAAGTGTTTAGTTATCCAGCACAATATCCTTGGTGCAACAACATCAACTGTTGCATAGCTAAACACTTATAAGGTCCCAAAGGCGAGACCTATTGGCTATGCCAATGCTTGTTATTTTCACTATGGGAGACTCTCCTAACAAGACACAGCACAATCCGGGCCTCCTCCCATGGTGCTTTAATTAAACAGCATATATTTTGTTGTTGCATACATCAAAGCAGCATCCTTTTACATCTTAGAATAAGAACAAAGGAAGCCGTGCTGCAAAGAAATAGGCGACGAGCCTGGTAACATCTCTGTGTACGGTGATAGGAGTGACAGGGTGTTTCTACTTAACATCATAGACTCTGCTACTACTGTATAGCACAATTTCGACCTCCTCCCGCCCTGCTTTAATTAAACAGCATATATTTTGGTGTGTATTATGCACGTAAACATTTTTTTTTCGTGAAAACATTATGTTGTATTAAGTTACAAAATCTATAAAATTATTTAAGCAGCTAACAAATACACTGCCCTTTAAAAACCAGAGCAGTCCGCGGGAGCTCCTCCTTTAGCAGCGTTTTGCGTTAACCTTTCACCTACTGACATTATAAATAACAAACCTTTTATCTATTTGTTGGTTTTAAAAACAAATGCATAAAAGACATTGCCATTTACAATACCAATAACTTTAAACTTTGCAAATGCGAGACCTATTGCATTGCAAATGCTTGTTTTCTCGCTGCGATAGAGGCTAGGCAACTGACTTATGCAGCCGCAGGACTGATACATATAACACTTGGCATGCATGTGCCAAGACCCCGAGCGGTCTTGCGCTCCTACATTTCCCCGTACGTGCGGGCCCGCCCTCCTGGTGCATGCAACATTGCAACATCGACTACTGTGGCCCTGGTGGCGACAATACCCCAACACAGAGACACACTTACCTCACTTCCTGCTCAAGGCCAGACCAGAGCCACGTCCTGATCCCCCTGCCGAATCAGCACACCCCTGCGCTGACCTGACGTACGCCGGACCAGCACACGCCGCATGTGCATGCAGGGGGGGGGAGGGCGGGCGAAGCTACATGTCGAAGGTCTCAGCCACTGCTGAGGTGACATGGTATCGTCCGCTGAAGACAGCACACTGTGATGTTGCAGGGCTCGAGCACATCATGCTGACATAATGACCACACGGACACACTTGCTTAGATGGTGGGAATGGCTACGGGCACGTGCGCCCGGCCACTTTTATTAGCAGGTTCACATGTCGAGTGACACCTGTGTTGGATGTGTGTGGGGTGTGTGCACACCAGCCGTCATGGAGTGCCTGGTGCAGTCAAAAAACGACAACAGTGTACATCGTTAAGGACACACATTCAACCATAAAGGCCCCATTACTTGTGCTGCACAGAGTTAGTGGCCCCGGATGCACAGCGTCCTGCACGGGCCTACCGCCACGGGCTGCTGACTTGCGGTGCACTGGGGCAGGGTCACGTGAGCAGAGCAGGTTTTCTTAGATGACAAAGGGGGTTGTCGCGTAGTGTCTCGGTGGACAGTGGAAGGTGTACCCCCAGGGCATGATGCAGAGGGCAGAACCACGCTGAAACAGTCACTATGGTGGAGGTGAATGGAACAGACACATGTCTGACACCAAGTCCGGTCCAGCCAGATGATGATGCAGACAACCCCCAGGCCATGGACTCAGACGCCACCAAAGGCCAACCAGAAAGTGCCCATGAGTCATTGCGCACAGAGTTAGTGGCACCAGTGCTGTTAGGGGATGCTGTCTGCGATGAGGCGTGTCCAATGGTGTGGACTCCTCCACATCTTACCCAAGACACAGTTCCACATGTGTGACCTAGTCGACCGCAGTGTAGGCCTGAGGCAGCGGTCAGCAGGGGCCATTCACCGAGTGTCGCCGGCATACGTTGGATGGTCCCACCGGCCTGCGTAGTTCAGGTTCAGTGGCACCACGGTACGCGGACTTGCGGTGAACAAGGTTGATGGCACCAGGTCAGTTGTTGCAAGTGTCCGGTCACCTCCGTGACTAGCATCCGGCTTTCATCTGGACTGAGCCGCATCTTCCTCTTACTCCTCTCCGTGCGTTCACTGGTATGGACTCTGCCATTCATGAATCACGACTAAGTGCTGGATGTGGGACCTACTAGAGCACAGTGTAGGCCTGAGCCAGTAGCCTGCAGGGGCCCACAAACACGTGTCGCCGGCTTACGTTGAACAGGGTTAGTGGCACCACGTGTCGCAGGCTTGCGATGCAGACTTTTGCTTCACTGATCGGAGGGAGTTCAGTGATGTGGATGCTGCCACAGACTTGGGGTCACTGCCATTCAAGACTCAGGACACAGTTCCACATGTGGGACCTACTGGGCCGCAGTGTAGGCCTGAGCCCTCATCCACGTGTCGCCGGCTTGCGTTGAACAGGGTTGGTGGCACCACGTGTCGCAGGCTTGCGATGCGGACTTTGGCTTCTCTGATCGGAGGGAGTTTAGTGATGTGGACGCTGCCACGGACTTTGGGTCACTGCCATTCAAGACTCAGGACACAGTTCCATGTGTGGGACCTACTGGAGCGCAGGGTAGGCCAGAGCCAGTAGTCTGAAGGGTCCCACAAACACGTGTTGCCGGCTTGCGTTGAACAGGGTTAGTGGCACCACGTGTCGCCGGCTTGCGTTGAACAGGGTTAGTGGCACCACGTGTCGCAGGCCTGCGATGCAGACTTTGGCTTCACTGATCAGAGGGAGTATAGTGATGTGGACGCTGCCACAGACCTTTAGTCACTGCCATTCAGAACTCACGACTCAGTTCAACATGTGCCCACAACTGGGCCGAAGAGGACGCCGGTGGAGTATGTCAATGAAAAAGGAGTACTGTGGGCCAGCGTCGTGGAGGCCAGCGATGGTCTGCGGAGGCTGCAAAGGTCGCGGGACTGGGGCTTAGAGCTTGCACCGGCACGTGGTGGGCCCTCTTTGACACACGCCGGTGTCTGCAGGTGAGCGGAGCCTCCTTGGTGCGCTGGGGCAGGCATGACGGGTCTGGGGACCAGCGGCCCAAGGTGCAGCAGGCGCACAGGGACGCAGGCCCCGCCGCGCTCGGCACCGGCCTCGTGGCGGGCTGGGAGACGCCGCCCTGGCGGACGCGTTGGCCATTCCGAAAGAGAACCACGCCCAGTGCGACAGGCTTTTTATTCACACCCCTACGCAAGCCTGGCGTACGCAGGGCCAACCCACTCTGCCCGCGCATGCAGGGGGGGGACGTAACGTGCGACATTTCCGCGTTCTGCCCCACAGCCTGTGGGGACATGGTAGCGTCCACTGGCCACTACACTCCATGCACCAGCAGTTAATCTCCACATGGCCATTTCTGTGGTTTGCACAATGAAGTCTGTCCGGCACCTCCACGCCACACCTGGCATTGGGTAGGTTCACATTCATTAGTCACTTGCCGCTCTCGCACATGCCTGCTCCAAGCCTCTCCTCACATCCTGCTATTGTGTGGCTGTGGTGCCATGCCGTGGCTGGGTTGTGGGCATGGCAAGCCCAGGTTCCCAATGGAGTCGTGTTGTCGTGTCTGGTCGGTTGGCATGTTGTGTGGCATGTTGAATGTAGTTGTGCTGCGTGCCCATTGCCAGTGTCGTGAGTTGCATGACTGTGGGGTGAAGGTCAGTGGCGGCTGGTGACTTTTGAAAGTGGTGAGGAGTTAATGTTGATGACGCATTCCACGGAGGGAATGAAGGTAGCAAGGATGAGCAATTGACAAATTGGGACTGAGTAAAATAATATTGCAAGACAAAATCATGTTATTCACAGCACATTTTCATAAAAATGTGTTTACAATGCAAAACGTTTTTCTTTATAAGTAATTCTGAAGGGGTAGTATAGTACAACAGTAATTATTAATGGGAGGAAGCTACTGTAACTAACAAAATAGATTGGAAAGGAGGCACAGTTACCTTTCAAGAAAACACAAGAAGGCTAGAGCCATATAGTAAGGCCCTTGAACTTTAAGCACAGTTGAAATATGCAAGCGTTAAATAATTATCCACAACAGGAAAAAATGCAACACATTCAAGTATAGAATAGACAAAGTAGGAGAAATCGAGAAATTTAGCAGCATTCTTGTCAGTTTGAAAGGGTGGCATCTTAGGGGAAAATATGTCATGCATGAAATGGACTCTTCAAGGGCCCCGAAGGCTTTGCGTGCTAGTGGGTCTAATACGTGACTGGCTTTGCTTTAATCATGCCAACTCACAGAAACCAATAAAAGCTATGTTTAAAACAATCTTTAGCCCTGACTGACTTGGCCCCAGCCAAACTAGCCTTTTGGAAGCGAGCCTGTTCTGTGATTGACTCGTCTCCACCTCTACAGATCTTTCCATACTAAGTCTGCCTTTCTACTGGCTACGCCGCAGCTATGCCTAGTGCTTCATCCAATGCCAGTCTGCGATGTATCTGGCTTTCAGAGACAGGTGCCTTTCATGGAAGGTCCTGATCGCCCTGCAGGCCGGCTCGGACACCTTCACCGGCGCAGCCAGGGTCTCACTCTCATGGCAATAAATGGAATCAAGGAAAGGGCACAGATCCAATCTTAGAGCTTGTTTGAAATTCACTAGTTGTAATAAATAAAAACAAGCATTAGCATAGCCAATAGGTCTCGCCTTTGGGACCTTATAAGTATTTAGTTATGCAGCACAATATCCTTACTGCAACAACATTAACTGTTGCATGGCTAAACACTTATAAGGTCCCAAAGGCGAGACCTATTGGCTATGCCAATGCTTGTTTCATTTTATCATGACAATTCGAATACTTCTTGTTGAAAAACAACAATTCCAGAATCAATAATGCTGACTATCAGGTGCCTCTGGCTGAAAGGGAAGGGAGGAAAGAGGTGCTCCTGAACTGTGAAGACAAGAAAGAGGATGATAGTAGAAGCAAAATGTATGTGTGTTTATGTTTGGGGTGTGTGTGTGTAGATGTGTGGTGTGTGTGCGCATGTGCGTGTCACTCCAGTGTTGGGATGCCTCTTCAAAGCATAAGTTGAAAGTATGCAGTAGTTTCACCATGTATGAGACAGACTTACAGTTAAATATTGAAGTACTTCTACTTTCGGGGACACAGCGACTTACATTCATGTAAAAGGAACATATTGCGCATCCATGTTAATTTTTTTCCTCTTGTGTTTTCTTTTAACACGTCATGCCGAATTATATTTAAAAATGTTCAATTAAAGTCCCATTCATTGTACTGAAGCAATTCATGCACAACCATTGTTTTCAGTACATTCACAATGATGTAATAATGTAAGTTCTTTCTATAGTCATTGGACGTTTAGTCCTGCGATTCTCAGGCAAGCATAGACAGCGGTCCAGGGGAGCCTGATAGAGTCTGAAAAGTTAAGAGAAAGCGGCTCAAGAGGGGAAGGCAGGGCGAGACAGCTCAGTAGCCGAGTCTGCTGTTGTCTATAGTACAATTTACAAAAGTAGCAAAAAAGCTGATTTCTGCTCGTTTCGCTTTTGAAAGAGGAGGGAAGAGGGGGGACTAAAAGGTTCCGCGCCTGTAATAAGGACAGCGAGGAGCAATATTAAAACAGAAATACAATTATTAAGAACTAAAAATTTACGACTGATTACGAAGAGAAGTCACTGTATGTCTCTGCAGTTCAATGGTTGTTGCACCAGCGCGAGATCTAAATAAACGAGAAAACAAACAAGAAGCGCGAGCAACAAGCATTGGCCGCGCGGCCGTGGAAACTGACACGGCCGCGCAACCGTGAAAATGAGATCGCGGGTTTTGGAAGTGCAAACAGTGGCTTTGCTGGCGACCAGCTTGCGTTCACGCGAGCGTCCAGATGGCGAGGAAGCCATATGGCGCCTGATCGCGCGTGCACGTCGCGTGAATGCAGGCTAGTCGCCAGCAAAGCCACTGTTTGCACTCTCCAAAACCCGCTACTAGAAGTCTCGCCAGAGCAGCGCATGCGCGCTGGCTCAGGCGAGACCTAAAAAAACACGGACAGAACGGGCTGCGCTTTAGGAAGGCAGTCCTGAAAGGGCTTCTAGTATCAAAGGCAATGCAGTTATATGTATCTATTCAATTAAGCTGCATGCATTTCATATGCACGTTTAAAAATGTTTTCATAACATTAGAAACATGCTTTCTGGTGTCAGGAAAAAAAAGCTAAAAAAAAACAAAGTTTCAAGGATATTTCAAGCGGACAGTGAAGGCAGCACACAAGCGAACACGTGGGTCAGTTTCAAAAGCTTTCACTAGAAAGAGAATGCTGTCGCCTCATCGCGGGCTGATGATAATACAAGCTGAAGGTAACTCAAATGTACGACTAGCTTTTGTAAAGCGCCCTGGCATCCTCTTGACAATGTCAGCGCTATAAGAAAGTAACATAAAGTCGCCCTGCAAAGTTTGAGGTGCTTCACAGACTCTGTGAGGTTTTGCCAATCTGCGCCTCTTGGACACTTTAGAGGCAGCCACACATAGCACACATCCAAAAGCCAGGGCATTAAAAATAGCTGTTGTTGCTCAAACACAAAACGAGTGTAGAAAGCGTTCCTCACCATTTTTTAAGAGTTGGGGAAGCGTGCCACTTTTTTAAAGCACGACAAATACATGATGCTCGCGCGCGCGCAAGACCTGAAACAAACTCTTGAGTTGCACAAAGTTTTGTTGTGTTACCACAGATTAGAGATCCGCGCAATTTTCACCAAAAAGTGGTACATTATGCTAATTTATAAAATCAGGTTCACACATTGTACTTCAAGACACACACCAACTACTGACACACAATAATACAATATTCCGACGGGTTATCCTCGCGTCCAGGGACTCCTGGATAGATGTTCCCCTCTAGTTCAAGGGAGCACCGCTCCTCGATCTCAAACCCAAGGGCTGCCCGGATCGAATCCCAGCTCCGGACTCCAAACCAAAACAAATGAAACAAGGTGCCAAGAAGCCCGGAATGTTCTAGGACTGAGTTATCCAAATTATCGATCCGTGTTACCTGGTGCCAGAGAAGGCAGGGGCAGTAGCAGCACCACGATTCGAAGCCTGGTAGCCGCATCCTTAGGCTGCAAGTGTCCGTTTTAAGGTGTCATAGGTTCCAAGCGGGGATGAAGCAGCTACTGTAAGTAGTGTCCCCAAAAGAGAACAGGTAGAGCGGGAGTTAAATAATTCTTATTTTTCTCTCAGCCTTCAACTGAGGCCTTTGAGAGGGCACAGCGCAGGCAGCAAGTAGGGAAAGGTTTATCAGCAGTTGCGAGTTCTCATATCTGACCACGCTTCGCCTACGGGACAATGACACAGCTAGATTCAAACATTGCAGGGCAGCCCAGTCGCGGCCGGCATTACGGGCGGGTGTGGAAATGGGGTCGTTGCGGGGGGGGGGAGGCGGGAGGGGTTTATTTAAATAAAAATTATAAAATAAAACTTACTCAGCTGGATGGGTCCGACTCCGAGTCCCGACTCCCGCCGTCCAGCGCCAATTCCATGAGCTCTCCTCGTCACCCTCCCCTCCGCCAATCACAACGCTGCAATGGCAGCGTTGTGATTGGTGAGGCGCAGGGGAGAGCGCCCCAGCCGCGCCATTTTCTCCTACGTAGAGAAAAGGGAGAGTGGGCGGTCGTGCTCGAGGGCAGGGGGGGAGTGGCTTACCCACTGTTGTGGGTACTGACTGTTTGGTCGGCTCCAGGGGCCGACCAAACAGTCAGTATCCACAACAGTGGGTAAGCCACTCCCCCCCTGTCCTCGAGCACGACCGCCCATCCTCCCGCCACCAACCAGACACTTCTGCTTTCTCGCAGTGCGAGAAGCAGAAACATAAAATGGTAGTTTTTACCATTTTATGTTTCTGCTTCTCGCACTGCGAGAAAGCAGTGGGCGACGCCCAAACGCCCCTATGGAGGAGCCGCCACTGGTGAAGGTGTGTGGTGTGTTCATTTTGGACTTACCAACGAGCACTGCATTTCCATAGGTGCCATCCTGGGAGCGCTGGTTGATGATGGACTGTCGGGAGATGTAGGAATCATGCACTCTGCCTGGGGAGTTGGCCATGACATTGTTGAGGAGTCCCGGGCGGTCCACTATTGCCTGCACATTCATGGGATGCATGTGCTTTCTGTTGAGGTAGTTGTGTGCAGTGTCGGCAGGGGGCACGAGGGGTACATGTGTGCAGTTGATTGCCCCCGACACGTGAGGGAATCCAGCTATGGCGTGGGAGCCTTGCTTGGTCTCCAGCTGCTCCTGCGCAGTGTGGGTGGAGTGGAGGTGCTGGGGTACTGGGCTGATGTTGGCATCCAGGACAGGTGTGATGAACTTGGATGGGGCTGGCTGTGAGACTCCTCCGACTCTGGCAGTTGTGGGTTGGAAGGTACCAGAGGCCAACATGTGCAGCACAGCCGGCAGCTTTGTCTGCGGAGGGATGTTCGTTGTGCGCTGTGTTGGTACCGTCAGCAGGTGGGCGATGTGGGTCAGGATGCGGGGATGGTTGTCCTTTTGGGCCTGTAGTGGGCAATGTCCTCCTCTGGCGTTCGGGTCTGTATGGCTGGTGCGTTTAAGGTGGGTCCGCTGTCTTTGTGTACGCTGCCTCTGTGGTGGTCCGGGGGGGGAAGGGGGCGGGACGGGTCCTGGGGGTGTTGGCGGGCCTAGGGGTGGTGGGGGTGGGTGTTGTGGCCCTCATGGTGTCCGAGCTGCATGATCATTGTCTCCATGGCATCTGTGGGTCTTCAGATGTGTCTCTTGGCTGGGCTCCCTTTCATGCAACAGGTAGTCGTCCTGCTTAACACCAGCAGAAGGCAGGTGTTAATTCCCTGGTGCTACCGCGGCTTATCGCCTGTTTTTGGTTCGCATCGCAGATCTGGCAGTTCGTTGTGAAAGTGGTGTAGTGGTGTTTTCATGTGTTTTTGCACAGGAACGCCTACTCTGCATCTCATTAGGGTTAGTTGGTGGTGTCACCCGTGGAGATAAATTTGGAGGAAGTTATCGCGGGAATACTGGCGATGTCTGCAGTTTGCACACGCTTGTGAATGGGGCGTTAAATCTATCTCCACTTTTGTTGAGTTAAGATGGCGATAAATCGGCGATGAGTCCTTGTGAATATGCCCCTGAAAGTTTTGTGATAATTACTGCTATTTGTTTGCTGGGGGAATCGTGCTTCATAAATTATGGGGAAAAGAAAACACCCTAGCTCTGCACTAACTAAGTCCCCCCCCAAGATCACGTCAGTCAATCATGAACTACATCACAGGGGCCATGGGGGCCATCGAGAAACAGATTTTAAGCGTGGAGGAATCTCTAACTTTAACTACACGTACTGAGGATGGCCCCGGTCCATCAGGTCCGTGCTCAGCCCAATCAACTGCTGAGCACCAGGCTGTGCAATCAGATAACTTACAAGAAGGTGGACCGGTTGTACTGAATAAAGAAGAGATTCTTATTCCCCCTGATTCCCACCCGCCCATTAAACGCCCTAAAATCCTGAAGAAATGTAGAGCGGACGATATCGCGACTTCATTTCAAGGATCAAATAAGACTAAAAAGAAGGTCCCAGTACGGAGGCGGAAAGACACTATTAAGTCTGTACGAGCAGGGGATAATGTATCGCCAGCAGCACTTCCGAACTATACTTCAATGGTTGCATCTGTCCAAGGGTTAACTGAACTCGTTAATACTACTTTCTGTTCCATCACGGATAGACTTAAGGCCATTGAATGTGCTGGGCAAATTTGTGTAGAACGTCTGGGTGCAGCTAATTTGGGTGGTTCAACTGATCATATTAGTAATTATCAACAATTAACAAACAAATGTACACCAGGACAGCCAGCCTTCGGGGATTTTAAAGCACTCGTTTGCTTTGCGTCAAATTCAATGGCCTTGCCCCAAAATGTAACAGTAACAGAAAACAGGCCGTCCGAGAATAGGAGCCTTCCCAGTATCCTGCCTAATAATCAGAGCACGAGAGCCGGCTTCGCTCCTTTTAGGACTAATGATGATAGACTAGATCTCCTGCCCGCTGCGACTCCCTATGTGGTTATTCTAGCAAATGTCCCGACTATAGGTGCATCTACCGAAGAAGCCCGGGACTCGCTAAGAAACAAATCACTCAATTGGTTAAACACTAAAGTTGGTATGGGGGCTGCACTTTTTGCAGATTTTAAGATGGCTAGGCGCATTGGGTGGGTTGGCAGAGGTCCCAAAGTTTTGAAGGGCGATTGTATGGTGCTCTCCTTTAAATCTCCAATACTGGTAAAAGATTTAATTAGTAAGTTTATTCCAGCATTTCTGAACCCTAATCAAATTTCAGTTTTACTATTGGGTTTCTTTTACCAGCCACCCCTACGGTTCTCGAACTATCCCAATGAACCTACACAATCCTTTTCTCTTCCACAACCCCTACCTCAACTGTCAATCTGTAATGTAGAGCACGCTCGCCCATTTGTGCATCCTATCGCCTTGTCTAATAGGTTCGACTGTCTTTCTGACCTCACTGGGGCGGACTGACTGGGGGTTGATGCGTCAATCTGGGTTAATCAAGGTATATCTGCCCCCGCAACCCCAAAATCGATCCCTGTGAATTGTCCAGAAATAGCAGAAGAACCAGCTAACTCATCTAAAGTGGCGGGGCCTGTTCCATTAGGAAACAAGGCAAAGAAGGATATTATTACAGCAACTGTAAACGATAGACACAATTTGATAGACGAGGACCTATTAAACCCGCAACTATCTGTGGTGCAGACCTCCTTGAGAAATGAGAATAGTAAGGTTTCCACTACAACCTCTGGGAGTAAAATTACAGTCTTATGCTGGAACGTAGCGGGGCTTCGTAGCAAGCAAAATATATCAGAATGGTTAGATTTTATGGCAGGCTTTAACATCATGATGCTACAAGAAACATGGGCCATCGAACCCATACATTTTAACGGCCTTATGACTTTCCACTCTCCATCCAGACACGGAAGACCGAAGGGTGGCCTCTGCATTTATATATCCAACAAATTAGCCACCACTAATGTAACTGTTAATTCTTTTAATCCTTTTTATCAAATTGTTCAGGTTGACTTCTCAGCTTCCCTTTCCCTGGTTCTAGTCAATGTTTATAATAATGCGTGCATACCAGATATATTGGAAACCTTATGTCGCCTTGATGAGGAGCTGGAATCAATAATGGATAAGGGATTAAATGACAAACTTTTGATATGAGGGGGTGATTTTAATATCCAACCTTGCCAACTGCTAGCTAACAAAGTCTGTGGCATGATTTCCCCTACCAGGGACAATGTTACTCACTTTTTTCATTCAGGGTATGGAGAGAAACTTAATGAACTACTTTTTAAACATGACCTAGGTTTTAGTAACGAATTTGGAGACAGTCCAGTTGAAGTATCCTGTACATTTGAAGGCGGCATGGGAAAAAGTGTTATCGATTTCCTCCTATTCCCTAAGCGCTATTCTGCCTTAGCCACTAACTTTCAACTATACAATTTTGCAATGAGCAACCATTTTCCCTAGAGTCTAACGCTAGATACTAGCTCCCTAATCAAGCAAGGGGTAGGGCACCATACCTTAGCTGCGGAGAATATAGAACTCTCCTGTTTGAATGGCTTTACCCTGCGCTGGAGTATGGTTGACCAGTCTAGTTTTTTAGAACAATTAATTAGTCAGCAGAGATGGGCCTTTGAGGTTTGTCTGGATGAGTCAGCAGAAGCAAGTATGGTTATGGAGGCCTTCAACCAAATTAGCGAGGGAATTAAGGCTGGGCTGACCACCAACCAGAAGAGAGGGGTTAGGAAAACCCAAGTGTGGTTTGACCATGCCTGTACCCAGGTCCACAAAAAATTAAAGGGGGGCTTGAAAGAGACACCTAGGAACCCCATAGAAGTACAGAACTGTAGGCGGGCCTACAGGCTAGCACTAAAAAAAACGAAAAAAGACACCACGGCATTCTGGAGTGTCATAAACTCCCCCTTCTTCAGCAATGATGATAAGCCCAGAATTGAGGTCGCCATTACGGAAGAAGACTGGGTAGCTCACTTTGCCAAACTACATACGGGTTCAACCGAAAACGGTCAAAATAGCTCAGCATCTGTGTTGGGTGATGCACCCTCTGGGTCTACATTTCTGTCGACATATTTTGATTTTAACTTCACATTGGAGGAGGTGAATCGGGCCTTGGGATCAAGTAAGGGAGGAAAAGCACCAGGCCCCCGATTGATATTTTTAAAAATAATACTGATCTATGGGGCCCTCTTTTGACTTTGTTTTTTAAGTCCTGCCGGAATGCTGGATTCCCAAACTCCTGGGCCGAATCCCATATTGTGCCAATATTCAGAAAGGGCGATCAAAACTGTCCCGCGCATTACAGACCCATCTCTTTGCTGGATTCTCTAGTTAAGGTGGTGGGTCGTATAGTTTTAGGCAGATTTCAGGAGTGGGCAGACTGTAACAACATTATGTCCGATTTTCAATATGGCTTTCGCCACGGAATTGGGACTACGGAGCAGGCCATCAACCTGAACTTATTGGTGAGCAAATATACGCATATAAAAGGGGGCAATTTTTTTCTGGTGTTTGTGGACTTGACCTCCGCATTTAATTGTGTTGTTCACGACAAACTTTGGCCTATTATGACCTCAATGGGAATCGACTGCGCCATTGTTAATTTCCTTAGATACCTGTACTTAACTAGCTCTGCTAAGATCCGCTTTGGTACGAGAGGTGAATGTACGCGATCCATTGACATCAAAAAGGGAGTCCGTCAAGGGTGCGTACTTGCCCCATTTTTATTTAATTTATACATCAACAGCTTGGGTAGCACCCTTGCGGACATGTACCTATCTGCCCCAAATCGGTCATCGGCCCATACCAGTTCTGCTATATGCGGACGATGCAGTGCTTATGGCTCGCACCCCCATGGCTTTGCAGCACCTCTTGGATAAATTTGTACATTTTATGGAGAATTGGGGGTTATTAATTAACACAAGCAAAACCTATATTATGAAAGCTGGCCGAAAGCTATCCAAGGGGCATAATATTTTAATAGGAAATGCGATTTTACCTCAATCACCCACCTTTTCGTACTTGGGAATTTTATTTGATGGTGATGGGAATTGGAGAAGTGCAGTAAAATCGAGAAGGATGCAGTTTTATCGATCAATCACGGGCCTGTGCAACTTCTCAAGGAAATTGGGCCGTAAACACCCTAAAGAAATGTTGAACATTTATAACGCCAAATGTCGGTCAATTGCGATGTATGGCTCCGAGTTGTGGGGGCATGTAAATGTGGACTCATTACAGCTGTTAGAAAACGTTTTTTTTTTTAAATCTCCTTGGGCTCCCAATCAGCTGTTCTAACTTCGTGTGTCACGCGGAATTGGGAACTACTTATTTAGCAGACCTGATAAAGGTACAGCCAGTTCTTCTCTGGCATGAGCTATGGACATCGGACCGTATGGGGTTTAATCGTGCGATTATAAAGGACTGTTGTGGCTCTGAGCATGCCCTGAAAATCTCATGGCTAAAATATATTAAGAATTTTATGTCTGACATCTGCCACCCCGAATATTATGATAATCCTGAAACCCTGCGGTATATCACACGGAAATCACATTAAAGAGAGAATGTCTAAATACCCTAGAGGAAGTGAGATTGATGCTGGAACTGGTCAAGCCAAATGTACAGCATAACCAAATGGTTCTGACCAGTTTCTCGATGCAACCGTATTTAACCAGTGTTCTTAATGCCCAACACAGGTTTGTTTTGACGCGCTTTAGGCTAGATAACTTTCACCGTTTGACGACCTTCACTAACACTAATAACTGGTCCCGTCAATTAAGACGTCTAGTCAATCGACCATCCATGTACTGTTTTTCTGTAAATTTTATACCGATTTAAGGATTATTTTTATTAAGCCTCTATTGAAATCCTTAAATTTTAGACAATGCAGACCGGCGTATTTATTTTTACAACTGCTTCCAAATTTGTTTCCATGTGTGGTATTAGCAAGATTCCTGAGGGCTGTTATTACCAGAAGGAAGATATTAACTGATGTATGTTAAATTGTGTTTGTTTTTACTGCACTCGTTTTTAAATTCTGATTCAATTTTTATCGTTCTGTAATGTATACTTTTATGATTCTCCATTTGAATCGAATAAAGATGATTTGAATTTGACTAATATTAAATATGTATTAAATGATTGAATAATTATTAATTGATTAATTAATGATTACATATTAATTGATTAATATGTAATTAGCTATTAATTATGTTAATTGTGTTACATTCATTTATTTTAGTTATATTTTAAGTGTGGGCTGCTAGGTTTGTGGGGGTATAGTGTGGTAAGTTTATTAAGTAATAAAAAATGGTTAATTTGTTTTAATTGATAATTAATAATTAAATTAGGTAATAATTCTGTTAATTGTTTTTCATATATATACATCTTGGGTTAATAATTAAAGTTTATATTAAGAGTTTTATATTTTTATTAAATGAATAGGGTTATGTTTCATATATGTTATGTGTTTCAAGTGTAGTACGTTCCCTACTGTTGCATTGGCTGGAGTGAGAATAGTACATTTTACTCCTTTGAACTCCACTGCTTCTCCTACTGTTGCACAGACTTGAGTAGGGATAGTAAATTGCACCCCTCCGAAGTCCAACGCTTTCCCTACTGTTGCACAGATTGGAGTAGGAATAGTAAATGTTACCCCTCCAGAGTCCAATGCTTTCCCTACGTTGCAGAGACTGGAATGGGAATAGTAAATTTTATCCCTCCGGAGTCTAACACTTTCCCTACTGTTGTACAGGCTGGATTGGGAAAAGTGAATTTAACCCCACAAAGTTCAACACTTTCCCTACTGTTGCATTAACTGCAGTGAGAATAGTAAGTTGTACCCCTCATGAGTCCAACACTTTCCCTACTGTTGCACGGACTGGAGTGAGAATAGTAAATGTTACACCTCTGGAGTCCACCATTTTCCCTACTGTTGCACAGACTGGAGTGGGAATAGTAGTTGTTACCCCTCCAGAGTCCAATGGTTTCCCTACTATTTTACAGATCGGAGGGGGAACGGTAATTTTAACCCCTCCGAAGTCCAGTGCTTTCTATACTGTTGCAAAGACTGGAGGTGGAATAGTACATTTTTCTTTTCCAAAGTCCAATGCTATCTCTACTGTTGCACAGACTGGAGTGCGAATAGTAAATGTTACCCCTCCTGAGTCCAAAGCTTTCCCTACATTGCACAGACTGGAATTGGAATAATAAATTGGACCCCTCTGTAGTCCTACGATTTCCCTACTATTGCACAGGCTGGAGTGGGAATAGCACATTTCACCCCTCCGGATTCCAACGCTTTCCCTTGTGTTGCAAAGACTGGAGTAGTAAATATTCTCCCTCCAGAGTCCAACGCTTTCCTTACTGTTCTACAGGCTGGATTGGGAATAGTAAATTTAATCTAACTGAAGTCCAACACTTTACCTACTGTTGCATAGACTGCTGTAGGAATAGTAAATGTTACCCCTCCGGAGTCCAACGCTTTCCCTACTGTTACACAGACTGGAGTGGGAATAGTAAATTCTACCCCTCCGAAGTCCAAAGATTTCTCTACTGTTGCACAGACTGGAGTGGGAATAGTAAATGTTACCCCTCCGGAGTCTAATGCTTTCCCTACTGTTGCACAGGCTGGAGTCGGAACGGTAAATTTTACTCCTGGGGAGTCCAATGTTTTCCCTACTGTTGCACAGACTGGAGTCAGAATAGTAAATGTTACCCCTCCTGAGTTCAATGCTTTCTCTACTGTTGTAGAGATTGGAGGGGAAATAGAAAATGTAACCCCTCTGAAGTCCAGTGCTTTCCCTACTGTTGCAAAGACTGGAGGTGGAATAATACATTTTTCTATTCCGAAGTCTAACGCTTTCCCTAATTTTGCACAGACTGGAGTGGGAATAGTAAATGTTACCTCTCCGGAGTCCAATGCTTTCCATACGTAGCACAGACTGGAATGGGAATAGTAAATTTTACCCCTCCGAAGTCCAACGTTTTCCCTACTGTTGCACAGACAGGAGTGGGTATAGTAAATGTATTACTCCCAGATTGTAATATTTTTTAATGTTGTTTAAATATATATATTATTGTTTATTTGTTTAATTGATCATATTTGTGTGTATATATATATATTTATATATGTATTTTTTGTATAATTTTGTTTTATATATTTTTTTATATTTATTTAATTTCAATGTATTTAATATTTTGCTTTTGATTTAATATTTTTGTTTTATGTATGTGTGTATATATATATATATATATATGCTTTTATTGTAATAAATAAGAAAATAATATAATGTAAAATATATTTTTAATAATAGTGTTATATTATATATATGCATATATAAATATACACACATCTATTTATGATTTTATATTTATATAAGTATATATTTATATATAGTATTAAATGTTACTTAAATTTTATTTAATTTACACTATATTCATGTTATATATGGAAATATTTAAGATTTACTATTTTAAACCATATACATATATATATATATATATACATATATATATATATATAAAATAACAATATGTTTGTATATTTTTAAAAAATGTTAGTTTGAAACGATATTTTTTTAAAATATTTTTGTACTTACCATTATAAGTATAGGGAAACAATATTTTTGTAATTGCATTTTTGACTCGATATTTATGTCCCTCTATATTGTTGGAATCGATGTTCTGTCGGAGATCCGTGTGTATGATTGTGTGCGTGAAAGATGGAGGCTTTATTTTGACATGTGTGAGTATACGAGTTTTTAACAGTCCGTCTCTTCCGTTTCCAGACCAGCCAAGTTCTAGTCTTTATGTATTCGTCAGGAGTCATTACCTCAGCAGTGTTGATTGTAAATGAGATGTTTGCAGCAGCATTTCAGACTCCAGAAACCTCGAAACCTGGGCGCAGAAAGTGCATTTTTCTTTTCTTGGGCAGGAAATTCTGTTGACTGTTGAGAAATTGTTGAAATTTTATGTCAATTTCATTAACAAAATAGCTTCAGCTTTGTGTGCAAATGATGAAGCAGGTTTACCTTAGTGGAGTCAAATGTGTTCTAAAAATGAGCTCTTATGAAGCCAACACCAGTTTTATTAATCAGAAAGGTCCATAATGAATGGTGGGAAATGGAAAAAAAATCCTTTGATGCCATAAATTGGGGCCAACGGTTGGCAGCAGAAAGTGGACAGAGGCCCAGAGAGCAGAGTTGTCAGTCAACTTATAATTTTTTTTTTTTAAACTCTGCCCCTAAAAATTGGCAACATGGACAAATGTGATAGTAAGTATTAATTGGGATGTTGGCATTTATTTAATTCAGAAATTCGGTGGCTCTCAACTACTAGGACCAATATCCGGTCGGCAAATCGCTTTCTGGATGTTTTAGTTAGCACTGGTAGCCCCATCGAGCCCAAATATTGACTTTGTATGTGTCTGAACATAGGGCATCAACCATACTTATTGTCTGGTAGAATTGCTCGGATGATTCTTTCTTGTCCAATTCTCATCTGAAATTCTTACAATGCATGCTAGATTTCTTGCATTCAAAGCTTGAAAAATGTTAAAGCCTTGCACCGCCCACATGTCCCACCCTTATTCCAGACCCAAACTCCACTCTTAGTCCACGGCTCCATTTGGTGAGCACCTGCACTCATTGTTTGCCATTTAAAGCACTGCTCATGGGTATGGTGAATGCCCTGAATGTAGGCGACATTGCTCATGGACATGGTAGAGGCACTGGATGTAAGGCACGGTGCTCATGGGTATTGTATATGCACTGAATGTAGGGCACAGTGCTCACAGGTATGGGAGGGACACTAAATGTAGGGCTTTTAATGCTCATGGGTATGTTACGGGCACTTAATGTGGGGCACAGTGCCCATGGGTATGGTAGGTGCACTGAATGTCGGGCACATTGCTCATGGGCATGGTAGTGGCATTGGATGTAGGTCACATTGCTCATGGGCATGGTAGGGCACTGAATGTCGGGCACATTGCTCATGGGCATGGTAGTGGCATTGGATGTAGGTCACATTGCTCATGGGCATGGTAGGGGCACTGAATGTATGGCACAGTTGTCATGGGTATTGTAATTGCACTGTATGTAGTGCACAGTGTTCACAGGCGTGCTATGGGCACTGAATGGAGGGCACAGGGGCCATGGGTATGTTAAAGTAGGCACAGGGTCGTTGAGTAAAGAAACTGGTGTATGGGATGCAGCGGTTGAAATGGACAGGATCCAAGGGGCACGACATGCCCATATTTTTTTATTTTGATAAAAACAGTTGCCCTACTTTTTGTTGAAAGACAACCTTCCTGTGACGGTTACTTCTGACAGCTGCAATGCTTGAGCTGAAGGGTGAAGCAGGGAGTCTCCTGTGCTGTGAATCCGAGGGAGGGGCTGTGAGAAAGTGCCATCTTTCTTACATGGTATGCCCCCACTTTTTGTTGAATGGCTGATGTACTTTGACTGAGTGTGCCCTGGGCTCCTGCCAACCAGGTACCCAGGGCCTGTGTTCCTTCCCTAAAATTGCATTGATACCTACACCCAATTGACATCCCTGGCCACAGGTCAGCCCCTGGTAAATGGTACCATGGGTACCCAGGGCACTGTGACCAGGGAAGGCCCCTAAGGGCTGCAGCACTTGTTGTGCCACCCTTAGGGACCCTGCACCTTACACACACACACTGCCTTTGCAGGCTGCGTGTCTTGGTGCAGGACAAAAGTGAAGAGTCGACATGGCTCACATCCCTGTGTGCCATGCCTACAAGCCACTGCCCTGGCCTAGGTCAGCCACCCCTCTAGCTGGGTGCACTATGCCAGTGGTGAGGGCATAGAGGCATGAGCCCTGTGCCCCTACAGTGCCCAAGTCCATTCTTGGGCATTGTAAGTGCAGTGCTGCCATTAAGAGTATATGGTGCTGGGAGTCTGTCATTACGAACTCCACCGCACCATAATGGCCCCACTGAAGACTAAGAAGTTTGGTATCAAACTTTCAGCACATTAAACCCCCACTGATGCCAGTGTGGGATTTAATGTAAAACGCATCTCCAGAGGGCATCTTAGAGATGCCCCCTGAAACCAACCCGACCTCCAGTGTCCGGACTGAGTGGCTGCCCAGGCTGCCACCACCAGACATGTTTCTGGACCCCTGGGTCGAGAGCCTCTGCTCTCAGGGGCCTGAAACAATGCACATCCCGGGACGAGGTGCCAAAGCCTCCTCCCCCAGGATGGGCAGGGGGAGCTTCAAAGGCCTGCCGCCTTGGAGTTTCCCCAGACCATTTGCTGCTTCCAGCAAACTGGTCCCCACTGGTTCTACCCCACTCCTGGCGGGAGAACCGGCGGGAAAACCAGAAGCAGGAAATGGGTTGTGCCCACCTCTGCCAACTCCACCCCTAAGGTGGGGGAGGCGAGGTGAAGCACAAACTCGAGTCCCCGCCATCTTGAGGATGGGGGACCTGGCCAACCAGGGACAGGCTCCTGCCCCCTCCCACTGGAGAGGAACAGAATAGGGGTGTACCCACCCCAGGAAGGGACCCATTGGTCCCTGCCCTTACCTACCTGTAACCACCCCTAAATTTAGTATTTAGGGCTCCCTGAACCTTCCTTCGGGAGTTCCCAAATCCGAAAACAAGAAGAGAAGACGAAGCAAGAAGACCAGCCGTGCAGCTGCTAAAAAGGAGGCGACAACAACTGACTTGGCCCCAGCCCTACCGGCCTGTCGACCTCTGAACCTGCTCCTGCGGAATCCCGGCCTCAGCAACCTCACAAACCCCGGAGGACCTGACTTCTGTGCTACAGCCTTCGACCCAGGGACTCCCACGAGCAGTGGTACTGCTCAAAAGAAAACCTACCAAAGACCCGGCCCTGGCACGGAGCCGCGAAACCTGCACACTCTGCACCCGCCGAGTCCAGCCTGTGCCTGAGTGACCAAAGACCTCGAGGACGACCCCCGGCGATTCTGACCTGGAATCCAGTGGCCAAGGACCCTCCTCGACGACCCAGACGACGCCTGCAGCCTCAGGACAAGGGACCCCTCCAACCGCGACCAGCAGGGGTAAGATTTCCCGACCTCAAAGACACCCCTGCACCCGGCGCCCCACGGCCCCCTGTGCCCAACTCCTGGGTGTCTACCTATCCTCCAAGACCCCAACTTACCTCCTGAAGTGTTGGTCGTCCCTGAAGAATCACCGTCCCCGAGCCTGCAGCCTTTCTTCACCTTTCACGACCTCTATTGTTTAACATTGAGCGCCCGACGGCTCAAAAGCACCCTGCACCCAGCCGCCCGAGTGCCCCTGGAAGTGCAACCTCTATCCTAACCTACTTCCCTACTTGCCCTGAGCAAGTGACCAGGAGCCCAGCTCCCACAGTCGCGTGGCCTGCTTGCCAGCAGCCACCAACCCGGGGCCCCCGCCTGCCATAGGATAACATTGGGCCTTCTCACTCTGCACCCGGCCGCCCCTGTGCCGCTGAGGGTGTAAAAACTGTACTTACCTGATCCTGGGGGACCCCTGAGTCTTACCCAGAACCTTAACCCTGCCAGTCAAGTACTTACCCAAATCCGATAACTCACTTTTCTTCCATAGGGTTCCATTGACTGGTTTTCTGCGAAATTTCTTCTAAGTGTCGATTTCTGTATTTTACAAATATTCTTTAAAAATCGAACAAACTACAAAAACGTAATTACTTACCTGTTTTAAGTAAATGTCCCAGTGCTGAACCTAGGAGTCCAGCACTGGATTACAAAAGTAACGTAAACATACTTTGCTTGCACACTGTATTTCCTTTCATAGGATAACATTGGTAATTTTACCCAGAAAAGTTTCTAAGTGTCAGCTTTTGAAATATAGTAATATTCTTCAAAAATCACTACAATAACCAAAACGCTTTTTCTTACCTGTTTACAGGAAGTGTCCCAGGTCTGAATCCAGGATCCAGTCCTGTGGTTAGAAAAGTGCTCTGCAAAGTAATCAATTGTAATTAAGTATAATTTTCCATTGAGCTCAATGTTGCATTGAATTTGACCCTGTGTTGCCTCTTGCACCAACTGTGATAACCACTATCAAAAAGTCTACTGCCTATCTGTAAGGTGAATAACCAAAGCATCTCATACTGAGAAAGTATATTTTGATCCTATTGTTGGTTCTAAAATAAAACAAGCATATATTTTTTTATATACAAACCATTGGCCTAGAGTTCAGTTCTTGAGTGTGTGGCTTCATTTGCTGACTGAGTGTGTACAACAAATGCTTTACACTGTCCTCTGATACTGCCTTACTGCTCGACCAAGCTACCACTTTGGAGAGTAAGGTTATATCTAACTTTAGCCTCTGTCAACCCTCTGGGGGACTGTGGACTCTGTACACCCTGAACCTTACTTGGGTACAGTATATACAGAGCCACTTTCCTACAGGGGCAGACCTTCTTACCAGGGTGTCCGCTTGCCTGAAAGAAATGTAAATGTGCACAACTGGTCAATCTGCAGATGTAAAATGTGCTTGGAAGCCGGTATTAGCTTTAATTAATGGAATCACTTGAAGCTTCCTGAGGACACAGATTGAGAACATGATTACGAGTTTGGCGGTGTGAGAGCAGAGTGGCACACCACCGCCCCGCCAAACTCCACTGCCGACCTCCTGCTGGATTACAAGTTGTAATCCGGGAGGGCAGTCTTGCAGCGGCTGGCCCACGGCGCTGCCTTTCAAAGACTCGTAGGAGAGCCTTAGAAAGGCAGCGCCGTGGGACAGCCACAGCACGTTACAGTAAAGTCCATGCTGTGTAGGAAGTGGGGGGTACAGAAAGGCAGGAGGGCACACCATGTGTCCCCTGCATGCACCCAGGTGCACCGAGGCCCTGTAGGGTCTCCCAAATATTTTCTCACCACCACCCTTTTCATGGCAGGATCACCGCAATGAAAAGGGGGGCAGTGAGGAAACGCATAATATGCTTGACGGAGCCACAGCGGCACCACCAAGCATTTTGTGGCCCCAGACCACCACACCACACCCAAGGATTGCGGTGCCTGGCAGTTGCAGCGGTTCTCTGGAGGTCCGCTGCGGCAAGTGAGAGTGATTGGAGCATCCGAGCTACTCTCTGGTTGCTGACGCGACTTAATTTCATGCAGATTTCCATTTTATACATTTTGTCAACATTTTCACTGCCTTTTCAAGAGACCACTGTCTCTGCAAAGCAGGCATGGAGGGGGAGCAAAGAGCATGAGGACGCGCTGGCGCTCGATTCTAGTGCACGCAGTCCTCTTTCTATTGCGGGTGCCCGATCGCACATGTGTGAAACTCCCTCGTTTTTTCTCGTGTGGCTCGTTGGAAAAAAGTGCACGGAGCCAGTGCTTGAATATGATCTCCTCTTACGCCCTGCTGGGTATGTAATAAATGATTGGAGCTGGGCTCTAGGAGCTACAGGCTGCTCCTTCCATTCATAAAAAGCTGGGTTGCCCCCCCTTGCCTTTTCCTTCCTGTGGCTGCCTGAGTGCTCGCAGGTCAAGTGTTCCATAGTCCCATGTTGTTTCCAAGGTGACTATGGAGGCTATGATGAATATGATGACCCGTCTCAATATCACCTGGAAGAACAACTGGTGGAGGCTGTAGACAACTCTGTTCAGAAGTCTGTCAATAAGGCTTTTGCTGTTGCTTTGTGACCCTTTAGACGTCCTTTAAAGCGCAATGCACTCTGAGAAATAGGTAAAGATCTCCAGGGCACCACTGCCCCGCCCAACTTATCAGCTCCTAGCACGACTGACCTGTCTTGGTCACACAAGAAGGCCCAAGACAAAATGGCAAAAGATGCACTGCTTGATCATGGATATGGGGTCTTAGATCCTCAGGGTCTGGCTAGCGCTTCGGCACCTTCTGATGCAGCGTGAGAGGACACATCATCTCTATCCTCTAACTCAGACCTCTCACAGGATGAACGTATCCCGCCAGCGCAGAAACATAAGCACAAAACTCATTCATTGAGCCACAGGGCCACCAGGATAGGCTCCCGGATTTCGAACCAAAGGAGGTTGTGCACCTGAGGTCAACGGAATGGTATCCCTCTTCAAAAGTAGTGGGCTATGTCCAATCAAGACTGCGCAAAAGTTTTGAGAAAGAGGTCAGAGCGAAACTGCGTACAGAATGACCTCACCCCTCCCTTCCTGGGAAGGTTGCTGAAACTCCTCATATCAACCAGACTATGGCGGTCTCTATGAAAAAGTATTTCAAGGATCCCAAGAAAGGCATTGACCGCGCCTGGCAAGGACAAGGTTCTGGATTTACCCGGTCCGCTAACCAAGATCCTGAAGATGGCAGCTCAGGCTAAGGAGAAAGGATCCTCTTTGGACCCAGATGTCCTTTTGGGCTGGGCTTAGCGAGCAATTTGCTTGTGGGGCAATTTCAAATGCGCAATCTCATCGAAGAGATGTCGCTCCATTTTGATGCGTATTGATTCCAAATTAGCAGAACTAGCACCTTCGGAGGCAGGCCTTTGACTAATGGGCAACTGTTCGGAGATCATTTCGTGAAGGATTTGGGTACATTTGTGGCCACTTTCTCGACTTTAGACAAGGCACGGTCATCCCTTAAGAAGGTCTTCCACAATACCCTTTTTATGGGGACCAGGTGCTATAGAGGCTGAGCGTCAGGCTGAGGATTCGGTCAGGCATCATACAGAGGCTACCATCCTAGAAAGGGTTGGAATAATGTCCAGAATCAAGGCGCATTCTACCCTTCCCTACAATGCCATGGTCGATGACGTTTCAAAAAAGCGAATTATCGAGGTGGTGCAGACTCCTCATACTCGGGTACCCATTATTTCTCCTTCAAAAGTGATCCTGGATGGCAGAGTGCATAATTTCCTCTCAAATTGGTGCCAGGTTATGAACGACCCATGGGTATTGGAGACGGTGCAGGGCTTCAAACTGGAGTTCTATGGGACGAAAAAGCAGCTGGAGATGTCTCCTCCCCTAATTTTTTCCTACCAAGAGATGTGCTTTGACGACCCAGAGATCCTAGAACTTTTGTGCAAAGAAGCAATCGTACTGACTCACCTGCACCCCAGGGGTTTTGTCAGCCCAATCTTTCTGGTGCAGAAGAAAGGGGGTGGTTATAGATTGGTTCTCAACCTCATACAGTTTAGTCCTTGGGTGATCTACAGTCACTTCAAGATGAAAGGCATTCATTTGTTGAGGGATCTCCTTCAAAAACACGATTGGTTAGTCAAGCTCGACCTGAAACACACACATCTGACGATACCTACTTTTTTTACCACACAGGTGTTTTCTCCTGTTCCACTGGGACTGGCACTGGTATGAATTCGCCACCCTGCCCTTTGGGCTCTCTTCAGCCCCTAGGTGCTTCACCAAATTGATGAGACCAGGGTTGGAGTCTCTCAGACTCAGAGGGGTGTGATTGATAGTTTACCTAGACGATCTGGTAATAATAGCCCAAGATTGGGAAGAAGTTCTGCTCCATTTACACTGGAGGATTCAGTTGTTACAGGACTTGGGTTTCATCATTAATGTTCTAAAATCATGCCTGATACCTTCCCAGCCTCTGGAATGTCGGGGATTTCAGATAGACGAGGTTCAGGCCCTTCTACGACTCCCCACTCAAAAGATTTTACTAATCAAGAAGGAGCTGAGGCGAGCTCTCTACTCTTTGACGGTCTCTTTGAGGACCCTGGCCAGGATTGTGGGGCTGTACGCGTCTTCTGTTGAGGCGATCTTTCCCGGTCCACTCCATTACCAGGCCCTTCAACGCCTGAAGATCCTCCATCTGTGGAGGGGTTTATCCTATTCGAAACTGATCTCCCTTTCAGAGGAGGCCAAAGCAGAAATTACTTGGTAGCTGGAAAATATGTAGGAAGCTGGCTCTGTATATACTTTATCAAAAAGAGATATAGTGTGCACAGAGTCCAGGGAGTCTACATGGGTATAGCAGAGGATAAAGTAGATAATACCTTACTCTCAAGTTAGTGCTAGCGGGCCTGAGCAGTTAGGCGAATTCATTTGGTGTACATACACATACAATGCAGGAACACACACTCAATGACTGACTCCAGGCCAAAGTTTTGTATAAAAATATTGCTTTAGTCACTTTTATTTCTAGGAAACAAGTTGAACTCAGTTACAGGCAAGTAGACTTTTTAATTGCAATACTTTCAAGTTATTACTGGCAAAAGGTTTGTATAGCATCAAACAATATTTTACATGTGCACGAAATACTTTTCTATGTAAAGAAAGATACTTTGTATTCATGATCATACTTAGTACAATACAGTGAGAGACCAATGCAATCCTATGGGAGGAAAGACAGGTGAGTAACTTAGAGGACAGTAAACGGTTTTGAAATTCAGTCTCGGGGGGGGAGGGGGTTTTTGGTCAACACTGGGCAAGGGTCGGACCAAGGTAGGTACTGCACCACCAGCGGCACCGGGGCGGTCGGGTGCAGAGGTCACTGGGCCAATGTTATCCTATGGAGGCTGGGGGCACCTTGAAGAGGTACTGGTTGCAGGTACGTACCTGCAGGTCTGAGACACAGGTGCTGGAGATTGAGGTCAGCACTGGACGGTCCAACAAATAGCACTGAGACTGCTCCACCAGCGGCACAGGGTCAGCCGGGTGCAGAGTGCAAAGGAGGCGTTGGTTGCCCTGTAGAAACCAATGGAGATCCTAAGTTGGCAAAAACGGCTGCAGGCTTGGTTCCCGAGACTGGCTGAAGGAATCTCACGACTGGAGAGCTATGTTGGATAGTGGGGAGGTGCAGGGACACTGTTGGTTGGGCACACCAAGGCATGGAGGCTGTGGGTGCAGGTGTGTCTTTATGCATCTGGTTTTTCTCACCAGATCCGGTCGCGGTCGGGGGGACCCTTCAGATGAGGCTGCAGGCGTTGAGGGGGAGGTCAGGAGAGGTCGTCCAACGCTGGATCCCAGGTCAGGATCGCCAGGGAGACTTCACTGAGTCAGTGAGCCACCTGGACTCGGGCCGTGGGCGTCGGGTGCAGAGTGGTGCGGTTCTGCCTGGATCCTGAGTCCTTGTGTTGGTTTCTTGCTGGACAAATCCGGTGTCCACAGGAGCAAGAGTCTTTGTTGAAGAAAGCGCAGGTTCTTGGATGTTGCTGGCTGCGGGCCACACCGGTTACTTAGAGCAGGGTCGCCGGAGGAGGAGACAGGCCGGCAGGGCTGCGGCCAAGTCAGTTATCATTGTCTCCTCCACTGCTGCACGGCTATTCGGTCTGTCTTCTTCGTATGTCGTCGAATCTGAGGAACAAGGTTCAGGGGAGCCCTTAAATAGTAAATGGTGACTACACCCTTTGGGTGCCCCCTTCCTTTGGGGAGAGGGGCACATCCCAGTTCCTATTGGGCCTAAATCTCCAATTCAAGATGGAGAATTTCTAAGACAGGGCTTCACCTCAGCTCCTGGCGACCATAGAGGTGTGCCAGGCTGAGGTGGACACTCCTACTCTGCTTACTTAATTTTCCTGCCTATCCTGCCGCCAAAAGTGTGGCCTGGACAGGGGGGGGCATCTCCGCTGGTTAGAGCTGCCCAAATCAGCACATCATAAGGGGAGAAAGTTTGAGGCTCACCGCCAAGTGTTCCTGTTCCTGCCAGGGGGAGGTGTGAAGCGGGACCAGTCAGCCAATACACTAGAAGTTGGTCGTTTTTCAGGGGGCATCTATAAGATGCCCTCTGAGTGCATTTTATAATAAATCCAACACTGGCATCAGTGTGGGTTTATTATGCTGAGACGTTTGGTACAAACTTCCCAGTTTTCAGTAAAGCCACCATGGAGCTGTGGAGTTTGTGATGACAAACTCCCAGCCCATGTACTCAATATGGCTTCACTGCACTCACAATGTCTGTGAATGCCGCAGACACTGTAGGGGCATATTGCTCTTGCAGCTGTGCCCTCACCTGTGGGATGGTGCACCCTGCCTTAGGGCTGAGAGGCCTGCTAGAGGGGTGACTTACCCGTGCCATAGGCAGTGTTGGTGGGCATGGCACACAGAGATGTGTGCCACGTCGACTCTTCAGTTTGGTCTGCACCAAAACATGCAGCCTGCAATGGCAATGTGTGGGTGTTAAGGTGAGGGGTCTCTGAGGGTGGCATAATACATGCTGCAGCCCTCAGAGGCCCTCTCTGATCACAAGGCCCTTGGTACCAGGGGTACCTTTTACAAGGGACTTACATGTGGCCCAGAGGTGTGTCAATTGTGGAAACAAAGGTACAGTTTTGGGAAAGAACACAGGTGCTGGGGGCTGGTTAACAGGGTCTAAGCACAATCTCAGTCAAAGCCCCCGATCTTCTTCAGTTGGAGATGGATCCCCATGCGGCGAGTTCAGATGCTTTCCTCCAAAACTGGCAGGGAAACATCCATTATGCCTTCCCCCCAATTATCATGATTCCAAGGGTCATTTCTCAGATAATGTGCCAGTTGGAGGAGCTTGTTCTAGTAATGCCATATTGGAGGGATGAGCCCTGGTTCTCTTTTGTTTTGGGAATGTTCTGTCAGCCTCTGATTCGGATTCCAACCTTCCAGGACATTCTCACCTACCCCTTGGGGTTTTCTCATCCTCTGATTCTGTCAGGCCTACTGGTATTGATAGCCTGGAGGGTTTCGGGAGACGTTGCAACTGCCAGGTCTTTCGGAGCAGGCTTCGTTCTAGCTCAAACAATCCTGGGCTCCCAGCACTTACAATTTCCTTCAGCATGGAAGTGATGGGTTTATTGGTGCAACGAACGGGGTGTGGATCCCATGGTGCTGATTTACATCTGATCGTTAATTTATTGTTATTATAGCATTTATACAGCGCCTGGTTACACCACTGGTGTGTCCCCGCGCTACACTGCTTTACTAGACAACTGCACAGATACCAGCGGGGGGAGGGGGGCAGAGGGTCAGGGAACAGGAGGGAACACAATTCATTCACAGCTGGTAGAGCCAGGTTTTTAATTTTTTCCGGAAGGTGCTCTCTATTCGTTCCGCACGAAGGCATAGGGGTAGGGCATTCCAATTTTTCGCTGCCCGGTAGCCAAAAGAGCGGGTGCCCATTCGTGCTCTCTTTACCCTGGGGATTTTAACCAGGTGAGTTCCAGTAGACCTAAGGTGCCGTTCTGGAATATAAGGAGTAAGAAGGTCCCATAGGTAAGACGGGCCTTTATCCTGCAAGGTTCGGTGGCAAAAGCATAACGCCTTGAAAGAGATCCTTTTCTGAATAGGCAGCCAGTGTAAGGCGTCCAGCGCTTTCTTCGAGGAAGCTCTTCTCGGTAGATTCAGAACCAAGCGAGATGCCGCGTTCTGGATGCACTGCAGCCTATGCAGGCATTTTTTTGATGCACCCAGATATAGGACATTCCCGTAGTCTAACTGAGATGTCACAGGGGCATGGGTCAAGGTTTTCCTTGTGGAGGCCGGGATAATGTCCAAGGTTTTCCTTAAAGTCTTCAGGATTCCAAAGCACTTGCCTGCGACTTTCCTGGTCTGGGTCTCAAAGGAGAGGGTAGAATCCAGCCAGACTCCTAGGTTTTTCACCTTTGTCTTAGGGGTGGGGGCCGGGCCTAATATTGATGGCCACCAAGCCGGAGACCAGATGGATGGAGTCTTCCCTACTACCAGTAGCTCCGTTTTATTACCATTCAGTTTCAGGCAGTTGCTTGTCATCCAAAAGGCAAGATCTTCTAAGCAGTTCGCAAAACTACTGGCTGCTTGCACCGAATTAGGAGACAGGGTGACCACTAACTCCGTGTCATCTGCATATGACACTATGGTGACACCGTGTTTTTCCACAATCCTGGCTAAGGGGGTCACATACAGATTAAAGAGGGTAGGGCTCAGGATTGAGCCCTGAGGCACCCCCTGCGCTAAAGAACTAAAGAAATGTTTTTAGAGGTATGTGGGGGTTGTGTTACTTGAAAACTACGGCCCTGCAGATAAGAGGTCATCCAGTTTAGAGCAGCCCCGTCCACACCGCCCATTCTGAGACGGTGTAAAAGCAGCTTATGGGAAACTGTATCGAAAGCTGCACTAAGGTCCAAAAGGACTAGTGCAGTCATCAGGCCTTCATCTACCCGCATGCGTACTGTCTCCGTAGCGAAGAGCAATGCCGACTCCATCGAGTATGTTGCTCTAAAGCCTGATTGAGTGGGATGAAATAGGTTGAATTTATTAATGTGTGCCACCAGCTGTGAGTTGACCACTTTTTCTGCAATTTTTGAAAAGTAGGGAAGTAGAGAGACAGGCCGCAGGTTCTCCAGTAGATTCCCATCTGCTGTGGGTTTTTTTTTTCAGGGGGAGAACAATCGCTTGCTTCCATGTGTCCGGGACCAGCCCTTCCTGAAAGGACATTTCCAGCAGTTGTTGCACCAAGGGTAGTATAGTGTCTAACCCCATGCAAATAGCTTTCGGTGTGGTTGGGTCTTTAGGGGAGCCTGATTTTATACCCAACGCTACCGTTTTCAAATCTTCCAAGGAGGGGAGGAGAAATTCAGAGAGACAATTTTCCCCCACTGCGGGATTTGTTCGATTTGGCACACAGAGCCGTTGCGGGCTTCATCAGGGAAGGTGTCCTAGATTTTAGATACCTTAGTAGAGAAACAGTCGGCGATTTGGTTGCACGACTCCTTTGAACTGGAGGCCGGCGCCACTGTCTCAGTTAGCAGATCAAGGCTAGGCTTATAATCGGTTAATAATTTTCGATTAGTTTGTCAGTTGTTATAGGGTATCCGCTTGATCCAGCCTCCTAAACCGAAATATTCGGTTCTGTGGGATGTGATAATTAGATTCCTGAGAGGGTGGCTGGCTAATGAAGGTCTTTCCATAAGACAGCTGTCGGCAAAGCCTATGGTACTTTTGTGTCTCATTTCATGCAGACGTGTCTCTGATGTACGTGCCCTAGATTTAACAGGTAGAGTTTTTTCACCTTCTGGGGTAGTTTTTCGGATTTCTAATCTTACTGAGACACATTCACGTTGCATGAGGTATCCAGCTTTCCCAGACAATCATACATTCTGTGTAGTGCTCTGTTAAAAGACTTATGAGGATTGCACCAGGGAATTGTGTCAGACCACTGGCAGATATCTACTTAGTGCTCCTAACCTAACCTTTTGTGCTGGTGAAGTTGGCCACTCCGGATAGGTTTTTAAATGACTTTTGTCAGAAGTTGGTATAGACACTTCCCTTTATGGTGCACATTTAGTGAGAGTTGCCATGGCCTCCAAGTCTTTCTCATTGGGGTCCCGCTTGGAAGGCATTATGGTAGTTGCTGATTGGTCTTCGGAATCTACGTTTAAGGATTTCTATCATAAGCCAATTGTTGATGTTGCCTCTGTTGTTGTGGGTCAGCTTTGAACAAGCATAATCTGAAGGCTCTGGCCCCGATATAGAATACTTTAATAGCTATCGCGTCAAAGAATTTTCAGTTCTACTAAGGACACGGAGGCGAGGATTATCCCACTCACATGTATCTTATTGTATTTTATTAATGTTTATTTAATGGAATTGCTACGTTCAAATGCACTTTTCTTTGTAAGATAATGCAAACCCTTTTGTTTTATAGGGTAATGTTTGGGTGCTATTACGCACAGTCTTTTTTCTGCAGGCACGATGGCAAGCAAGGTTGAATGCGGGAGGTCCGAACTCAGTTTTGGTTGACCTTTCTAATTCCAACAGGAGGATTCAGTTTCCACCGCAGGAGGCGATAGGAGGGCATTCTCCAGGAGGCTGAGTGGTCATCAGTGATGGACGTTAACAGGGATTCAATGGCAGGACCGGAGGCTTTGGATTATGCTTCTCTTTACTTTACTGCAAAAACACAGCAGCCAATGAAAACGTTTTAACATTTCAGTAGTCAGTAAACAAATTACATCTCCCATGAAGAATGCATGACATCACTCCCTTCCTTCAATCATGTCCTAATGCAGCCTATAAAAGCTGCTGCCACCTTTTTCCTTCCTCTTTCCTTGCTGCTCAGCAGCCTCGAGATAAATGATTTCATTTATTTTGGTTACTGACCTTGTATTCACTCATTAATATAGTTGCCTCGCTCACGCCTCACCCGGGCTCGCTACCATTTGATTTCAAGCTCTGTGTAGCGCTCTTCAATTTGGTACGAGCGCGAAGTACTTGCTCCCCTTTGGGATTGTTTTTCCCCTTATGTGCGCTGGCATGATTTATATTTAGTGATTTTCCCCCTTTTAAAGTCGAGCCTAGCGCAGCGCGCATGTGCTACTCTATGGGAGGCTTCTTGTGAGCACTCTAAACTTCTCCGTGTGGGTCTGACTCCTCCCACACATTGGATTGGCCTTTGCGTGTGTCTTTCAATAATGAAAGCACGCAAATGGCCAAAGGCGCGTGCATGTCCCACCTCTTCTCCAAAGGTTTACTCCCACGGCGTTTTGCTCTCGGGAGCGAGCGGCGGCGCGCAGGGTGGCAGCTGCATTCCTGGTGGGTCAGGTTACACGCAACGCGCCATGCTTTCGCTTGTTTTCCTTATAGCGCGCGCGCACCACTTGCGGGCTAGCAGATGACCCTTTCCTGAAATGAAGTCTCTTGCATGGCTTTGTTGTTGCTTTCGTTATTTGCATATTGCCTTTTCAGCACCGATCTTGTTTAGACAAGCTGTAAAAATGTTGTGCTTCATGTTTCCGTCTCGAGCCTTTCTCATTAAAGTGCGTGTTCAGCTTTGGCTCCTAGCTCTCCCCACACCACCACCCCCGCCTGTCGAGTTCACTTAATCTCCCTAAAGGTATAGTTCTAATGTGTGTGTTTGCGAGACGTTTTAAAAATTTCTTTAAAAATAAAATAAAAAAAGGAAGCCTGTGTAGCTGTTTGAATTGCACAGACTTTGTTTATTTATATAATTTTGGATACCGCGCAGCTTTTAGTTTATCAGGAAGGCACCCACTTCAGGGACGCCACGCTTCTGGTCGCTGTCTTCTTTCCTCACCGGCACTGCGGGGGGATGGGCATTGCTGCTTAGTTTTCATTCCTCCTCACCACTGCAAGAAGCAGCCTACAGGAACAACGCCGCTTCTGCCTTTTGTAGGGGAGCAGCGCCTCACCCCGGCAGCACAGGGAAAGCGGCGTCATGGGTGAGGTTTGTCCCTGTCTGTTTCACCCTTTGTTTGTTCACTCATTTTCCTAATATAAAGCACCGGTAGTGGGTGAAAACATGCTTCAGGCTTGATATTTACATTGAGTTTAGTTTGATTTCTTGATAGATTGATTTATTAATTTATTTATGGGCCATGCACACATGCTCAGCGGACAGTGCCCTGTCAAGAGCCAATCCCCGTTGAGGATTTTAAAGACAATCCGCATGGAGACCTTTTTATGTCAGAGCCCAAACCCTCCCCTCCCTCCTTGTAGGCCTGTTCTGCTGATCCCTGCCAGCCCTCGGTGGAGAATGTGAAACATGAACTGGTTGATTTTAGCCGCGTGGAACGTAGCTTCCTTCTTCAAACTCGCGTGTCCCCGAGTTTCATTAGCAGTTACTGTTCGCCTTCTGCGTTCTCCCAGTTGGTGGTAGGGGAAGACACTCCTGCCTTGAATATTACCAGGCCACTGCTTGACGTTAATACTCTAATAGCTATATTTATAAATAACTGACAGCAAATAATGTGCAAAACTATTCACCATCAAGAGCCCCTATAGTCTCAATGAATTATGAGTGTTGAAATCAGCAGGTCTCACAAAATTTAATTTCTTATGCTGTAAATAGAGATTTACCGCATTTAAAAAAAAAAGTGCTGTAAGAAAATAGTTGTGTCTTACAGAAATAAAATACCAACTGCTTTTTTGTTTCCTTGGCGGAACGTCTGCAACCCCGTTTCTCATTTTTGACTACCCAAATGAATAAAACGTACACGATTCATTTCTTTTAAAAACACCTTTCAAATGGCTATTATCTTTCCTGATTTTTGCAAAAAAATGCAGCACCTCAAAATAAGTTGGTGATCTTAAAAAGAAAAGACCCAGGTCCATAGCTTACACAACCGTTTTAGTTATTAATTATGTAGTGCTGCCACCTCCCCATAGATTTGCCTATCCTTAACCAACATATTTATCCCATGATGGGTTTTTGTGCATGAACGCCAGGGTGATTTGAAGAAGAAAAAAATGATTACACTCCTACACGTACCTGGGTGCAGACTGAGCAACATGTGCACTGTGCAACCCCGTACAAAATTAGATTTCTTTTACTCCTGACATGCAGTTATGGTTTCAGTACAATCTGTCTGAAGGTGAAATGTATTAAACAATTTAAGAACATTAGAGGTTGTAGCACCCAGGATAATGTGCTGCATGGCTAAATACTTATAAGGTCCCAAAGGTGAGACCTATTGGCTATGCCAATGCTTGTTAAGGGTTTCTGTGGCCTGGCTTTGTGTGCGGCCGCTGGGAGGGAGCGAGGAGTGAGTGTCGGAAAGTGCCCCTTTTTGACATGGTCACCCCCACTTTTTGACTGGTATTTGATGAAAGTTTGACTGAAGTGCACTGGGTTCCTGCTAACCAGGTCTCCAGTGCCATATGTCTTTCCCAAAACTGTACAATTGTTTTCTCAATTGGCAATTCCTTTAGTACTCCCCGTAAGTCCCTAGTAAGTGGTACCCCTGGTACCGAGGGCAAGGGAGCTAAAAAGGGTCCCTAAGGCCTGCAGCATGCATTGTGCCACTTTAAGGAACCCTTCACCAAACACAGACAGACTGCCACTGCAGGCTGTGTGTCTTGGTGCAGGCTAAAGTGAAAACATGACATGACACACATGCCTGTGTGCCATGCCAGCAGACACTGCATGCAATATAGGTAAGTCACCCCTACAGCAGGCATTCCCGCCCAAAGGCAGGGTGCACAATACCACATGTGTGGACATATCTGCATGAGCAGATATGCTCCTCTGCTGGCCAGTTCCATTACTGCTAGCAGAAGAGGCCAGGGAAGCCATTTTAAGTACATGTGCTGGGCACTGGTGAAAATGACTTCCCCAGTTACATGATGGCTTCACTGAAACCAAAGATGTTTGGTATCAAACATCTTGTATTAATAAGCCCATACCGTTTATAGTGATGGATGTATTAATACATGCACCAAGAGGGCACCTTAGAGGTGCCCCCTGAAAACCTAGCAGCCTTCAGTGTGCTCCCTGACTGGTTTTTGAAGGCCTGCCACCTGAGACACTGCTCTGACCTCCTAGAGTGAGAGCCTTTGCTCTCAGGAGACCCAGAACAAACGGCTGTCCAGGAAGAGGGTGTCACACAACATTCCACAAGATGACCTGCTGATTAGCCTTCCTAGGTTGGCAAGCTTCAAAAAGCTGCCGTCTTTAAAATGCGAATCTGGCTCCCCTGCACAGCAGAGGAAATCCGACCCCCTTACCCAGAGCCCCTTTGGAACCTGGACAAGTCGGCAAATTAGCTAGTCAGGTAGGCGTGTCATCTCCAGGCCAGTACCACCCCTAAGGTGGGCTACTGTGAAATGAACACGATTTTTCAGAACTAGCATCTTGGTGAAGGAAAACCTAGGAACTCTGGGACAGGGTTATGCCCACTTCACACAAGTAGCCCCAGGAGTCAGTAGCCTATTGGCAACTACCCTACAGTCCCCAAAATCCAGAATTTAGGGGAGCCGCTGGAACCAGAAAAGTAGATCCTGCTCATCTATGAAGAAGGATACTGAAGAGCTGCAAAAGCAAAGACTGAAGAAGGAGCAATTGACCTGGCCCCAGCCTTGCCAGCTTGTCCACCGTTCCCGTCGGAATTGCACAAAAGTCGTCTCGTGCTGCAAGCTGTTGAGCATGTGAGGACTGCCAGCACTTCTACCAAGACTCCAGGAGTCCTGTGGAGCAGCGTAACTGCTCCCCTGCACCTTACAGGTACCCAAGAAAGAATTGTGAGGACTCCAAGACTGCGCAAACTCGACAACAGCCAGTACCATGGCAACCGTTGCTGCAAGCCGGAGTCCAGCACATGTTTTTAAAATGGCTTCCCTGATCACTTCTACAGGCAGTAATGGAACTGACCAGTACAGGGGCATATCTGCTCATGCAGTTATGCCATCACATGTAGTATGGTGCACCCTGCCTTAGGGGTGTAAGGCCTGTGTGGTATTCATGTATTATTTACAACAGCCTGTTCCTGCAGGCTGTTAACCTGTTGCATTACTTGTTGAACTTTTAGAGATTCTAGAATGTGAATCTTATGATCTGTAATCTTATGAGCTGTAATTTAGAACTTTACTGTGAGCTGCTGTTGGGGTGCCTTGTGGATAGGACGTTTCTGTTATACAAAGAAACCCAATAAAAGAAGAACAATAAGCTTCACTGCAGTCTTCGTACTTCTTCACACTGGCGACGAGGATGGGATTCTACGAACTTGACAAAGAAGTTTTCTTTATTTGGTCCACAACCTCTTCAAACAGACGAAACGTCCTAACACAGCTGTGGGTTTGGGCCAACCCCAAGGTACTGTTGCTACCCTGTGCTTTATTTCGCAACTATCATTTACCCCAACAAGCTATCTTTGGTCATAGAGCGCTTCCACTTTCCTGCTTTCTTGCGCTACTCTACCCAACTTAAGCTTAAATTAACCTTGCCTATTGTGTTTATATCTGAAGTGAGGAGCTTTGGAATTTTTTTTTTTCTGTTGGTGCTTTTTATTGTGAGAGTTACAGCGGTGGACTTTGGTATAGTGGTTGGATCAGAAAATTACGGTGGCGGACATTTGTTTTATTTAAAAAGTGCAGTTACCTGCTTGCGCTTATCCCCTGCTGTCTTTGCCGCGCGACCTCTGTCTCTCCACATGTCTCGAGAGTTTGCATCTTCACGAGAGACCCAGGGAGAGTTGAGCAGCGCTTCGTCAATACGCACGTTTCCTTGACAACGGAAGCGTCCGAACCTGTCACACAATCACCGCCATCTCACGGCCGCAGGGCGAACTGCGCACTTCTTGTCAATACACTTGTTACCTTGACAACACTAGCACCTGACTCGCTTTGTAATCACCGACATCTTACGGCTGGATTGATCCCTTCCACAAACAAACACCAATTTCAACTGAGGCGAGCTCTCATTACGCTTCATTCTTTGCCGCTTTTGGTGATATACACATCTCCTCGCTACGGTGACAGGCACACCCTTCTGCTTTTACTGCCTGTCTTCTGACCAACACGGTGATAGGCACACCTGAGTTACTTGGTAACTGGCTGGCACACCCACTCTCAGTGCCACACCTTTTTTACTTTGCATTATTTTGCTGCATCTCATGTGTTTATTGGTGATAAACATGCCTTCTCTCTTCGGTGACAGGCACACCCTCTTGCATTTACCGCCTGTCTTTTGAACAACACAGTGATAAGCACACCTGCTCTACACGGTGACTGGCACACCTACTCCCTGTGTCACATTCTATTTTTTTTCTGCTTTAAATTGTGAAATTAAGTGAAGCGCTTTGATAAATAAGATGATACATATGTTGTATATTATTTGATTTTTTTTATGCACAATTTTATGTTAACATCACAACTGTAAGTGTTAACAGTTTCTTGTCACTTTTCATTTTAAAGGAGTTGCTGTTGGGGTGCCTAAATATGCAAAATGTTACTCCTCCTCCATTCTTTCTCTCAAACCCTGGTGATCCAAACATTTGTTGGTCAAAATGGAAAAATGTTTTTCTTAATTACGCAAGAGTCTGCGGTGTTTCTCTTAGTGCTGAAAGGAGATCTGCATTACTTGTACATTGTTTGGGTTCTGAAGGACAGGAAGTATTTGAACATCTTCCTAATTTAAGTGATTTAGACGCTGATGGTCTTAACAAGTTTGAAGTTTGTTTAAAAAAACTTGATAATCACTATCTTCCTAAAGTTAGTATGATCTTAGAAAAGTACCACTTTGGAAGACGCATACAAAAACCCCAAGAATCTGTAGAGTCATATATAACTGATCTCCGAAAACTGGGTGCCGCATGCAAGTTTGAGGGGTCACTTGAAGAACGTATTTGTGACCAATTTATGTTAGGCTGCAATATTGAGAAAATCAAGGATGATTTCTGGCAGAAAGATGACCCGAATTTAGATGAAGTTGTTTTGATTGCTAAGAGAATTGAACACTCTCTTGCATGCGTAGAGGTTATAAAAAAGAAAATGTCTCTTCAAATGAGAAAGTTGTTTTAAATGAAAAAGTTCAGAGTGTAACAAAACTCCTTTGAAATATTCAGAACAAAAATCTCATTCTTCTTCATCTCTTAACACAAAAAAAGGGTTTAAAGGAAAATGCTTTCGCTGTGATATGTTCGGTCATTTAGCCAATGATAAATCAAGTCCTGCTCTCACTTCCAAATGCAATAACTGTGGGAAGCTAGGACATTTAGCTAAAGCCTGTGGAGCACCAAAATTTGGGAAAGGAAAACGAGTGAAAGAGGTTTCTTTAGAGGATGAGAACAATTCTGATTATGACGACTTGCACTGTGGAGAAGTCTTACTTCAAGGTGGGGAAAACAAAAGTAAGAATCCAATTGATGATGTAAAAGTGAACGATCATAATGTTCGAATGCTTTTTGATTCAGGAGCAAAAATCTCACTTATTCCCAAAGTTTTTTGGGGATAAAATGCTGAAGGGGAAAGTAAAAGTTTTTAAACCCGATATTAAACCTCTGGCCTATGGAGGTCAACCAATAAAGTTATTCGGTTATTTCTTGGGTGGCATAGAATACAAAGGGAGGCTTACTGCAGGAAAGATATACATCTCATGCAGAGGAGATAGTATTATTAGTTGGATTCATCAAGCTGATTTGGGGGTCTCCTTAATTCCTGGTGGCGATCCCTGTATAGTCCTCCGAGACATCTCTCCAAGTACTGACTCCATGAATTCTATTTCCAGCAATTCTTTGGAAATTAATCAAGAGTGTGACTTGCGTACTGAGTTCAAAAATGTTTTCTGCGAGAAGTTGGGATGTTTCTCAGGTTACACACACAGAATTATACTTAAACCAGATGCTTCTCCTGTAACTTGAAAAGTGCGTAATGTACCTTTGGCGTTGAGAGAGTCCATGCGCGCTGAACTTGAAAAGTTGAAAAGAGATGTTATCATTGTGGAATCTGAAGCAAGCAAATGGTTGGCTCCGGTAGTTCTTGCACGCAAGGCTTCTGGAGAGGTGAGGTTATGTGTTGATCTCCGTGCTCTCAATAGGGCAGTCATTTCTGATAAATATCCCCTCCCCAATATTACAGAAATGTTGACACAATTAAAGGGTGCTGTCGTGTTCTCCACACTAGATCTTAAAGCCGCCTATCATCAGGTCAAAATTGATGACGATTCCGTGGATTTGACAGCCTTCATAACCCCATTCGGAACCTACAAATTCACTCGCCTCCCCTTCGGTCTAAACTCCGCTGCCTCTGTGTTCCGTGTCATGGAAGATGTGTTAAATGGTCTAACCGGGGTTAAAATATATCAAGATGATGTCTTAGTTCATGGATCGTCTCAACGAGAGCATGATGATAGGCTTAGGGCAGTCCTTGAGAGGTTTAGAGCACAAGGTTTAACTTTGCAAGAGAACAAATGCAAGTTTAACCTTACAGAGATTGACTATCTGGGTCACAAATTAACAAAAGAAGGAGTTAAACCTAGAGACCATCTTGTGAAGACCATTGAAAATCTCCCTATTCCTCAATCTAGAGATGATCTTGTCACCTTTTTAGGAATGTCGGAGTATTATAATAAATTTGTTCCTCAGTTTGCCTGTCGTACGTTTGCGTTGAGGTCACTTTTAAAACAAGCATTTGCAATGCAATCGGTCTCGCCTTTGGGACCTTATAAGTATTTAGCTATGCACCACATTATCCATGGGACCACCTGCACTCACTTTTCAGTTAAAGCCCATTGCCATGTAGCATGATGCCAGAAGCAAGCTCCATTATGGAATTTTTTAGCTTATCTTTACTGCGATAAAGTGAAACTATGAGCCCTAATTTCAGCATGGCTCCAGAGACAGGACTGACTGAAAGTGTCACACAGCTCTTGATTCAGCAGCTCTGATTGCTGCGCCACATCCTCTCCACTTCCATGAGACACTAAAACCATTCCAGGTTCCTCCCACCCTAGTCATTACATTGTGCAAGCCACTTCCCAGTTACTTTTGTTCTCGTCAACAATTGTTTTTAAACGAAGAGTAAAAAGAATATCCCCATTTTCCTCCCTTTAGAGGAGTACTATTGCACGCTTTAGAAAATGTATTTAAAGTTGCCGATTAATTTAATGTCATCAGCAGTACCGCTAGCTTTTCCTGAATATTTATCCAACAGCACTTTACATGCATGGACATATATGACAATATTTTAGAAGGGAAAAAAACGAACACTTAAATGAAGGGGAAATCAAAGGGGTAGCTAAGGGGCGACTAACAGAAGCTCAGACAGAAGTCAAGCTTTGGAAGTAGACATATAAAACACGTTGTTATTAAAAACAGTCAATTTGATACCACACTCAGGTCTTCTCAGAATCTATCCGGATAAAACAGGCTGAGGGCCGCAGGATGGGACCGTGTGTCTGTCACGTCTAACAAACAAATTAGGCACGCAGCTGCTTGCGAGATGTTTGTATGTTTTGTGACAGCGTTGCACTGTGCAAGACATTGCATTTCAGCTGCAGCATCAACAGAAACGGCAGACATAACACTGAACAACTGTAAAAAGCAGGCCCGGCTAAACCAATACAAAATATTTATCTAGGTTAGGGTTTGTAAAGCGCTACCTGAATTTCGGAATTTAATGCTGTTATCAGTGGCTGTGCACCACCTCAAGTCATCACTCCTCTAACGTGCCTTTTCACAACACACAAGCAGTGCTTGCACACAACTGCTGCTGGCTTGTCTCCTCGGTTGCATGCTCCATAGGTGTGCATAAAATAAGACTCTCCCTTATTGGCTGCAAGTTATATGCCAGCAGGCTAGGTGGTTCCTGTATGTGGGACATACCGGGGGAGGAGGAGGCACCCGAGCAGATGAGCCAGCGGCAGCTGTGTGTAAGCACTGCTCGAGTGTTTTTAAAAGGCGCATTAGATGTGTGATGTTTTCTACGTAACATGAATAAAATCGGTACTCATGTAGCTAAAACTGAAGGAACATACTGGGGGGAGAAGGAGGCATCCGAGAGGATAAGCGATCGGCAGCTGTGTGAAATTGCTGCTCGAGCTTTAAAGGTATGTTCCCTGCACTAATAAGCAGGGGAAAGGAGGAGGCAGCAGAGAATACGAGCGAGCTGAAACACACGAACAGCTTTTAATGTGAAGAAAGTGGGAGGGATACGGCGCTCTTTGCCCCCCCATCCGCACAGCGCCACCTGTGCGTCCAGCTCCCTGCTGCTGCTGATCTGAGGCCCTCCTCCACCCGCAGGCTACCACCTGCGCCTCATCCCTGGTGGCCAGTGGTAGGCCGTAGGTAGGTTCTTGTCGTTGTAAGCGTCACTGTTACTGTCTTTTCCCTCGATATTTGCGCCCCCACTGTTTTGCCCTTCCGTTCTGTGCCCCCACTGCTGTGACTGTTTTCGTTCTATGCCCCCACTGTTTTTGCCCTTCCGTTCTGTGCCCCCACTGCTGTGACTGTTTTCGTTCTGTGCTCCCACTGTTTTTTTCCACTGTTTTTGCCCTTCCGTTCTGTGCCCCCACTGCTGTGACTGTTTTCGTTCTGTGCCCCCACTGCTTTCCCACTGTTTTTGCCCTTCCGTTCTGTGCCCCCACTGCTGTGACTGTTTTCGTTCTGTGCCCCCACTGCTTTTCCACTGTTTTTGCCCTTCCATTCTGTGCCCCCACTGCTGTGCACTGTTTTTCGTTCTGTGCCCCCCTGTGCCCCTTTTGATTTCTGTACCCCTTCGCCCTCCCGTTTCCCGCCGCTGTGTCCCCTGCGGCACCGCCCCCCTCGCTGACCACTCGCTGCCCCTGCCTCCCGCCTCCCAGCTGCTCCTCCCTCCCACCTCCCCATATATGGCGGCCGCTGCGCGGTGAGGTGAGCGACCCTTGACCTCTGGGTAGGTCGCCCCCCATCCACACAGCGCCACCTGTGCGTCCAGCTCCCTGCTGCTGCTGATCTGAAGCCCTCCTCCACCCGCAGGCTACCACCTGCACCTCATCACTGGTGGCCAGTGGTAGGCCGTAGGTAGGTTCTTGTCGTTGTAAGCGTCACTGTTACTGTCTTTTCCCTCGATATTTGAGCTTCCACTGTTTTTCCACTGTTTTGCCCTTCCGTTCTGTGCCCCCACTGCTGTGACTGTTTTCGTTCTGTGCCCCCACTGTTTTTGCCCTTCCGTTCTGTGCCCCCACTGCTGTGACTGTTTTCGTTCTGTGCCCCCACTACTTTTCCACTGTTTTTGCCCTTCCGTTCTGTGCCCCCACTGCTGTGACTGTTTTCGTTCTGTGCCCCCACTGCTTTTCCACTGTTTTTGCCCTTCCATTCTGTGCCCCCACTGCTGTGCACTGTTTTTCGTTCTGTGCCCCCCTGTGCCCCTTTTGATTTCTGTACCCCTTCGCCCTCCCGTTTCCCGCCGCTGTGTCCCCTGCGGCCCCGCCCCCCTCGCTGACCACTCGCTGCCCATGCCTCCCGCCTCCCAGCTGCTCCTCCCTCCCACCTCCCCATATATGGCGGCTGCTGCGCAGCGGGCGCACCGCTGGCGCGCCGAAGGCGCGCCTAAGGCAAGCCCGTCTGCGCCCGTCCGCGCCTGGACCGCGCCCAGCGCCAGAACCCCTGACCCCCGCATCCGCCTCAAAGACCACCTCCAATACGACGCCAGCACCCTCATCGCTCTCAACCCAGGACGGACCTCCACCTGCTTCAAGGCCGCCCCGAAACGCACCCATGGTCCCTTCACCTGCCGGAACTGCAGCTTCACCTGCCTCGGAGAGCCCGAGACTCCAGCCAAGAAGGACCTCAACCATCTCCGGTGCATCCTACTAAACACCCGCTCCGCACGCAAACACGCCGTCGAGCTCTGGGACCTACTCGACACCTCATCACCGGACGTCGCCTTCCTGACAGAGACCTGGATGAACGAATCCTCCGCACCCGACATCGCCATAGCCATCCCCGATGGCTACAAGATCACCCGCAGAGACCGCACCAACGGAATCGCCATCGTCCACAAAGACACCATCAGGGTCTCGAACAGCACCGACGACACTCTCAGCACCGCCGAACACATGTACTTCCAGATCCACACGGATCCCAACACCACCGTAAGAGGCACCCTCATCTACAGACCCCCCGGACCCTGACCCCAGTTCAGCGACTCCATCGCCGACTTCATCAGCACGCACGCCCTGACCTCCACCGACTACATCCTCCTCGGAGACCTGAACTTTCACCTGGAGAACAACAATGACAGCAACTCCTCCACCCTAATCGACAACCTCGCCAACCTCGGACTGAAACAGCTCGTCACGACGCCGACCCACATCGCCGGACACACGCTCGACGCCATCTTCTCCTCAAGCTCCCACGTCTCCTTCAGCCACACCTCCGAACTCACCTGGACCGACCACCACTGCATCCACTTCACCTTCCGGAAACCCGCCGCACACCACCGCACCCTACAGATCCCCCGCAGATGCTGGAGCAAAGTCACCGAAGACCAACTCCAGACAAACCTCGCACTCAGCCCACCCACCGACCTCTCCAACCCGACGCCGCCGCCCGCAATCTCAGACGATGGATGGACGACTGCGCCAACACCTTAGCCCCGCTGAAAAAAACAACCTACAAAGACACCAGCAAGAGAGCCAGCTGGTTCACCCCGGAACTCCTAGCATCCAAGCGCACCTGCCGGAAACTGGAGAACAAATGGCACAGCGAGAAGACGCCGGACAGCCGCGCAGCCCACAAAGATGCCATCCGCAACCACCATCACCTCATCAGGTCCGCCAAGAGGACCTCCTTCAAAGACCGCCTCAACAACAACGCACACAACAGCAAGGAGCTCTTCAGCATCGTGAAGGAACTCTCCAACCCCAGCTCCAATGCCAACGACATCCCGCCGTCGCAAGCCCTGTGTGATTCCCTCGCCACCTTCTTCCACCGCAAGATCGCCGACATCCACGACAGCTTCTACTCCCGGACGACCCCAACAGGCCCCGACACATCAGACCCGCCGCACCCCATCGACCACGACCCCCTGACAGCCTGGGTCAACGTGAACACCGAGGACACAATCAAGACCATGGGCACAATCCACTCCGGCTCCCCATCAGACCCTTTTCCACACCACATCTTCAACAAAGCCGGCAGCTCCATCGCACCCCACCTGCGCAACGTCATCAACCTCTCCTTCGAGACCGCGACCTTCCCAGAGAGCTGGAAACACGCCGAGATCAACGCCCTACTCAAAAAACCCAAGGCGGACCCGAGCGACCTCAAGAACTTCCGGCCCATCTCCCTGCTTCCATTCCCAGCTAAGGTCATCGAGAAGATCGTCAACAGACAGCTCACCCGCTACCTCGTAGATAACAGCATCCTAGACCCCTCCCAGTCAGGATTCCGCAGCAACCACAGCACCGAGACCGCCCTCATCGCCGCCACAAACGACATCAGGATCCTGCTGGACAACGGCGAGACGGCGGCCCTCATCCTCCTGGACCTCTCCGCCGCCTTCGACACTGTCTGCCACCACACACTATGCACACGCCTCCACGACGCAGGGATCCGAGACAAGGCCCTGGATTGGACCACCTCCTTCCTTTCCGGCAGAACCCAGAGCGTCCGCCTCCCCATTCCGATCCGAAGCCTCCGAGATCATCTGCGGCGTACCCCAGGGATCTTCCCTCAGCCAGACACTGTTCAACATCTACATGGCTCCACTCGCACGCACGCCCGACAGCACGACCTCAACATAATCTCCTACGCCGACGACACTCAACTGATCCTCTCCTCACCAAGGACCCCTCACCGCCAAATCCAACCTCCACGAAGGAATGAAAGCCATCGCCGACTGGATGAAGTGCAGCCGACTTAAGCTGAACACAGACAAGACGGAGATCCTCATCCTCGGCTCCAACCCATCAGCCTGGGACGACTCCTGGTGGCCCTTGTCACTAGGGGCACCCCCGACACCAACCGACCACGCACGCAACCTGGAGGTCATCCTCGACTCAACGCTCACCATGACCAAGCAAGTCAACGCAGTCTCCTCCTCCTGCTTCAACACCCTCCGCATGCTCCGCAAGATCTACAGGTGGATCCCGACAGACACGAGAACAGTCACCCAGGCCCTCGTCAGCAGCAGACTCGACTACGGAAACGCCCTCTACGCAGGAGCCCCGACCAAGCTCATCAAACGACTGCAAAGAATCCAAAACGCCTCTGCACGCCTGATCCTCGACATTCCACGCCACAGCCACATCACCCCCACCTGAAAAACCTGCACTGGCTCCCCGTCGACAAGAGAATCTCCTTCAAACTCCTGATCCACGCACACAAGGCACTCCACAAACCGGCCCAGCCTACCTCAACAGTCGACTCTCCTTCTACGTTCCCAACCGTCAGCTCCGCCGACCTCTCCCTGGCCACCGTCCCGCGCATCCGGAGAACCACCACCGGAGGCAGATCCTTCTCTCACCGCGCCGCCAAGATCTGGAACACCCTTCCCTCAACCTACGACAGACCCAAGACCTGCTGACCTTCAGGAGACGACTCAAGACCTGGCTATTCGACCAGTAGCGGCAACACCCCCCCTCCTCTCCCTCAGCGCCTTGAGACCCTCGCGGGTAAGTAGTGCGCTTTACAAATCTTGTGATTGATTGATTGATTATTACTAGCCGCTTTCAGGCAGCAGGAACAAGTTGGCCACTCTCAGTTTTTCGCCACCTCCTCTCGTTATGCTAAGTTGCGCTAATGCGCTGATAACGCTCTCCTCCCGGGTCTTCTCACAAGTAATGGCTTACGGTGTGTTCGGCACAGGCGCAGCCCCAGAGGTATCGCGCGCATGCGAAACAAAAAAGATGAAAGACCAACAAAAATAGTTACAGAATATTTTATTCGTTTTAACCACATTTTTGACTCCGCCCCCATTGCACTTAGGCTCACATTTCCCATATTTTCTTTATGGACTTCAACCGTTGCTTGGGATAAACCTGCTTCATTAGGCATGCACAGATGACTTTAGGTGTGTATTGTCCTTTCTGCATGTGATGCCTTAGAGCTGAGTGTGCAAGTTATCTATACACGCTGTTTTTTAGGAGTTCTTAGATTAATCTTTACGTCAACTGCTCATAACTAAAGTGCTTAAACTTTGAGACATGGAAAAGGCAACCTTTGGGGGATCAACACTTTCTGAACCCTCAGTATGAAACGTTACAGCTGGAAGACATGCGGGGGACTTGTCCAGCACTGATTTAGTACAACGAGCACGAGAGAAAGAAAATACCTGAGCATGTCTCCTGAGAGCTGCTCTGCCAGCAACCCCTTTAATCTTTGCCGCTCAGCAGTCTCTTTCTCCTGGAAGCCTTTCGGGACTCCTCCAATACAGGACCCCCTCTGGACTGGGCCCCCAGCGCATGATGACATTCTGACTGGGAGCCTGATTTTCCTAGTAAAGGGATATTGTAGTGAGCGTACATGCCAACCTTCGTCTGAAGCAGGATCAGATGGGGGAGTAAACCTCTAAATGCGGAGCTATTCTACCGGTTTCCAAAGAAGGTTCTTTAAAATCTTATTGCTTCCGCCTTTCTTTCTCTGTCTTATTCGAAAGCAACAATAGCCAATGAGAGAGCTACTTTGTGTTGGCTGTGACCAATGCTAGGTGGGGCGAGAGCTATGGGCCGTCCATTATAGCCTGCGATTGGTTCTAAAATAATAGCAGCCGCCTGTCCTGTTTCGTTACAGTGAACGCCGCTGCAGCGAGCCCTTATACCCGGAACTAAAACAACCAGCAGTAACACAGTAAAACACCCACAAAAGAACACTACACCGGTTTTATAAAAATAAAGGTATTTTTATCTAATATCCAGTAAGGTCAAAATCGGCAAGAATCCATCATATATAATCAGACGTTTTCAGTAATGTGTCTTTTAAGAGCGCGATTACAACGAGATAAGAATGAGCTCGGTGAGTCTGTAATTCTACAGTTACATGCGGTAGGGTAAACTAGTCACAGAGTTGGGGGCGGACTGTTTTTGCTTTTAAGAAGTTACTAGCACATGTCCGTTGTGCACACTCAGCGAGTTCCAGGAAGGCTGTTACCCGTGGCTTGGGAGGAACTGTCTATTAGTTGGACAACATTAAGGCAGAACGGCTCCTCGCTCGTAGTGGGTGAAATGCAAGTCACTTTCACACTGCCGAATGCGCGTTGTTTTTATACTGTTTGAACTGTGCCCCCCTCTGTCGCAACCAACTCGGCTCAGTGAGGAGATTACGCTTCCGGATGCCCCTGAGCAGCACAAGTTCATGTCTACAGTCCCCGCAGCCGGCTGGCAGGAAGACAGTGCCCCAGCGAGGTAACATAAAAACAATGCAGATTGGCAAGGCGCTTAGGTTTTTTTTTTAAAAAGGGTTCCGAGCAATGCCACATAGACCCCGGCGGTCCCGCTCTTGAAAGATAATGCCCCCAAAGCAAAGCAAACTCCTACGAGTCGGCTCTCACTGCCAATGTCCGAGAGCCGACTCACCCAGACTCTTGCCCCACCCCAGGCGATCACACACTGCCGCTCCCTGGACTCCGGTCCGGGCGTTTACCAGGGCAGTGCGGTCTCTTCCGTCCCTCCTGAGAGGCAGCAGTTGAATGGGGGAGGAGGTCGGGTTGCTTGGCGACGCCTTGCTCTTCCTGGAATTCACGGCAGCTCCTCTCCGGGACGAGCCCCTTGTTGCCGGGCAACCCCCGTGCGGGCACCAATCCCAGCGTGGCTCTTCCCTGACGTCAGCGGTGCAGCGCACAGGGTTCCCGAGGCTCCTGAGCTGGCGGCGGTGATCCCAGGGGCGATTGGAGTGTCGCTTTAGCTCAGGGCCGTGGCAGTGATCTCGGGGCAAATTTAAATGGCGTGAACATAAGCCCGCGGTGGTGATAACACGCAGTGCCCTCACAGTTCCCACACAGTCACAAGCAGAGGCAATCCCCCGGGCCCGTGGCGGTGATCTCACAATGAGATGTGTGGGGGGGGCGGGAGAGAAGGCTCGGACAGCGGGAGGGGTGGCATGGGAACAAAGTAGTGCTCAGCAAACACGCAGTAAAGGGGCCAATAGCCATGGAAGGAGACATGGCCGTCATAAGGCGGGACTAGCAGCCTCTAAACCAATCAGAAGTCAGCATTTAGAAAAAACAAAGCCACAAGCCAATGAAAAAGTGGGCGGGGGAGTGGGCGGGGCTTCCCTCACCTATAGTGTATACTGCATGCCTTGCAAAGCGAGCAGCGCATGCGCTGCACCGCTAGGCGAGACCTAAAAAGGGTGAAGTTCAATTGGTCTTCACAATGCCAAATTGAGTTTGATGATGTCAGAAAGGCACTTGCTTGTGCGCCTTCTCTCCAGAGTTTTGGCACCTCTGCATGCTCCGTCTTAATCACTGATGCCAGTTCAAAAGGTCTTGGCGCTGTTCTCAAGCAGATAAAGGATAATAAGGAAATAACCATCATGTTTCTATCCAGAGCGCTGGTCGGTACGGAGACACAGTGCTCTGTGATCGAAAAAGAAGCTTTATGTATTTTCTGGGCTAAGAAATTCCTCTGGGGAAGCTCTTTTGTAGTGCACACAGATCATAAACCTTTGAAAGATGTATTCTGTAAAAAAGGTCTAGATTCTGTGTCTTCCAGAATTTGTAGGTGGGTGGTTGCCTTACAGGACTATGATTTTATGGTGAATTATATACCTGGCACCGAAAATAAAGTTGCTGACTGTCTCTCACGCCCGGTCTCCGTGCAGGACGCCTGTATACCGGCTGAACCTGAAGGATCATGGGAAGATGATAATTGTAAGGTTTGTGAGATCATGGAGGGGGTAATTAGTGAGACAGAATGGAGGGAAACAATGACGACTGATGTCGTGATCTGCGAGGTGTGTAAGATGGTGAATGAAGGGTGGCCAGAATTAAAGAAACTTAATGAGGAGGTTCGCAAATTTTGGAATGTTAGAGATGAACTTTCGATGAGTGGAGGTCTGCTTTGGAGAGGCACCAGACTTATTCCTCCATCGTCAGTAAGGATGAAAATTATCCAGCTAGCTCATCAGGGGCATCAAGGGGTTACAAAAACTAAAGAGAGAATTTGTTTACATTTCTGGTGGCCAGGAATTGACATTCTTGTAGAACGTGTGATAAGGGATTGCAATGCGAGTGATAAAATATATGACAAGAGTACAACCTATGGTCTTACGTGATACTCCCACTCGTTGGCAGGAAGTAGCTTTAGATCTTTTGGGACCTGTGACATGCAAGACTGGTCATTCATTTGTTCTGGTGTTGATGGATATGCACTCAAGGTGGCCAGAAATAAAGGTGACGCAAAGTATTGAGACCAAAGATGTCATCAAGTTTTTGGACGATATCTTCTGTCGAGAGGGTCTTCCAGAGTCCCTCTTGACGGACAATGGCGTTCAACTAGTCTCAAAAGAGATGGAGGACTTCTTAGAAAAGAGAGGTATTAAACACAAACGTTGCGCTCTCTACCATCCCGAAACTAATGGTATGGTGGAGAGGTTCAACCGCGTCTTAAAAGAGTCCATTCAGATGGCTAAAGACCAAGTCATGGACTGGAAGACTAGTATAGTGGAGCGGGTGATGGTTTACCGTCTTACTCCTCACTTTACCACGGGGAAAATCCCCTTTGAGTTGTTCAGGGGTCGTAATCCTAATACTTATATGTTTCAGTCTTGGATGAGGAAAAAGGGTTTTGAGGATGATGATTCTCATGATCAGGTTTCGTGGAAAACAGTTCAAGATCTTAAGTCCGTCAAGAGAATTTTGATGTTAGGCATGCTGCTTCTCACAAAATGTATCTGTAGGTGATAAAGTGAGAGTGCGCTTTCCTCAAAGATTTTCTGCTGCCAAATTCTCTCAACCTTTTAAAGTAATAAAACTGTTTCAAAATGCTGTAAAACTTGATGATGGGCGCATATGGAACTTGGGCAGAATTGCTCCTATGCGTTCTTGTAGTCAGTCTAAACCAGGTGCTCCTGTGATAGGCCCTGATGTTCTTTCAACCTTGCGCAGGAGCTCTCGCACATGTAAGACTCCTGTAGCATTACGAGATTTTGTTTTACACTAAAATGTTATTTTACTTTTATGTTTTTGAGGTTTAAAAGTGAAAGGAGATGTGTGGTATTCATGTATTATTTACAACAGCCTGTTCCTGCAGGCTGTTAACCTGTTTCATTACTTGTAGAACATTTAGAGATTCTAGAATGTGTATCTTATGATCTGTAATCTTATGAGCTGTAATTTAGAACTTTACTGTGAGTTGCTGTTGGGGTGCCTTGTGGATAGGACGTTTCTGTTATACAAAGAATCCCAATAAAAGAAGAACAATAAGCTTCACTGCAGTCTTCGTACTTCTTCACAGCCTGCTGTTGGGGTGACTTACCTATAACGCATGCATGCATGTCCTTAATAGAAGTGGAAGTTCTTTGACTGGGTAGCTACAAAAAAACAATTATTCTCATGCTTTGTTTAATACACTTAAACCGCCGGTGGGATGAGGAGGGCAAGCAGGTGGCAAGTGCCCCGCTAAGTCTTAAACACAAGTACTCCATCTGTCTATCGGCTCCCACCACTGTAGGTCAGTTACTCGCGCCAAGAGTGTGCGTGATGAGCTCAGCGCTGCGTCTTCACCGGATATCCGCAAAGGAGCAACGGTCACTCATTGTCCGAGTGTGAAGGCGGGGCTACAGCAAGGCTTGACCTAAGTCTTTTTTGACCGCGCCCCCTCACGCGCTGCGTGCCCTCGCTGGCGTGATGAAGTCGGCATGATGTCACAAGCGCTCCTCTGAGGCGGAGCGTGGTTAGCGCCGTTCTAGATACCAGTGACCCAACTGCAAGATGGCGGCGTACAACGCGAAGCGCATGCGCAGACGTGTTTCCGAAGGCGCGATCCCGCCTGACTGAAGCTGTCATCGTGAGCGCGCACGGGTGATCCGGAAGTGATGTCTGGCATGAAAGCGGCCAATGGAAGACCGTAACGGCAGTGCGCGCCTGCCAATAGGTGGAGCGGACATTGGCCCGTGAGAAATTTGAAATAGAAGCTGAGGAGGAAAGCGCCGAGAAGCAGGTAGGGTTCCCGCGGACGCCCCGCCAGAGAACGCAAAAGGCCTGCCTCAGAGAGAGCCTGTACGCGCGGGAGGGCGGCCTGGTGTTCCAGCGCCCCCGGTGCATCGGCAGCACCGGGAGAGCTGAAGTGCGCCCCCGCTACCCACCGGTGGACGGAGCGACAAGGTGCGGTACCCGGGGGGTGTTGCGGAGGGACCCCCCCCTCAGTGCCGTGAGGAGGGGAGCCTGGCAGGCCGGGTGATGACAGGACCTCCAGCCGGAGACCACTGGAGCTAACTCCTCACACTCTTAACCCCCCCCCCGCTCCCGAGAGGGTCCCCTGAAGAGCCCCCACCTACCAACACGCACCTGACAACACTTGATCTCGCTGTCACTCCGAGACTTCCCGGCGAGTCCCCCGCCCCCCCCGAGGGGTAATGTACACTCCGGCCCCCACCCCAGTGGGTTGCTGCCAACTATTGTCTTTTATTGAAGAATCGTTCTTAAAGGCACCAATCCGTGCCCTTGACCTTTCCGCCTGTCGGTTACCACAGCTCCAGCCCGCTCCCTCGCTGTCCCAATAAACAGCAGCGGACCCACTTTAAGAACTGTGCTCCAATAAAAGACCATTGTTGGCAGCAACCCACTTGGGGGTTACATTTGACTACCGGTCCCATAATCCTTAGCGCTATACTCACCTGAGCGCCAACACCAAATTGAATAAATATTGAGGGGATATATATACTGCTGGTCTTTGTTGCCATCATTTGTGTGGAATGCCCATGGAGGAAGGGCGTAATGCCCGAAACGCGTCGGCAGGAGTGAGAGGTGCGTGTCCCTGCGCGAACCGCCTGTCAGCTTTGCAGCGCTTACCATCTTGAGTGCGGCTCGCGAAACGGCAAACTGTATGTGTGTATGTATGTATGTGTGTATATATATATATATATATATTCACATTCACTAGGGGCTTTTATCTGTTGGGGAGTTCTGTTTTGTAAAGGTGCACTGTCTGGCTAGATCCCTTTTGTTGGGGCTTGTATCTCTTAAGGAGTTCTGTCTGGTAGGGCCTATAGTCTCTTAGGTAGAGGCTTGTGTCTGTAGGGTGGCGGGGGTCTCGGTCTTGTTGGGGCCTGCTGTCAAGGGTGGTGGGCTTTATGGTAGGGACATGTATTTGCTAGGGACCTGCTGTCTGTGGATCTTTGTGGTAGGGACTTCTGTTATGGGACTTAATGTCTGTGTGTATGTGGTAGGGAATATTATCGGGGGTGGGGCTGCTGTCTGTATGTGTTTGGTAGGAGGAATGCGTGCTAGGGGACCACTGTCTGTGTACTTTTTGTGGTAGGGACCTGAATGCTTTAGGGGTCCACTGTCTGTATATTCGTTGCAGGAGCCTGTTTTTGTTGTCTGTGTGTTTGGGGTAATCAATCATGTCACTTATAAAGCGCACTACATACCCGCGAGGGTCTCAAGGCGCTGGGGGAAGAGGGGGGTGGTGCTGCTACTGATCGAAGAGCCAGGTCTTGAGGAGTCTTCTGAAGGCCAGTAGGTCTTTGGTCTGTCGGAGGTTGGTGGGGAGGGTGTTCCAGGTCTTGGCGGCGAGGTGGGAGGTGGGAGATGCTTGTGTCAGAAGCCTGCTGGTTGTACGTGTGATAGGGGCCTGTGTGTTAGGGGCCTGCTGTCTGTGTATGATTGCGGTAGCAGGCCCCTAACACGCACAGGCCCCTGTCTGTGTATGATTGCAGTAGGGGCCTGTGTGTGTTAGGGGCCTGCTGTCTGTGTATGATTGCGGTAGGGGCCTGTGCGTGTTAGGGGCCTGCTGTCTGTGTATGATTGCGGTAGGGGCCTGTGCGTGTTAGGGGCTTGCTGTCTGTGTATGATTGCGGTAGGGGCCTGTGCGTGTTAGGGGCCTGCTGTCTGTGTATGATTGCGGTAGGGGCCTGTGCGTGTTAGGGGCCTGCTGTCTGTGTATGATTGCGGTAGGGGCCTGTGCGTGGTAGGGGCCTGCTGTCTGTGTATGATTGCGGTAGGGGCCTGTGCGTGTTAGGGGCCTGCTGTCTGTGTATGATTGCGGTAGGGGCCTGTGCGTGTTAGGGGCCTGCTGTCTGTGTATGATTGCGGTAGGGGCCTGTGCGTGTTAGGGGCCTGCTGTCTGTGTATGATTGCGGTAGGGGCCTGTGCGTGTTAGGGGCCTGCTGTCTGTGTATGATTGCGGTAGGGGCCTGTGCGTGTTAGGGGCCTGCTGTCTGTGTATGATTGCGGTAGGGGCCTGTGTGTGTTAGGGGCCTGTGTGTTAGGGGCCTGCTGTCTGTGTATGATTGCGGTAGGGGCATGTGTGTGTTAGGGGCCTGCTGTCTGTGTATGATTGCGGTAGGGGCCTGTGCGTGTTAGGGGCCTGCTGTCTGTGTATGATTGTGGTAGGGGCCTGTGTGTGTTAGGGGCCTGCTGTCTGTGTATGATTGCGGTAGGGGCCTGTGTGTGTTAGGGGCCTGCTGTCTGTGTATGATTGCGGTAGGAGCCTGTGTGTGTTAGGGGCCTGCTGTCTGTGTATGATTGCGGTAGGGGCCTGTGTGTGTTAGGGGCCTGTGTGTGTTAGGGGCCTGCTGTCTGTGTATGATTGCGGTAGGGGCCTGTGTGTGTTAGGGGCCTGCTGTCTGTGTATGATTGTGGTAGGAATCTGCATGTTAGGAGCCTGCTGTCTGTATGTGGTAGGGACGTGTGTGTGGTAAGGGTCGGCTTCTGTGTGTTTGTGGTGGGTGCTTGTATGTGTTAGGGCCCACCTGTCTGTTTGTGTTGGGGACCTGCTGTCTGTCGTTGGTAGGTGCCTGTACGTGTTAGGGGCCCTCTGTCTGTCTGTTTGTGGTAGGTGCCTGTATGCGTTAGGACCCCCTGTCTGTGGTAGGTGCTTGTATGCGTTAGGGCCCCCTGTCTGTCTGTGGCTGGTGCTTGTATGCGTTACGGCCCCCTGTCTGTGGTAGGTGCTTGTATGTGTTGGGGACCTGCGGTCTCTCTGTGGTAGGTGCCTGAATGTGTTGGGGACCTGCGGTCTGTCTGTGGTAGGTGCCTGAATGTGTTGGGGACCTGCGGTCTGTCTGTGGTAGGTGCCTGAATGTGTTGGGGACCTGCGGTCTGTCTGTGGTAGGTGCCTGAATGTGTTGGGGACCTGCGGTCTGTCTGTGGTAGGTGCCTGAATGTGTTGGGGCCCCCTGTCTGTGGTAGGTGTCTGAATGTGTTAGGGCCCCCTGTCTGTGGTAGGTGTCTGAATGTGTTAGGGCCCCCTGTCTGTGGTAGGTGTCTGAATGTGTTAGGGCCCCCTGTCTGTGGTAGGTGTCTGAATGTGTTGGGGCCCCCTGTCTGTGGTAGGTGCCTGTATGTGTTAGGGCCCCCTGTCTGTGGTAGGTGCTTGTATGTGTTGGGGACCTGCGGTCTGTCTGTGGTAGGTGCTTGTATGTGTTGGGGGCCCCCTGCCTGTGGTAGGTGCCTGTATGTGTTAGGGCCCGGGCCCCCCTGTCTGTGTTTCTCTGGCAGGCACCTGCCCGCGGTCTGTGACGTTCCCTGCCGGCCCTTCCCTCCTCGGCTCCTCCCAGGGCCGGCCCTCTAATCCTCCCTCCGTCCTCGGCCCCTCCCAGGGCCGGCCCTCCCCTCCACCCCCAGAGGCGGGCTCCTTGCAGAGAGAGGATGATGCCGTCTCACGGTTGCTAGAGCTTCCCGGGAGGACTGTGAGTGTTTGGCGCTAGGAGGGTGGTGGGGGTTGGGGCGCGGTGCATGAATGCTCCCATGCTGGGGGAGGCTTTGAGTGGGGGTCCTGGCCTCAGCTCCGGGGGCTGCGGCCGCCGCCTCCTGGTAAACAATGCGGGAGGGAGGCGCCCCCGGGGCTTCCCGGCGGCTGCACCGCGGATGGGTGTGCGCCCCACTGCTTGCACTATGGTTCTCGGTGTGTATGGGGGGGGGGGGTCCCCTCGGTGCTGCACACGGAGTGTGCTCTCCACTGCTTTCACTAGAGTGACAGGTGTGGTTTTGGGGGGCTCCTCGGTGCTGCACACTGGGTGTGCGCCCCACTGCTTTCACTAGGGTGGCAGGTTCGTAGGGACGTGGGCCTCGGCGCTGCGCACTTGATGTGTTCTCTACTACTTGCACTAGGGTGATCTGTGTGTATTTGGGGGGGGGGTCCTAGATGCTTCACACTGGGTGTGCCCTCCACTGCTTCCACTAGTGACGTGTAGTTTTGGGGGGCGGGGTCCTAGGTGCTGGTGTGCTCCTCACTGCTTGTTCTATCAGCAAAGGTTCCTCTCGATCTGGTGGTCCCACCAGAAGGCGCAATTATCTTGGCGCATGACAGTAACCGGAGGGAAGATTGTCTTCTCGTCGTGGCAGCTACATGTGCAGGTCCAGAGATGTGCTGGGAGAAGTTTAGGGCCTGATGTAAAGACGAGAAGTGTCTTGTGGTCTGTCACAAGTACTCACTCCATGGTTACTTCAGGTCCTCCTATGGTAGTTGGTGGGGTATTGGCAGTATGGTCTCTTCGCCAGCTGTTGGTGACGAACGGTCGACTTTGCATTATGTCTCGGGACATAGCTATTTAGATGTCTTTTTTTCTTCCAGTGGATGTGTTGATTGGGATGAAGCTTAGCTGATTGAAGGATGAAGGCAAGGCTTGTGAAGAAAGAAGTGTGTGCGAGCGATATGTGGCTGACTGGCACACACAAGCTTGATTAGAGAAGGTGCTCCTCACAGCTGCACACTGGGATGTGCCCAGTGCTGCAGGCTCAGGAAACCAGTAGGTTCTGCTCATCTAGTGGAGGGTGTGACAGCTACAAACTGGAAATCACTGACTGCTGCATCTTGGGATGGTACAGGTGACCTCAGGAAGGGTTGCAGCACCTAACTACAGTGTTCTGAAAGCGGAGCTGAATCAAACCGTGTTTCCACGACTTTTAAGAGTTGCCTGCTGCACCCTCCCCCCGCCCGCCCAGGACACTCATCATGGAGCCTGAGGAGGTTGGAGGATGTGCTATCGCACCGTGGCTCGTAACTCTGGCCGTTGAAGTAGGTCACTGCTTCAGCCCAAGGTAGTGGTTGGTGGTCTATGGATGCTCCTGTTCTGGTGCACTTCTGGGCACTGCTGAGGCCAGGGACACTACTTTGCCCTAGGCAGGGTATGGTGTACTGCTCTGTGCACTTTGAGAGCCTGCTGCCTGGGTGCTGCTATAAGATAGGGTTCCTACTGTAGCCTGATTGTTACTGAGTTTGTAAGCAAGTCTGTTCTGTGCTTGGCCCTGGGTCCACGGCTCCTCAAGTGTGGACATTGCTGGATCACGAGGAAACACATTTGTGGTGTGGGTGCTTCTGCATATTAAGTTACTGCCTACCCTGAGCACTGTTCTGTACTGCTTTGGCCATGAAGTTGCTGGGCCCTGAGAACTTCTCTGCCATGTACACTGCTGGGTCTGGGGCCAGTAGAAGGGGATTGCATGGGTCTTCTCTCACAGATTCAGATGTCTTTTGACAATCTGACCTGGAGGTATCTGCTCAGGCCCGGCACTGCTGGCTCCAGTTGTCTAGCCCTGGAGCTGTTTGGACCTTGGAGTCCTGACCTTCAGGTCCGATTCTTCTCTGGCCTGGGCCCAGTTCTTCTGGATCTAGTTCCTTGCTTGGGAAAAGAAACCTATCTATGGCGAGAAGCATAGGTTTTCTTCTATGTAAAAGCTGTTCTATAACTACGCAACCTTAATTAGCTGCTAAATCAGACTCGAGGGGTAGAGCTGGTTAAAGTACTGACTTGTATTCCCCCAAAGGCCAAAAAATAAACCCATTCCCATAGTTTACAAAGCTGCGTGAAGGAGTCTATCTTGAGAATCCAGGGCTGGGTGGCTATGATGTGGAGAACTCCAGGTTTTGCTTTTGGCAATCTGTGACGTATTGCATGTAGGAAATGGGTGTCGAAGCGTAATGCTGGATACGATCAGAGTGTTTAGTAGCTTTGGAATAATAATTGAAAAGTGTTTCTTTAGTACCAATTTCTTTCCATAATTTAAATTTTGAACCACTTTGTTAGCTACTTGAATAAGAGTCGCCTAGTTCTTGAGATGAGGATGGTTGGTTTTGGGACAATCGGTTGAAAAGATATCCCAGAGTTCGACAGCAGTTTGTGCAGTGGTTGGCTGTCTGTAGCTGTGTAGTCTAAAAGACTGTGACCAACACCCTAGCAGGATGATTTCAGTAATAAATCTATATGAAACATTTAGTGGATTTTGATTTCATATTGCAGTCTCTTGAACCTCTGACTACAGAGATGTTGTGAGACCAGACTTTTGTGCTCTCTAAACCTTGTGTGTCCTTGGGGTCTGTGTATCCTCGATTCAAAGAGTACAAAAAATACAAACATTCACTCCCCTTAGTGACTGTCTTCAGACGTAAATTTATTTGCAACTTTTTATAGCCTTGGTATACTCCAACTTTATTCATTTGAGGAGCTCTGTACAGTTTGTGTTCACCAAATTTGTTGCCACTTTAAAGGCTATGTATCTTTTGTGTACCCTAAATGGCTACAGGACTCTATGTTCGCTTTGTGCACTCAACCGTATTCACTTAAGGGTGTTGTCAGATAGTGATTCCTGAATATTACTTATGCCTACTACCCCTCCTGGGGTATAGGCCATCAACCAGGACTCTCCAGCCATCCCTGTCCTGGGCTTTTCCTTCAATCTGACTAAGGGTGTAACCCAGCTCCTTGCAGTCAGCCTCGAGGCCTCAGTGCCATGTGTTTCTTGGCCTTCCTTTTTTCCTTTTCCCTTTAGGTTCCAGGTCAGGGCTTGATTGGTGGTGTTTGATGCAGGCTTGCGAAGGGTATGACCAATCCAGTCTCATCTTTTCATGATTTCTTCATGAACAGGGAGTTGGAAAGTCTGCTGCCAAAGGTTGTTGTTGCTGATGGCTTGTGACAAGCAGATTTAGAAGACTTTCTCAGACGGGTGTTGATTGAAGTGTGGACTTCGTTGGTGGTGGTCACTGTTGACTTCCAAGCTTCTGCTTTATATAGAAGGACCGATTTTTACGTTGGTGTTAAAAAGCCTGATCTGTGTTTGCAGCGTTGGGTCCTTGGAGCTCAAGATCTTCTTTAGCTGAAAGAAGGCAGCCCTTGGTTTGCCAATTCTTGCCTTCACACCCGCGTCTGTGCCACCCTGTTGTCCATGACACTGCCCAGGTAGTTGAAGGCAAAAACATCTTCCAGTGCATGTCCTGCAAGAGTGACCGCTGTGCTGGCCGTGTTAGCCTTCGGGATCACAACTGAGTGTCGACCTGTTCCTCCGTTTTGATAAGGATGACTCTGTTGAAATCGTTGTCCTATTTATGAAGAGAAGAGTGGGGACACTAGGAACTAATTAGAGGTCCAGTGACTCGTGCTCCCAAGTGTATTATTTTTATCAAAAGGGAGTCACTGTTTCTATTGAGGAGAAGAGGTAGAGAGGAAAAGGGTACTCAAGTTGTGTGCTATTCTGTGTGGGGAACAGTGTGTCCTCATCTTGATGCCCTCACACACCCCGAAGGATGTCATGCTTCATCATTGGGCTGTTGCTCCTTGTCGGGCCGGCGCTGCAAAGCACCCACACGGCTTCATCAAAAAGATCTCCGATAAAGAGACCCTTCGGGTGACCCGTAGGGCATTGCAGCGCCAGCCCGACGAGGAGCACCAGCCCAATGATGAAGCATGACATCCTTCGGGGTGTGTGAGGGCATCAAGATGAGGACACACTGTTCCCCACACAGAATAGCACACGACTTGAGTACCCTTTTCCTCTCTACCTCTTCTCCTCAATAGGCAACAGTGACTCTCTGTTGAAAACTTTGCCTGGGGTTGATAGTTATCCCTCTGTAGTTTGCGCAGTAACTCGGGTCCTCTTTCTTGGGGATCTTGATGAGAGCCATTCTTCCTGTCTGATGGCACCTTTTCCTCTTCCCAGATCCTTCCAAACATGGGGTAGAGCATGTCTACTGATATTTCATTGTCTGCCCTCAGTGTCTCTGCAGTAATGTTGTAAGTTCCTGCTGCCAACCCATTTCTCAGATGTATGATGGCTTGCCATCTTTCTTCCTTGGTTGGTCTGCTGCAGTCGATTCACAAGTCCTTGTCAGCTGACTCTGTCTGATGGAGACTGTGGCACGGGCTGGTACAGCAGTTCTTCAAAGCGCCCCACCCATCTTCATTGTTGGCCTTTGTTACCCAGGATTGTCTTCCCTGCTTTGTATGCTGCACCCGTTTTTCACTCGATTGCTCAAATATTCTTGGGGGTATTTTGAACTTCTGAAGGGGCTGTATTTTTTGGGAGCATTCTGACCTTTATCTCCTTTGGGATTGTCTCTTAGGTCTGGCTTGATGGTGCAGGTGTCGCCATACCTTATGTGCAATCCAGCTGCACCTCAGTGGGAATAGTCCCAATGCACACGGTGTCCAGTGGATACCTGGATGGCCAGGCCTTAGTACTTTGTGTTTTAAAAAAATTAAATTTATCGGTATTACACTGTTCTTTGACCCTTAAATTATTTTGTTTTATTTTTTTAATGATTCAAAAGTCTGTTGCAAAAGCAAAATGAAAAGACCTCAATTCATGTCGAAACGATAGGAAAGAGTATAATCACAAGGAAGCATTTTTTTAAAGTCTGTGGTATTTTTCCACCAGTAATTTCGCTAGAACTGAACTTCATATCCTCATCGGACCCCTGTGGTTGTTCATGAGGGAACCTAGAAATTAAAACCCAGCGGTACGTCACTTCTGAAGATCGTGGGAAGGCATGTACGTGTGCATGACTGCCTAAAATGACTACACCTTGCTTGTTCAGAATAGAAATGCTCCCTGGTGCAGCACAATGGCTGCGAAGCTCAACGTCATGCTGACTATGGTGCATATGTATGTTCATGCTTGGAAACACAGATCACATGCCGGTGGATGCTATTACTGTGTTAATATCCGATACAGAAGCATGCAATAAACCCTTCAAGTGACACAACCTTAAGTGTGAACGTCTTACCGCCTGAAACCTGAACAAAATGTGTTAAACGCCCATGATTGAAAATGAGTGTTTCAGTATCTGGGCTGGTTGACTTTTCCTTTCATTTTCAGTTTTCTTCTTTTATAGTTCCCCCTCCATCTCTTTATACAAGAGGATGCTACAGCTCTCAAGCCAGTGCTAACAGGCCGCTTGCTTGCCGCTCATTTCATCTGCAGTGCACTGTATCTTACGTGGCCACTTCCTTAAAACAGGAGATCATTGTGGAATGCTAGTATCCATAGTGCATTATTGTTTTACCATTCCAAGATGGTCAACACATCGGTACCAATTGTGATCGTTGTGCTGTAACTTTAAAACAATGAGACACTAGACAAATACTTATACAAGACAGATCCCACTTCTGTGTTTAGTTGCTTTGTTGCACTCATATGCCCGCAGTGTCTAGTTCTCTCGGTATCCGGAAAGCCAAGCTGTCCTGTGTTCTAGGATCGTCATTTTAGCAATTTGATCCTTTCTCAACTTAAGTGACCACTATAGTTTTCATGTTCCATATAGCTGTCCATCCCTGTAGAGCAGAATCCTACACCTCTTCAAATTGTGGGGATTTTTTAATTGCTACTACTGTCACAAAAGGGTTTTATGTTCTTCTTTCTCTACCACAAATGAGTGTATTAGAAATGGTTCTTTTATAGCTGTTAAATTGCGAGAATTTTAGTTGATTTTTTTTCGTCAGGAAAATGCTTTTAGGTTTTACTTTTTATTAATGAATGTATTAGAAACTGTTCTTTTAAAACTGTATGCAATGGTTTTGATTAACTATGCAAATAAACTTGGCTATATCTCCCTTTCATCAGTCCCTCAGTTGCCCACATGTCCCTCATTTGGGGTTTTCTGTTGTGTGGATCACATCATATAGAGACATAAGAGCTGTTCACACTGAAGCAGATGATATAGCTTCTTGTTGTGACCAGCCACCTTTCAGTTCTTGTCACTTGATCTTTTACTGTGCCTACTTCTATCTCATGCTGTTCATTTCCCCCTACCTCCTAGGGAATCCCCCCCCTCCCCCCCTGGTATTTTGAAGAACCAGTTTACTTTCTGCCCCTCACTTTTACTATAAATAGTTAATAATGCTTGAAATAGGAGGATGCAGATCAAACAACTCTTAGGAACAGAAGGGAATACAACAGCAGGTCTCCCTAGAATCTTTTTATGGGAGACTATATGTTGCAGGAAGAACAAAGCTTCCTGTTCGAAGCCTTATCTGCAAAAAAGCTACTAAGGGAATCGGTCTGTTTAGGTCTTTCAATGTTCTCTTTTGAAAACAGATTTAGAAGTATATTTTGTAACAGACTACAAATGATAGATTTACCAAAAGCTCTGCTTCCAAAGATATCTTCCAGCGTAATTTTTTGTCTGCGCTTAATCCCACTTTGAAGAAATATCCTAGGTCTGGAGTTAGAATAGTAAATGAATCCAATAAGTTATGTGAAACCGGAGTTTGGCGAGGTATTGGAGTAGAAAGCATTGTCGGAAGACAGTAGGAGAAGAGATTTTGGCTGCTATTTTGGTGTAAGTCCTTTATTACTTCGGTATGAGGGATATTTGTAGAGATGCTCGTTATTAAAAGTTTGCTAGCTTTTCTGGTCTGTTAAATGGTCTTTTTCAGTAAGTTGATAACGGTCGGTGTAGGTAAGGAGGAATTTGCTTTAAGAGTGGTTTTAAAAATAAATTGGCTTATCGAACAATGGTCGCAGTGCAATACACTAAGAGCAGTGCCTGTTTCAGTCAGATCAACCTGAACAGCCAATGTAATGTCAACAAAAACTTGGGAACTGCCCAGGGTGCAGGCAACACATGGTGGCCAGAACAATTGCTACCAAAAAGCAGAGATATTTTCAGATATTCTAAAACGACAACATAGCTCAAAAGAAGTACAAAGCTGTAAATAGTAGAAACAAGTGATTGAGGTTAGATAAGTAAGGGAATGGAGTTTCTGTATTTGCGCATTGACCTATATCTCATGCACAGCTATCTCGGCCATCTTTCTTAGCTATTCAGCTATATTACAGTGCCGTGGAATACCCATTTTTATGGTTGCCAATGCTGTGACGACACCCCCCAGCAACGAATAGGGAGGCCTGTTATACCTTATCTGTCATGGAGCTATGTTGTATATCCTGATATCTAGGGCCCAGGTCTACAGACTTTGGATTCCTAACCCATGGGTGCAGGGACGTGCTGCACTGAACTATTACGGAGTAAGAAAATCCAGATTACTTCAGATCACAACCCACTGAGCATTCCTGCAAGCATGTTTGTGTATTCTGGGTTAATAAGTCCCTTAAAGGTTTCAGGGATGTAGTGGCAATTCAGATTCAATTTAGTTCTTAAACTGGCACACCCAAGCATAGCACGAAGAAAGACAGTGTTTTTTAGTTCAACAGTTCCATTCTGTTGTTTAGTACATGAATATAGTTAAAGTAGCACTTGTCTTATCAGCAAGAATAAAATGAACTGTTGTAACGTTTTTATAGTGTTCCTTGCATCCTAACGTCCTAATGCGACTCATAGCTCTACACTAAGAGCATGGAATGGTTAACCTGCCTCTAGTTTCTTGGGGGGGCCCAGAATACTGCATCTCTGTTCACTGCGGATCTGCTGTGGCTATTGGACTCCAGTCGGGAGAGAGCATTCCTTTAGCTGGGCTCAGCTCCTCTCATTATTTGATCTACTCTTTGCATCAAAGTTGATGCTCCAGTAGTCTGGCATGACCTCTTGCAATTCCCCGGAGAGAAGGCCTCTCCAGATCAGTGGTCAATTACCTGGGTTTATATAGGATATTAATTGCAGACTTTTAGCCTGCATTGCACAATCAAGTTGGGGTTTTCCAGAATTCAAGATGCAACAGGTCTAAACCAATGGGGCGAAAATACGTCCATTCCGACTAAAGGTTTACCTTTCATGTCTACTGTTAAACCTTGAGATGTAGCTATTGAGTAGCTTGTGACAGACTTGTCTGAAGTTCTAACAAATCAGTGTTAAAATGAAAATTACACTTTCACAAGTTCTGCTAAAGAGAACATGCTGATTGTGGACCAAAGGCAGACAGGCTAACTTGACGTTTTCAAATTTTTAGGTGTGCCACCTTTCCCCAAAGCAATTTATGCTTGATAGCATTCCTTTTTGATTATCTGAATCCATTCAGGCACTAATAGTGTATGTGCTGATTAAAAAAAAAAAAAAAAAAAAAAACAACAAAAAAAAAACGGCACAATAATGGGAATTTCAGACTGAGTGGGGGGAATTCAGGATCAGTATTCTCTAGTGCCAGTATTGGAGCTTTGAGTTCTACCAGCTGTGGAGTGCAATCCCCTAGAGCAGTGGTTCCAGCCTGTGGTCTGGAGACCACTGGGGGTGTCGTGTAGCTCCTATAGTACCCCTGCAGGATCTGCGCGTTTGGATAACCTATACTGCGGGCTTGGTGGCAGACTGACTCCGTGCACCCCCACCGTATGTTAGCCTAGTTTTGCATTGGCTAGCTCGCAGTGCCACTAGTGTCTCTTCTCGGGGAGAGATTAGTTTCTGGCAACCTTGGATCATGACAACCCAAATTCCTCAATCGTGGAAACAATATACTACTTTTCGCTCAGTCACTCGTGCTCACTTATTCGGTTTGTCTCAGAGTTACACAGAATAAACAGTCGGGCGTTTCAATAAGTATTTATTGAACAGTTGTTGTTATAGTGTAAAATATATGTGCTGCGGTAACCAGCAGACCATAGCAGAGATATATTATCAGCAGTACGATAAAAGCAAAGGGATAGAACAGTTCTACCATATTGCAATAATCATGAGTACATACATGAATATAAAAGCATTATGCAAGTGCGCGTACTCCTACGATGCCTAACTAGATGTACCTGAGTGTACCTAGCATATGTGTAGGTCTGAGAGCCAAGAATCCTTCTAGGATTTAGTCGAACCCCCATACCTGAATAGAGAGAGTGCGGGACCCCGTCCTGGTCTCGAGTTGGACACCCCGTCAGGGCTGTGTCAGACCACTGTCAACTGGAGCGACTGCATGCAGGAGCCTCAGCGTCTCTGGTCAGTGTGTCAGCATGGAAGTCTCGGTTCCCTCTGTCTTACCGGGGCAAGATGTGGTGTATTTATGCCCTAAAGAGTCTCGGTCCTCAGTATGGTTTGTATTGGACATGTGGAAGACGTCGGGGGTGAACTTTGTACATACATATTATGCACGTGGTATATTCCTAGAAAGCCATGCATAATTAATGAGAACAGTGTGGGCCGTGTTTGGGGAAAAACCCTGCTGTATTCAAAACCACAGGATAGATAACGTTCAGCTCTCCGAGCACGTTGTGTACTAGTGAGGACCAATGTAGGTGAAAGATCATGCCTATATAAGGAATCATGACTATAATAGGACATGTACAGTTATGACCATAATTGGGCATATGCGGCTATGACCATAATAGGGCAAGTACGAACATGACCATATTAGGGTAAATATGAATACGTCCATTTTAGGGCATGTACGAACGGGTCTACATTGGGGCCTCCATGCGGGATATAACACCCACTCCTCTTCCGAATTGGATAAAAATGACCATACTTAAAATCTAGACAATTTAAAAAAAAAAAAAAAAAAAAATTTTTTTCTAAAAGCAAGTAAAAATATGGTTCTAAAAAATCGTTAAAATGAGGTGTTTAAAAAAAAAAAAAGGTAAAATTCAGCTATTTCTAGTTGCCACTTTGAAAAAGTCAATATTGTCTCTCTATAAAAGTTGCATTACCATAAGCGGGAGAAGGCCAGGCTTTTCTCAAGCGAAAGTGTCAATGTTCCAAATTTTGATCGTTTGTTTTGAAACGAGCAAAGAAGCTGAATTCTTTCCCAGGACGCAATGAGCCAATTCGAGATTAAACGTCCTGGCTGGGAAGTTCAGTATTATCGGTGTTAGCTGCTGCAGACGACAAATCCAACGCCTCGCAGAGAACGTCAATAGCACATAGATGGAATGTAGCACTGCCAACAGTCGGTGCTGCGGCAGTTGTTACCTGGGTGCCTGTGGAGGCGTCACCTAACCCAGCAGGAGCAAACGGCACCTGTGGATTCTCTAGGAATGCGTTCATCAGAATTGGAAGCCACTGAGGACCACGCAGAGCGTGGGCCTTTATGGGGTCCAGCATTGCATCCGTGTCGGGAGGCGCATCCGATGGAAACGTTAGACAGAGATCCAACGTGCATTCTTCTCCGCAGAACAGGCATCGAAGAACAGGTAAGATGCAGTCTACCCAGACTGGTCTAAATGATAGAAACCAGGAGGCATTGAGTTCTCGCAGGCAAGAAATGCCCAGAAGTTGTACCATGCGTTCACGGTATTTCCGCTCCAGGAGCATGTTCACCATTCCCTTGGGAAGTGGGCCGTCCATTGCGTAGCAGCAATATTACAATCCGCATTCCTGCGATTTGGAATCCTCCAAATACGCTTCCCAATACGGAGTGTATAAAATTTGTGATAACTCCGAGGACTGTCTGAAAGGTGCTTAACAGTCCGGACCCTATGGTCTTAAATAGGTGTACGATACTGCTTGTATCAGACATATTGAAGATACGTCCCACCATTTCTGCGAAATGAATGGGGCAGTTTGTACGTATGAGTGCCTGTATCTCGGTCGAGGTCCTTGCAACATGAAGTTCAAAGGTTTCTCGAGCGGAGGTTAAGGGCACGGGTTGCTGTAAAAGCATGGCTTTCAATCTGCTCAGAGTATCAAATTGTATAAAAGAAACATTCAGCGAAGGCCATAGCGGCGCCTCCCCGACTGTTCAGTGGCGGAAACAATACTTGCATACAGCAAGTAACCCTGGAGTTAACAGTGACTAGATATGCGACGCCCGGAAGCATCCCACAGCAACTGTGATCATTTAGCATTAAGTAACTCCCATTCGAGAGCAGCTGGAAAACCGGCGTGATCATGGCCGCTGGGGTCCCTGACACGTGACAAGATAAGTTAGCCACTGAACCACTGCAGGCTCCGTGTAGTGAAATATCCTGACACATGAGAACCACTTAAAGCGTTCTTGCAGTTTGTACCACTCAGATAAACTTCTCGATCCCCATTCCGGCATCGGTATCTATATGGTAACTCCCAAGTTTCCTTGATGTATCCCTTACCCATTTTCACATATTTGCCTGCCTGCCTTTGCTCAAGGCAATATTGAAACTGAAACGTAGTGACCGGCAGAGTGATTTGGCCATGAATTAGCCATTCTGTTGATGGTGATTCGGCTACAGTGAATGGTAACCTATCCAGTTTCTCAATACGCAGCATTGTATATTTGGCTCCCCTTTGTGCCATTTCTGTCTATCAGTTAGATTGTATTCTGAAAACCGAGACGTGGTGTTTATAAAACGCCATGGCACATAGCCTGTACGCAAAGATTGTAGCGTCCAGCTTAACATCATAATAGAACGTAGTTGAGATTGTCCGTGTTGTAACAAGGCCAAATCTTGTTCTAATATGTCGATTGCCGAGGACACAATGTTGCCTAAGGAGTAAATCCTGGAGGTCAAAGTAGTTAACCCATTATCCACTACTGCTAATGCCTTTTCTAAGTTAATTCGGTCTATCTCCCGTATCCTTTCTGACGTCGTTTCCTGGGACCCAGTAGAAAATCTCTAAGATCCATGTCAGGTGTGAGTAAGGTCAAGTGGTGCTTTACTTATGTCGGTGTTGAGGTCTCTAGCCAATCAAGGTACAACTTCCCAACACTATATGATGTGGGTGTTGTCTTTGTACATAGCGTGGATCTGGCCTATGGATACTAAACCCTTTGGTTGTATTCATAAATCTCTGTTGACAGGTGTTTGTGTCAATGGGCCAAACCAGCCATTCTGTCCAATCAGGACCTGACCTGTTGTACTGGGAAATGTCATCTAATTTCACCCCATGTGTAGTAGAATTCTGCCCCCCACCCATCTGCGATGCTGTTGGAAACCCCGGTGTGTTCATTTCCTTGCCTTTGGCTAATCCAAGACAGGATGTTTGTTGCACAGTTTCATTCAGAAATAAAATCTGCTGCGGAATGATGCATGCTCTAAAAAGTGCTTCTATTCCCTGGACTTGCCAGTCCCTAGAACCCCAGATCGATTTGGAATCTATTGTCTTTCCATAGTTCGAAACCCTGTTTAGACAACTGGTTCAGAAAGGATGCAGAGTAAATCTGTTTGGTTTTTAACATAATTTTCTGAGCTGAAATGTTTGCCACTTTATAATAAAATGACTTCGGGTCGGATGTGTTAAACCCTGTGAAGTATGTGAATTTCTGTGCAAATGCCTGTGAACTACGTTTCGGTGGTGTTGGGCAGTGTTCCCACTGGTGGTACTCAAATACATTTCTAGGTGTTATAGATTTGTGTAAAAAATGATGACCAAAATGTTGGTAACAGTACAATGTATCATAGTCTGAAGTACCTTGTAACATTTCATTGTTCGGAAATGCTACAGTTTTTTCAAAATCAGACATCAAAGCATTTACAGTTTCAGTGTCCCAATCGGAATATGTACTGGTATCACTTAAAGAAATTTTAAATACATGTTTTAGCTTTAAAAGTTGTCGGACCGAATACATCATAATCAATCTTGTCCCATACTACACCGTCTGGTATAGGAACTGCTGTGATGTTCACTGAAGAAAAGTCTCTTGGTTCACGATGTGAAGACTGGTGTGGTTTTAAAATCAAATTGACTCTTTGGGCTGTAGAGCTTTGCTGGAGGTATCGTCCATTAATAAGCATACCAAAAGTTATAATTAAACCTAGCCAGAAAAGAAAAAATAAGATCCCAGTGATATACCATAGTTCAATCCAAGGTGACACCAGGTAAGTCTTTCTAAAAAAGTTCAAAACGTCAGTGAGTTCCTGTTGGAGTGATTTTTTGGCTGGCGTCGTTTCCGGCTCACTTGGATCCAGTGAAAACGTATCAAAGTTCATGAAATAGCCAGAAGCAGTTCGATCAATTGTTGGAATTGCATCGGGATTTGTTGAAATTGGATTTTGCTCTTGACGAGGCATGTTGACGTAGATGTCTGTAGTCGGTCTTATTGCAACTTGGTTGTTAAGTTGGTTTTCATTTTGAAGATAAATTTCTTGTTGAAGTGGAACGAGTTCCATAGCATTGTTGCTTAGTCCTTCATTCCGTACAGGTGGCTCTTCAAACGTGATGAGTCTCTGTTTGGACTTCTTGGATTGTAGCGAGAGGAGGGCGTCTGCTACTGTGGAGTCCACGAGGCCTACTGTTTAGTATCGGCCACATAGTGTGGTTTGATTAAGTCGATTGAGACAAATCTTTTCTCCTTTTTCCCGGCAAGAGGCGGCAGAAGTACAGTTCTTGTGCCGTGGATTGCAAGGACCGGTACAGGCTTTCTGTAGGATGGCCCAAATTCTTTCTTGTCAGCAATATTCTCTCTGACCAGATTCCCGATCTTTGGGATCCAGACAGTTCTTGCCGTTATTGCCTTGACTTCCTCAGTGGCGGCCTGTTTCTGGAGCACGTTACTTTGTTGTGTCCTGGATTCATTTAGATCCTGTAAAACAGCCAAACGATCATGGATATCAAATGGTTTTTCATCCGCCACTGTGCCTTCACAATCCAGATCAGGTACCCACATTCTCGTAAGGAGTGACACCCCCTAGAGAGCTTCTTGGCTGATTATTGAGCGCGCGCTGTACCCCATAAAGGTGATCGACCCATCTACTGCCCTTGCCTAATACCCTAGCTGTTAAAGATTGCTTTAAGTCTTGGTTTTTCCTCTCCACAACAGAATTTCCCCCGGGATGGTATGGAGAGGAGTACTGCAATGCTACGCCCATTCCTTCCATGGCCTCTTTGTAAGCCCGAGAGCTAAACGCCGGGCCACGGTCCGAATGTAACGTGCCAACTGCGTATGTGCCGATAAAGACTCGCAAATCTTTTATAACAGTTCGAGCGTCAGCCGAGCGCTGAGGCCAAACCCATAGGAATCTAGAGCAGGAATCCACTGCAACCATGATATATTTTTTGGACCCATCAGATTGTAAGGGTCCGCAGTGGTCCAAATACACACATGCGAGAGGTTTGTCTGATTTCAGTAATGGTGTCTGCGCTGGGCGTGTTACGGTGGAGCCTTTTATCTGCTGATAGATGTCGCATTTCAAGACAGTCTTTAGTCTGCTTCGTTAACCCTGGCCACCAGTAGCGCGGTTTCAATAAAGAAATAGTCGCTGTAACGCCTGTATGCGCAGAACCCAATCCCTCGTGTGCCGCTAAAATCAAGCCTAGCCTATGATCCATATTTGGTATTACTCTATCCCCCACTCCAGGAATCTGAGCATATGGAATGTTTTGTGCATCTAACTTGTAGGAGTACTTGAGTGGGAATTTTTTAGGTACTGCTGTGCTGCCTTTGCTTGAAGCATTGACAGATACCATAATCTCGCCGTCTACCCTCGTCTTTGAACGAGTAACTGCAGCTACGGCGGCTGTGCGAACAGCCCCCTTTGCGGCTTCATCAGCCAATGAATTCCCTTCAATGTGAACGCCATCACGCTGATGACTCAGTGTATGTATCACCTGAGCCCTTGGTAGTTCGTTTCTCAACTCCACTACCTGTTCTCATAGCATTTTATGCTTAATTGTGCCACCTTTTGCATCTTTGAACCCGTTTTGTTCCCAATGATGTAGATATTCATTGTACGACTGTACACAGTAAAAGGAATCGCACACAATAAGTGTGGGGAATTCGTGATCCGTATTTATAAGTGCCAGTATAAGTGCTTTGAGTTCTGCCAACTGAACCGTGCAGTCTCCTAGAGATTGCGTTTTAGTGCAACTCGGATGGAACTTTCCATCGTGCATGCGACCTTTAACAATCGCACACGCCGCGCAGTAAGCTTGCTTACTCCCTATGGCCGGTTGAGCAGAACAGTCAGTGTAAATAATGTATTCATACTGATCTAGAGGCAAAATTTCATTTGGTATAGGATATTCTTGTTCGTATTGCAGGAAGGCCTGTGTTTTTAAACTTGGGTCAAATCTGTATTCAACATCCGTTGCAGTAAGAGAATTAGCCCACTGTATCCATCTTAGATGTAAGGCTTTAGCATTTGGAATGCTAGCTTTGGTAACCGCTTCTAAAGCTGGTACTGGGGTCACGACAATTATGCGCTTTCCCTGAGCCAGAGCTCTTTCTCTTGCTACAGCGGTCTGCACTGCTGTCAGGATTTTTTCTGTTTAAGTGAAACGCATCTCTGCGTTTGTGTACAGGTGTGATTTGTATGCGATTGGTACTGTTTCGCCTTCATTAAAAGTCAAATATGTGTACCCGCATTGTCCCGCTATTACTCGGATCACCAAGTTGCGTACGTTTACGCGTGTCTGTAAATGTTTAGAAGCCATCACGTCTTCCTGTAGGGAACGCAGGATATTTGTATGTTCCTGTGTCCATTGTCTGACTGAAAAATCAGGTTTTATTAAGTCGTAGAAAGGTTTTACTTTTTCTGCGTAATCCAAAATGTATGTTCAACCAAAATGTAGGGATCCCAGAATTGATTGTAAATTCTTTAATGATTTTGGAGGTTGGAGCAGCGCACACTTTTCTAAAAAGTTAGTTGCTAGGCTTTTTCCCCTCACTCGACAGCTCGTATCCTAAAAACAGGACATTGAGGTGGGCAACTTTTGATTTAAAAAAAATTAAATTTATAGCCCTGAGAGGCGAATCCCATAATAATGGTGCTCACCCTGGTCAAGTGCCTCTAAGTCATCGTCCGTCAGATAAATATCATCCACATAGGACAATGCTTCTTCATCCAAATTTTGGAGTAACTCTGTTACCCTTGCTGAAAACAACCCCGGGCTATTCTTATACCCTTGGGGGAGTCGGCAAAATTGCCGTTGGGACCCTAACGCACTGAATGCGGTTAGATACCTGCTTTCAGGCGCTATATTTTGGCAGAAAAATCCATTTGAGATATCAAGTGTTTTATATTTTTTCCGCACAATGTTATTCATTAATGCGGCACTGTGTGCATTTTGAACTGCAAATGTCTTTGTGCAAGTGTTTACATGTCTGTAATCCAAAACTAAACGATGTGTTGTCAGGTTTCATTACGGGAAACGAAGGATTGTTCATAGGTGAAGTGCAATTTTCTATCACCCCTTGGTATTCAAGTTGATCTAGAATCTCCCTGACTTGTTTTTTAGCTTCCTGCTTTATAGGGTATTGCCTTTGAGCATTTGGGGAAACTTTTAACGGGATCACGTGGTGGGTTGACTCCTCATCACTCCTGCGCATATGCATGTTTTAAATGTATGGGAACGAGGTTGGGAAAAGGCTAGAAAAATGATCGTTTCTCCCCTAGGACACTCCATGACGAATGCTGGCGGCCAGTCTTGTTCTGCTAATAGAATGTCATAACCAGATGACAGATTTTTCCAAAAGAGACCTTTAACTTTTCTGGCTTTGTCCCCCTCCATCCGGAGTGTTATCTCATGTAACTTATGTGGGACACTTACCCGAGTATCAGGTGTTTCCACCGTGATATACTCACTCAACTCCGCTGTCACCAGAAATTCCTTCAGGTTCTGGCGAGCTATCGTTACTTCTGCCGCGCTGTCTAGCATCGTCGGAGCCCATTCCCCGTTCAGACGCTGTGTCCTCAGAATTCTGGGCATGTCTGATCTGGAGTCCTGCTACCTTCTTTTTGAACTGAGGTTTTGATTTTGGTTTATCCTCTTTTTTTAGGTGCGTAGTCCGCAGCGCGTTGCGTGTCTCTGGACTTTGTCTGTGTTCTGACCGTCCTTCCCTCTTGGAGTTTCTTGAAGAACCCTGAAAGGAACGAGAGGAATGAATATCAGTATCCTGATACCGGTCAGGTTTTTTAATATCCCTATTCCTGAGGTTATACCTTCTTTCAGAGGGCTCCTGTTGAGAAGACCCACCTCTGGACTGAGATCTGCTGTCTTTAGACTTTTGTTGTTTCTTATTTTCCCACTTCTTTTTAGAAGAAGTAGGTGTCTGCTTTGTAGTGTCCTTTTCAGGACTGCCCACCAGTTGTGGTTTTAATGCTTTCCCACCTAGACTCTCTGCCTAATTCTGCATATGCAGTTTCAATTATTTTGGGTAGTTTGTGTTGTTGATCTACTGGACTGAACTCCCTTAGGCGTTGGCGGATCGCCACAGAAGCTGCTTCCCCCTTAATGTTAGCGAGTATTATGGCTGAGACCTGTTTAAAGTTGTTTAGCAACGTCATCCCTAAGTTAAGGTCGGGCTCTGCTCCGTACTCATTTTGTATCTGTTTCAATACTTCAGGTACTACTGCTATTGACGGGATACCATGTGTTCTGGTATATATGGCAGCAAAGACTGAACCCCAAGAGGTGCAGTCCTCTACTTGTGGTGTGAGACCCATGGGCAAGCATATTGTTAGAATTCTGTGTTTATCACTGGTGGTGGTATTCGGGAATACTGCTTCAAGCTCAGTTATTTTCTGAGCTATCCAGAATGGGATTTGTTAGCGTTTTGCTGGCATTTTGCCCATTATCGCGTGTAATGTTTGTGGAGTTATTTTATTAACTGTACCTTGGACTGGAGTATCTTGTGCTGCAGCCGGTGCAGGCTGAACTGTTAAAGTCCTCATTACGAATTGTTTGAGGTTTCTGTAGATTTTAATTAAATCTGTGTTTTACGAGTAAGACTGGCTGTGGCATTGTACCAATATCAGGATGCGGTGTGTATGCCGCTAATATGGGCCATGTGGCTCCTGCTCCTCCGAGCGAGCCTAATCTTGCTCTTCCATGTACGTGGGGTAGGGCACCTTTAAACCAGTAATTATGTTCCTGGTAAGTGAGCGGAACCTCTAATTCCTCAAAAGGAGTATAGTCCGCTGGTGTTTCACCTTCTAGGTAGTGAAATACATCTGTAACTGCATTTGCTGCTGGGAATGTAACCCATGAATAGAACACCTCCTGTTTTATTGGATTTGTGTGCCTCAATCACGAAAATTACATTACCACCCCGGGCTCTTAAGCCATGTTCTAGAAGTTTTATGGTGACTGCCCTTCTGAAATTTGGTGCAAATTGTATTGCATCTTCAGGGTCTTCTCCTAAACCGAAGAGGTCTGTTGTAACTCTCCTTGTTTCGTCTGCTTCTTCCACCATTTTTAATTGGAAGGGAGGTTTAAAGAATTTTTAAGATGAGGTGTAAATGCACAATTGTAGGAACTATATGTCCTTCAAGCTTGAATAACCAACAGCCAATAAATAGTGTTCTTGTACTACTCAGCTGCAGTGGATTTTGTGCCCACCCACTCCTGACGTCTCTGGGGTTTTGTGAGTAGGTTCTCTGAGAATAGCACGACTGAACTACTCAGATACTGTTAAAAAGTACCAAACCAACGTTGGGCGCCATGTCGTGTAGCTCCTATAGTACCCCTGCAGGACCTGCGCGTTTGGATAACATATACTGTGGGCTTGGTGGCAGACTGACTCCGTGCTCCCCCACCGTATGTGGTAGCCTAGTTTTGCATTAGCTAGCTCGCAGTGCCACTAGTGTCTCCTCTTCTCGGGGAGAGATTAGTTTCTGGCAACCTTAGATTATGACAACCCAAATTCCTCAATCGTGGAAACAATATACTACTTTTCGCTCAGTCACTCGTGCTCACTTATTCGGTTTGTCTCCGAGAGTTACACAGAATAAACAGTCGGGCGTTTCAATAAGTATTTATTGAACCGTTGTTATTCTAGTGTAAAATATATGTGCTGCGGTAACCAGCAGACAATAGCAGAGATATATTATCAGCAGTACGATAAAAGCAAAGGGATAGAACAGTTCTACCATATTGCCATAATCATGAGTACATACATGAATATAAAAGCATTATGCAAGGGCGCGTACTCCTACGATGCCTAACTAGATGTACCTGAGTGTACCTAGCATATGTGTAGGTCTAAAAGCTAAGAGCCAAGAATCCTTCTAGGATTTAGTCGAACCCCCATACCTGAATAGAGAGCGTGTGGGACCCCGCCCTGGTCTCGAGTTGGACACCTCGTCAGGGCTGTGTCAGACCACTGTCCGCTGGAGCGACTGCATGCAGGAGCCTCAGCGTCTCTGGTCAGTGTGTCAGCATGGAAGTCTTGGTTCCCTCCGTCTTACCGGGGCAAGATGTGGTGTATTTATACCCTAAAGAGTCTCGGTCCTCAGTATGGTTTGTATTGGACATGAGGAAGATGTCAGGGGTGAACTTTGTACATACATATTATGCATGTGGTATATTCCTAGAAAGCCATGCATAATTAATGAGTACAGTGTGGGCCTGTGTTTGGGAAAAACCCTGCTGTATTCAAAACCACAGGATAGATGACGTTCAGCCCTCAGAGCACGTTGTGTACTAGTGAGGACCAATGTAGGTGAAAGATCATGACTATAATAGGACATGTACAGTTATGACCATAATTGGGCATATGCGGCTATGACCATAATAGGGCAAGTACGAACATGACCATATTAGGGTAAATATGAATACGTCCATTTTAGGGCATGTACGAACAGGTCTACATTGGGGCCTCCATGCGGGATATAACAGGGGTCTTCAAAGCCACCTCAGGGTGTCCGCGACTACTTGGAAAATTAAATATTAACAGATTAAAGTGTATATAAAGAAGCTAAATGTACAATTTAAAACGTACTGTAAATGTGAAGGAATTTGAAATTGGAGGCTTAGTTAGTATTCTCAGATTGAGTCGTGGGAGCAGTACAGGTGCCTCAAACGGTTCCACTCAGCCTTTCATCCTTCAGAGGTTGGTAAAATGAGTATCATTGAGTTGGGTAACAATACACATCTGTTATTCAGCGCCAAGATACTCTTGGGTGAACATGCGCTTTGCAAAATGTTATGTTTATCCCAGCCTACTTGGTTGCGATATGCCAGGGCTTGTGCAAGAGCCCACTCCGTGGCATACGCTTGTTTAACTGCTTCAGGAACGGGGACCAAGAAAGATGGTATAATATCTTCCCCCTGTGGGACTTTCCAAACAAACTCTGGTGGCCAATCTCTTGGCCAGAAGAAAGTCATAGGCAAGTGTTAAATTTCCCCCCCAAATTACTTTAATGGTACGTGATAGATCACCCCCAGTTTGGTTGATCAAATCTGTCTGGCGAGCTAACCCGCTGACCTAGTGTTTCCACTCAAATAAAATGATTAGTCGCTCTCGCCACCAGAAACTCTTGAAGAGTCTGGCAAACTATGGTGACTTCTGCCGCACTGTCTAGCAGTGTCAGTGCCCACTCCTTATTCCAAAGAAGTGTTCTCAATATGTGCGGCATATTTAACGGAAATACCTGCCACTTCTTTTTAAATTGTGTTTTTGTTGTGAAGTTTCTCTTCCTTTTTTATGATGTCAGATGAGTTGAGTCCTTTCTCTGTTTCACGTGCACCTCTTATCTGTGCTCTGATTGCCCTCCTCTGTGAGTGTTTGTCAGGTGAGTCCTGAAAGGGACGACAAGGACGTGTATCAGTATAGTAAGACCTATCAGACTTTTTAAGTGTATCACGGTTTTGCAAATTATAGGGCTTTTCAGTGGACTCCTTTTGGGAAGATCCAACCGTCTGTTTTTAATTTTTTTATTTTGGTTTGTCCCTGCGTTTTTTTAGAAGACTTGGGTGCCTGTTTCGAGTTATTCTTTACAGAATTGCCCTTTAGCTGTGACTTATTTGGTCTGACTCCCAAATTATCTCGACCTATAGATGTATAGGTTTCAGCAATAATTTTTGGTAATTCACGCCCTTGATTCGCTAACGGAACCTGCGTGCGGCGTTGGCATACTGCCAATGCTGCTACTTTCCCTGTAATGTTACTTAAAATAGAGGAAACTGTGGCATAGTTGCCAAGAAGTTTCATTTCCAAGTCCAGGGCAGGGGTAGCCCCGTATTAATTTTGAATCTGTTTTAGCACTTCAGGGAAAACAGCTATTGATGGTGTACCATGTATTAAGGTGTATCTTGCAGCAAAAACTGTGTCCCATGTGGCACATTCATCAACCGGGGAAACCATCCCTAGTGGGTGGCACGTTGTGAGAATTCTATGTTTATCTTGGGGTACTTTATAGGGAAATGCTGCTCGAAGCTGGTTTGTTTTTGTGCAATACAAAACGGGATTTTCTCCGGTAGATTGGGAAACGTACCCATTAATGCGTTTATAGTCACTAGACTAATCTCGGGCACTGCTATTTGTGGCTGCGCAGCTTGAACAGCCCTTGCTGGGGTTGCTGTTATAGTTCGCATAACAAACTGTTAGACGTCTGTATAGTCTGACTACACCCGAGTGTAGGCATAGAGCTCTACAGCTGTTAATGCTCCTAATGTTGAGTATGGTGTATAGCCGGCAGGAATTGGCAAGGTTGCTCCATTACTGGAGGGACCCAGTCTTACATTGTTTAATACATGAGGTAGGGCGCCTTGGAACCAATTTGTGTGTTCCTAAATTGTTAATGGTATTTCAAAATCATTGTAGGCTCTATATTAGCCTGCTGCTATAGCTTCAGTGTATGTGTGAAATGTTCGTTTATTGGCATCTGCTGCAGGAAATGTGACCCATGATTAGAATACCTGTTTTTTACGCCTCGTAGGCTTCTACCACGAAGGTAACCTCTCCCCTGTAAGCGGGAGCCCTTGTTGTAACATTTGTGTTACTGCATGTCTTCAATTTAGTGGAATAACCACTGGTATCACTTGCGCCATATTTAATTAATAGAATTCAAAGAAGGGGAAACACTATAGTAGCGTGGTCCTTTTAAAGGTTCAAGCTTTAACAACCTACAGACAAAAATATGTGTTTCCTATTTAGCTGAGGTGGATTAATCCCGAACACCTCGGATGTCTCCATACAAGGTGACTAGGGGCTCTGGGCACACGAAAAAACGACTTGAGACCCATTTAATATTTACTTGACCTAGAACGTTGGTGGCGCCATGTCATACGGTTCCTACAAATCAAGTAGGACTGTGTATCTGGACAACATTAATGTAAAAATATGGTGACTGAGTCTATCCAGATAATCAGTATTTTTTTATTTATTTATTTTTTTATTTGTCTTTTACAGTATATTAGCAGTACATGACAGTGTACAACAATGATGGCATTCAGTTGCATCTACAAATAGCGGATTTTGACATAGCATGCACATAATAGACTGGGTGGTGGTTCTCTATGGTCTGCCAGCAAGATATATACAGGATACATATAAAATAAATGCTATTACGACAATTACATGGGGGACAAACCTTCTCTCACATCCCCATAGCCTTCATAGTCAAGGAAGAGAACAAGTTGACAATGATCGGAGCCTACTCTGCATCATTTCCTTCCGCCTCCCTAGTTTCCTTACCCACCAAATACTGTTGGTATAGTCCCCAGAAATCTTTAGGGCGGATCTGAGGGGGAAGCAACTCATTGTCAATTTCGGATTGCTTATTACAATATAGCATATCCCTGGCCCAATCCTTTATTTTCGGAGCTGGACCTTTGGCCCAACATATAGCTATTCTCAGTTTGGCGAGCAGCAAGCCCATAGCCACCAACCGCCTGACTTTTTTTTTTTTTTAGCTGTTTGGTATAACCCAATAAAGCAATTAATGGATCCGACGTTAACATGAGCCCAGTGACCTCATTGATTGTGCTAATCTCCCAAAACCCAGTCACCCGGGGGCACTGCCAGGCCACGTGCAGGAACCCAGCATTCTCCATCCCACAACGAAAGCAGTCCGCCGTGTCCCTGAGGCCATAACGGTATAACCTCTCCGGGATGTAATAGACCCTATTCAGGAATTTAAAGTGTATCTGGCAATGTCTGCCATTGAGAGAGACTTGCTTCGTCGCATCACAGCAATGTCTGCAAGTGCTGTCGTCCAACACTATCCCCAGGTCGCTTAGCCATTCTAGTCTGGCTTTAGTGTACTGTTTCCTCCTAGTTTCCTGCATTAAGTCATAAATGGTGGAAATGTTCTTGGAAGGGGAGACCGAGCGCAACACAAAGGTCAAGGGTAGGAATTGTGGGGGTTCCTACGAGTCTACGCCAACTAACTCATGTAGGGCATGCCGAACTCTGTAATAGTGGTATTGCGTAAGTGTAGTGGTATCAAGTCCCTCTGTTGCTACATCTGCCCACCCGCGCAACCCGCCATCGCCGAATAAGTCACCTACCTTGTGTATACCCAGCCTTGCCGTACCTTGTACGACTTCTCTTTCCTTACATATTTGAAACCAGTGGCTCCACTCCATCGGGGTCAAGGGAGAGTACATAAGTGCTCCAGCTTGCCTGTTTAATAACTCATGCCATGCATGAACAGTGGAATTGATGGAGTCCAGTGTACCAGCTCTCCTAATGGGAGGTTTAAACAGCCTTTGTGGAAGGGAAAGAGGGTCTGCCGTGACACGCTCAATTTGTAAATGCGGGAGATTTTGTGGGCCGTGGATCCAATAATGCACGTAGTTGCATTGTGCAACTCTATAATATAGCTTTAGGTCGGGAGCATTGAGACCGCCCATGGAGTAGGGTAATGTGAGGGTGCTCCATTTAACTCTAGGCTGTTTCCCTGCCCAGGCAAGCTTAATTAGCAACGAGCGGACACTTTTGAACATGTTTCGGGAGAATAATTGGAATGTTTAAGGAAAAAAAAAATCTAGGGAGGACCACCATTTTCATGAGAAATGCGGCCTATTGGTGACAATGGGAGTCCAATCCAACTTCTAATATCCTCTTCAAGCCTAGAGCTTGCTTTCCCATAATTTTCACTAAGCCCGAGTTCGTATGAACTTGTATACCTAAATAACGGATAGGCTTGGTGGTCCATTGTAATGGGAAATCTAATGTAATCGGAGACATAGAGGGGGTCAGCGGAAAAATAACGGATATGGCCCAATTAACTTTAAGTCCGGAATTGGCCCCAAATCGAGTAATCTCATTAAGTACTGGAGTTAAATTATTACTTGGGTCGTCACGGATGTACAACAGCATGTCATCCGCGTATGCCGAAAGGATGAGATTATATGTAGGGAACCGAATACCCCTATGCCCGTGGTATTCCCTCGGGGCACATGCCAACGGCTGACAAAATGGCTTACAACAGGGGGTAAAGTGGGCAGCCCTGCCTCGTTCCCCTGTAGATCCCAATGGGAGACGTAACGACATCTCCAACCTTGACTCTGGTAACCAGCGAGTTATAGAAGAGTGTGACCAATTTAAGGAAGACCTCCCACCACAACCCGGAGCAGCACTGCTTTCATAAACTCCCATTCTACAGAATCAAAAGCCTTCTTCGCGTCCAGGAAGACATCAGTGGCGTTGACTTCTGGGTTACTATGTTGGATGGTGCCAAATAGAGTTCTCAGATTACAGGTCAGTGTACGTCCCGGGACAAAGCCTCCCTGCTCAGGCCCCACAAAGTATGGGACCAGGGGAGCGAATCTGTTTGCCAAAACTTTGGCAAATAGTTTGGTGTCCACATTAAGCAGAGACAGAGGCCTATACGACGAGCAATCGTTTGTAACCTTACTGAAGCCGTAGAAACCCCCAATCATCGCCTCTCTCATCGAGGGGGGCAATACGCCATCCTCTACCATTTTTTCAAATTAGCTGACTAAGTATGGAAGAGCAAGTCTTGATATGCTTTCTAGAAGGACACTGTGAGCCCATCTTGGCCAGGGGAGCTGCTGTCACGCATAGAATGGAGAGCATTGCGTATTTCAGTGGGGTCCAGGGTGCCCATGTGGTGCTCTTTGTGAGTGTTAGTGAGCCACTGCATTTATGTGTGCTCAAGGTAGTTCTGTATCGCAGGACTGTCTGGGACAATTTTGGAGCTGTAAAGTTCTGCGGAAATTTTCTGCGATCTCCAGAGGGTCGCGCAGCAGATTTCTCCCCCCCCCACCCCCATCCTCGTTTCGCATCGGTTATCGAGCTAGACTCTCTGCGGCGCCACTGCAGGGCAGCGAGCACCGAGCCAGGTTGCTCACCCTCACCATACACCCTGGCCGTGGCATACTTGCCCATATGTTTTACCTCGCTGTCAACGATTTCATGATATTCTTCTAGTGTTTTCTTTTGCTCTTCAAAACCTGTGCATCTTTACGTTTCAGCAAAAGTATCTCCATCTGAGCCAAACATTCCTCAAGTGTTGTCAGTCTACCCCTCAGTGAGCAAGTACGCCGGCGTGCTTAGAGATCATAACTCCTCTGATAAATACTTTAAATGTTTCCCCACACTGTGGAGAAATGGTCAACTGAGCTAATGTTTGTAGAAAAAAAGTCTTCGATAGATGAGGCCAGTTCGGCTTTAAAGACAGTCTAATAAGGAATATGGGGGGGAACCTCAACGTAAAAGGAGCAGTTTTTTTGGGGGGGGAATGCCTATATCCAGCAACACCGGGGAGTGGTTTGAGAATGAGCGAGGGAGCAGGCTACGAGAGACCACCCGCGGCACAAGTGCTCTGGATATCAGCCAGTAGTCCATTCAGGTGTGGATGTTGTAAGCGGCAGAATAATGGGTGCAGCCCCCTGTGTCGGGGGATCTATAGCGCCATAGGTCTATCGGGCCTAATTGAGAATCAATGTCCCTGATAGCCCTAGCAGCTGCAGAAGGGCGGCTGGGAGGACCCCCAGAGCGATCCAAGAGCATATCCAAAGTGCAATTAAAAGCCCCCCCCCCTCCCCAAGATCTGTGTATGTCTGATGGTGTCAGCAGTCGCGCAGCCATTGAATGATAGAAGTGCAGGTCATCGTAGTTTGGGCCATAAACGTTGATTGAGTGCACATTTATGCGTTGTCCATGGCATCTAGTAACCACATATCTACCATTGGGATCGAAATCTAATCCTTCCAAGGTGATACCACACTTCGGATTTACCCATTTAAGGACTCCCCTGCCATGTGTAGTGAGTACTGCTGCATAAAAGTGACCCTGCAGATTCTTATGTGCTAACGTGTTACTATTGGAGGGTAAGTGTGTTTCTTGAATAAGCGCTACGTCCACAGTATGCCGCTTAAGATAAGCCATAACTTTGCGAACTCTCCTGAAGTCATTAAGGCCCCTGATATTCCAGGCCAGGAACCGAATCGTCCCACCCGAGTCACGAGCTAGTGTTAGTTGCCATGTCATGCCATCTCATCTGTCACCCACCACTCCCTATGCGACTGCGGCCAGGTCAAAAGTTTGTATCTATACTGTTTGTATACTGCAAAGTGAACATCAAAACAATACCCCCACCCATGCTACGCACACCCCAACATGGCATAGGCGATGCATAACCTTCCCACCAATGATAGTACATTACCCTGGTTAATGCCACCACAAAACAGGCACAGAAGGACGAGAAAAAGGAAGAGGGGGTGAGGGTGAGGAAGGGGGAAGATGGAAGGAAGGAAAAAATCCCAGGAAAAAAACAAGAACTTTGGTATGAGGTGAGTAACACACAGGGGCGGATGTTACCAGTGGCTGTTGCTCCATACCGCTGACACCCACCCTGTAGTGCAGAAAGATATGCTACAGCCATAACAATTGAATACAATAGCATTAAGCCCTGAGGAACAAAAAGGGCTGAAAAATAGTAATTGAAGAACTGACCAGAATCTGAGATTAAATAGGCGGAATGCAATAGAGGACAGTATATCGTAATACTGTGACACTGCCGCCAAAAACAATTGAACCTGCAACTATGCAAACATATACATTGGCATTGGCAAGCTACATTTACACCATCTGTACATTGACAACTCCAGGACCCGGGCAATAGCAGCTTAGTTCACTTTGTTACCCAGTCCAACAACTGCGTAGAGCAGGGCAGACCGCATTCTTACAACAAGCAGAGAGATATTGTCTATTAGAATGAGGAGAGTTATAGCTACTCATAGTAAACTGTGTGCTTATCTGGCTTATTGGTCATTGCTGTCTGAATCCATTCCTCCAGCGGCTCCTGATGAGAGCGATTCACTCGTGCGCAATTTACTCTGCTCCAGTTTCTTGAGGAAATGCATCACTTGCTTTGAGTCTGTAAAAAATATGCGATTTCCCATCTGCTTGGGTGCACAACTTAAAGGGATATATAATGTTGTAGTCTAGAATCAGGTCCCACAGTTCCTCTTGATGGGCAGGAATAGTTGATGAGCGTCCTGGACTTGCTGAGTGAAGTCTGGGTACAAAGAGCTATTCATGCCTTCATATTGTAACTCCTGGAGCTCCCTAGCTTTGCGAAGGGCAGCATCCCTAGCTTTGCGAAGGGCAGCATCCCGATCCCTATAGTTTAAGAGTTTGGCTATGATTGGTTTTGGAGGGGACCCCGGGACCGGTCTAGGAGGCCAAAAATCTGAGCCCGCTCCACAATTGGTACTGTCAAAGTCTCTGCCCAGGAGGGCGATTAATAGCAGCTCCACAAATAGTTTCATGTTTGGGATGTTGGTGGATTCAGCAATTCTAAGCAGTCTGTTATTGTGCCTGGATCACGCCTCCAAATCTTCTGTCTTGCTCTGCATTGCCTGGCGTATCTTGTCAGCTTTGGCTTGGGCAAGCGAGTTTGACACTGCGTCTTCTGCATCAGTGACCCTCTTTTCCACAACATCGAGACGTTCCGTGTGCTTGTCGAGGCTCTCCGACATTCTGTCCATACGAAATGTTAGTGCATCGATTTTTACCATTAATTTTGGACCGACTGCGCTGCATTGCCGACAATGTGTTTCAGATCCGGCTCGGCCATAGTCACCCGCCTCGGAGCCAGATTCCGGGGCGTCTCTATCCGGCTGCTGCCGCTTTGGAGTTTTGCGAGGTTCAAACTGCAGTTTAGGTTGCGACCTGTCTGTGCGCCCCATCTTGTTCCAAAGCTATGCTTTCCCATGAAGGGCAAACCCTGATGAGAGAGGTATGGAAGCAAGTGGCTGCACACCACCAGCAGATCAGAAAGAAAAGAAAATAGATGTGACCTGGTACTCCCAAGCCGATGGCAGGACCGAGTGTATCGCTGTGATCGCCGCTAAGTATGCAGCAAAAAGTAGCCTGCTCTTTGGATCGGGGGGCAAGCTCAGCAGCCGCTCTTGGCCTCCAGTAGCAGGTCCTTCCAAGATGGTGCCGAGTATAATGAACGGAGAAGGAGGCCTAGGGCAGACCGGGAAAGGAGCACCCGCCGCCCCCCTGCTTAGATTGGTATCTGTCTCCGCAGTGGTCGCCTGTCCGTAGCACACAATGCCCCACACGCTGGATATTGCTGTCGCTGCACAGGTCGAACTCACCCAGCAGGGATCGGCCAGATTCCTTCTAAGGAATTACACGAATCAGGAGGGCGCTGGCCGCACCCCCCACTGACTCACGTAGAGCTCCAGGACAGGAGTAGGCCTCCAGCCCTAGGGACAGCGGGCGAAGAGCGACCCCACGATCTGCGGGCAGGGAGGTCGGAGGGGCCAATCACTCAAATCCCATGGAGGCAGGATCCGTGGGAGCGGTTGCACACCGATGTGCAGGTCGCCAAGGTCACGGTCACACCGCGGGACACTGGGGCATGTAGGGATCACACACGCGGCGGCGGGCCGCTCATCCCCGTAGCGCCCCCCGGTCAGGCAACATGCCGCGTCCCGCCGCGCACAGCTTCTGGCAGACCAAGCAGAAAGGGGAGCCGGGAGATGCGAGGCAGCAAGCCCTGCATCGGCCCACCCAGGATCGATCTGACGCGGCGCCTGTAGCGCGCCACACTTATTCCACACACCGCACCAGGCCTCGGGGAAAGCTAAAAAATGGGACCACAGTGGACCAGGACTGCTGGAGTTGCCGGATTGGAGTGCCGCTTCTGTCCCCCAGTGCGATCAGCTATAAAAACCCCAAGTAGATCAGGCTGAATACGAGGACCTTGCAGAATAGTTGATCGGGCCTGCGGAGCTGCACTAGCAAGTAGCCATCTTGGAGCAAGGCAAGCTCCGCCCCCTATATCAGAGTATTTTGGCCCAATTCCTAGCTAGCTCGCTCAGTGCCCCATCCGAACCGGTTTGCAGGAAATGTCCCAGTGCTGAATCCTAGGTATCCAGCACTGAGTTAGAAAAGTAACGTAAAAAGTAACTTACCTGTAATTTACTGAAAAAGCCTATTCATTTCAATGTACTGTATTTGCTAAGTATTGCAACCTACTGCATCCCCTGTAAATCAAACCAAGTACAATTCCTATTGCATTTTCAAACTGTTCTACATTCAGCAACTTATTACTGTAAAGTATTTAATGCTTACCTGTGCCAGGCTTGCTTGGTTCTAAAAATAAACAGTATATTTTTATACAAAAACAATTGGTCTAGAGTTCAGTCCTTGAGTGTGTGAATTCATTTGCTGACTGGGTGTGTACATCAAATGCTTAACACTGTCCTCTGATACTGCCTTACTGCTCGACCACTCTACCACAAATGGAGAGTAAGGTTCTATCTAACTTTAACCTCTGCCTACCTCTGGGGTCACCTGGACTCTACACACTATACCTCATTTTGGTGTAGTGTGTATATATAGAGCCAGTTTCCTACACAGATCTCTTGGGGCAACCAAACACCCCATAGCTGTGAATGATGTATCAGGAAGCCAGTTTGGTGTAGAACAGGCCACCATCCTTTGCAGGATAGAGATTGGAATCAGTGGGGCAGCATCTCAGAGGGTCAAGGATAATCCATAGAAGTGCTCCTCTGGCGCATTTAGCTCGGAGGTGGTTTATATGATGAAAGCACTATTGCGGTCGGACTGTCAGAGGTGCAGCCATGGTGGAACCAGCACTTTCTGGTTGGCTGAAGGGATGTGCCCAGCCAGGCAGAACCTACAGCTACAGTCAAGGGCTGGTGATTACACTTGCTGCATAAAATGTGCTCACCCTTGGGTAGCTTGACACTGATCATACAGGCTTATCTCAGAGGCAATGTGTAAAGAAAAGGCACAGCAGTCACGGACGATAAAGACACTGAGCGTCACGAGACTTCACACAGGATGTATGTAAATAACGTTTGTATTCAACACACGTCCAATCATAACATGAACATCATATACGTTTGGGCATAAAACACATTTGGAGATCTTACTAGCAGTACTAGGCCCACTCGTGTTATGATATCAATAGTATGCACATTGTGGACAATTCCTAATCTATCCCCACAGAGTGACAGGGCACCCTTATGCTGTGCGACACGCTGTCCACCCTAGCAATCCTTATAATTCAATCCCACACAGTTCTAAGGTACACCCAGGGTCACAGCGACATCAGATATGTACATGCACAAAATTGGAACACTTTTTGGCAGCACCGCTGGCCGGAGCCACACTGGTAACACCAGTGTCAAATGTATTGTGCTTTTGGCATGAAATCAACGTATAAAGCGGCACTGCTGGCCAGTATTGTGAATCTCAGGCTGTGGAAAGCGCACGCCTGCGGTCTAGATAATACCACTCTGTCCACCTTCAATTGAAGTGCGAAGAGTTGGAGGCAAGCTTAAGCAAGAGCCATTTATTGCACTTAAGTGGGTACAATGTCCAACACGGCACTCAGATGGCCTGTGTAGGACTGGACAAAATTCAACACAGCATTGCGTTTTATAGAAAACTCCGAGCAGGGCTACGTGACTACATTCACATTTGCCCACAGCGGCAATTCCCCCCCATGCCAGCCCGTGGCTGGTACAAAAGCAGCACCTTACAAGATAAGCGATAAGACCATCTTAGTTCTGTGGTTATCGGTTACATGTCACAAATAGATAAGTAGATTAGAGCACAGTGGTTGTTTTTAGGTTGTGTATGGTCCGCGCATGCGCTGCTCCGCGAGGCATGCTTTATTGAGGTTAGGCATAGAAGCTCTGTCCATTTCACGCCCATCTTTTCAATTGGCACCTGTTACTTTCCTTGTAAAATGGTTGCTTTTCATTTGTAAATAGGCTTAATAGTCCCTTGGTACCACCTTGTCTGCATTTGTAACCTCCCATAACAACTGGACTTTTTACTTGTGTCGTTACGCGGTCTTCTCTAAGTCGGTGAGCACTATTTTCTTCAATGATCTTCCCCTATTCCACCCACAACATCGCAGCACGCTTTTAGTAATACATTTATTTAAATTACAGTGCGATCCACTTTTATAGCTCCCGCGCTTCTTCAGTTATTTAATTTACGGCCCGGTCCGCTTTCACATTGGTGGCCGCGCCTATTTATTTCATTAACAGCGGTGGCTGCTTTGACTTTAGCGGCCACGCTACAGAACCTTTCTAAATGAATTCATTTTTTTACACTTTGGGTGAAAGCGCCCCATACGCGCTTTCACTTTAATGTTTGCCGCGCCCCTTTCATTAGACGCTGCTCACTGTAACCTGAATACGGGAGCAGCGTCTGAAGAAAGGGGCGTGGCCATCATTAAAGTGGTCTCGCTTTTGCTAGACTGAACTATTGGCATTAAAACTATCAATGCCTTTTATATATGTATTGCTTTTAAAAACACATTAAATAAGGCATTTTCATTAACCATGCTGGTAGCTGAACGCTCGCAAAAGCGAGACCTATTGCATTGAAAATGCTTGTTCCAGCAGGTCAGTGAGTTGCAAAACTAACCAAGGTCTTTTGCTCCGAGAAACAAAATTTAAGGGCAAAAGCATTTCTTGGGAAGTGGAACATTTTAAGCTGCTTTGATTTAAACCAAATGTCGGACTGAGACCAAATGGATGCACATATGTTCGTTCACTCCATAGTCAATTTCTCAGTGAATTTTACCAAACGGCCCTTGAACGAAAAGTTAATCTATTATGGTTTATGTAATCTCAATATTCATTAAGTCAGATATTTCCTTTTGTTGCATCATCTTGTGAATAGAAGTAGGTGCAGGTCTGCAGAATGAGACACAAACAACACATTGGAGGCAATTTATGCATAAACATAACCCCTCAATAACTTCTATTATTACTACTATATCTTCCAACCAAGTCAAATCTCCATTGTCCAAGTGTATTTCAGCAGCTAAGCGATGACGCTTTTGTATGGCTAAATTAACATTAGGGGCGTTTTATGTCACGTTTGAACAAATGTATTATGTTTGGTGATGCAAATCCTTAATAAGGGACAAGGTGAAGTGAAAATGTTCAGATGCGATTGGAGCAGGAGGCACTAGGCTATGGACAGGGTAATATGTTTTAAGCCATGAAAAATGGCCCAACAATGCCAATACTAGCAGTAGAGAACATACAAGTACCACTATTTTCCTCTTGAGTCCAAAACTGCCGTCTTTGAGCAGGAACATTAGGGGCAAGTACTACTTTCTCCTAATAGGTCAGAAGACACCTTCCCAAAGGGCTTTAATGGCAGGTCCACAACTTTACTCATTACAACCTAATCTGTATACAAATACCTGTTTGAGAAGAACACCTAATACTATTCCTTATACTGGTCTTTATATTCAACCTGTGTTGTTTCTTACCTTTCCTTACTTATTAGTTGTTTAATTGCCAAGGGAACAGAGTAGCGTAACGATCAGCCAGAAACAGAGCAATGTAATCAAAATACTACAAAATTCCCTTGCTGCACTATCCGAACATTAAGTCGCCAGTGTCTTTTGCTTCAAAACCTCACTGGCAAGCTTATGTACAGGTCCAGACGTTAGCGGTCTTGACCACAGGCATGGGTTTCTACCTCCTCAGATAGGTTCATCAATCAAAGTCTATAGTTCTTTTTGGCCCTAGGCCGCAAATTGTATCTGGGCTGAACATCGTCCGGATGATCAAACGGAGTCTGTTCGTCTTGGTCAGGTATGATGGCAGCAAGTTCTTGTTCCAATGGCACCACCTCATCATGTAACAAAAGATCACCATCCCCAAACGGCACTTGCGGAGGAATTTGTTCACATTCAAAGTCAGGTATTCCCTCCTTTACCTACTGATCGTATGGCAAAGGAATTGGTGCTTTCTATACATGACTGGCATGGATCCAGTTTCTGTACCCTGTGTACTTAGCAGTCTGGGTGAGGAGAACTTGCACAGGACCCTTCCAGCATGGCTCAAGGCTGAATTTCCTCTGAAAATGGCTTGTGAAAATCCAGTCTCCTGGCCTCCATTTATGAATTGGTCCTTTGAGGCGACTGGGATACTGGCGTTCACCTCTGAATTGATCAAACGCAAATCTTTAGTCAATTGGTCACAATCAACAAGCAAAGGATCTTCAATGTCGGAGAATTTCTTTGATCTCGGTACACCCCATACATTTTTTACTGGCCTCCCCACCGGCTGCAAGACATCGAAGGGCAGATCTGGGAGTGCAAAATGACCTGTTGAAACAGGGGTACTTTTTCCTGGGTTATACGTTGCGCATATCATGCATCTCTTGACATGGCACTCTGCCACCCTGGGAATTCAATCATTGAACTATACATGATCTAACCTGGCCACTATTTCTTTAGCACTGATGTGGGCTGGTGGCCATGGTAACAATAGCATTAACACAGCAATTCGGAAGCATCCATCTTTGCTTTTCTGACAGATCTATCCAACATCCTGTCTCATCCTGACGCCCATATCTTTTCCACTGTTCTTTCTCTTCCTCCGTAGCTTCTTCCTGTATTTCCCTAACGCAATCAGGAG